>CM053515.1:55795338-55818791 GCA_028627145.1 Eidolon dupreanum
ACAAAATAGTCATGGAGATGTGAAGTACAGTATAGGGACTATAGGCAATAGTATTGTGATAACTACATATAGTGTCAGGTGGGTACTAGACTAATGGGGGGATCACTTCTTAAATCATATAAGTGTTTAACCACTATGCTGTACACTTGAAACTAATATAAAATCATACTGAATGTCAATTCTAATTGTAAAGTAAAATTAAAACCAAACCAGACAAAACAAAAATCAAAATAATCCTTTTTTTGTAATACCTCCCTTACCCCACCCTTCTTCCTATAAAAACTTTCATTTTGTCCAAACCTTCAGAGCATACTTCTCGTAGCTACATAGAATGCTGCCTGATTCATGACTCGCTTAACAAAGCCAATTAGATCTTCAGTTTATTTGGTTGAATTCTGGTTTTTAACAGCAGTTAGTTGAAGGTTTTAAACCCAGATAAACCTGTGGACTCTCCAGTTTACCACAGCAGCACACTCTAGTACAGCAGTACACAGGACGGAAGGGAAGATAAGCGTGAAGGGGGTCTCTACCTTTCTGATTTCCCATGCAACATACCTGAAAGAGTTGACACATGACGTCAGTCCTGGAGGAAGATGGGAGGGAGAATAAAGGAGACTTAGAGAGGTATTTTTAGAAAAGCTGATCCAACATTACAGGATCCACTATCACTACCACCAGGCTTGAGAGCCCCAGCACCAAAAAAACCCAGGTGATTTTTGCTCCTCATTTGGCTAGGTGTGCAAATTTCAAAAGGCGATCGGCAGGATGCCATGACTTGTATTTGCCTCCTAATAATTCTTTAATATGTTCGCTAAATATTTCATACAGCTCTCCACTCCCCCCAGCCCACACATCCACCATAGCATATCATACCTTTTTTTCTTTAATTTACAATGCAATATGAGGTCACTGGCCATTGAAGTTGATTTAATTCTATTTAACCCTGCTTATCCAAAACCTACTGAGCCACAAAAACATTTTCCTCCTGTCCTACCTATTAAAATCTGGAGGAACAGTTATTCAGAGGAGCACACTGGGAGCCCATTCCAGAGCAGGATGTCCTCCTAGGCCCTTCTACCTCAGGCATCCCATCTCCCAGAGGCAGAGCCCAAAACAGAAGTCCTTGGGCCTTCCCTGCAGTGCTAACAGTTTTCCTGGCAATGGAGTATTTGTTTGGCATGTTAAGTGCTCTGTGCAAGAAATGCCACAATCTAATCCTGTCACCTCTCAGATCAAGGAGGTAAGTGACAGTTATTCGAGTTCCCTGTCAGCATAATTAAAGGAAGTGAAAAACAATAACAGGGCATTAGTGCAAGGCTGGGGCAGAGCAACAGCGAGCCCTGAGGGGCAGGCCGTAACAGTAGACCACAGGGAAAAGAACTCTCCTCTCCCCCGACAATTTCATTGAAAGTCTTAATTACAATGCTACTGTAGAAAGAAAATTGTTTTAGAAATGCCATTATAAACACAGTCTGATTGCAGAAGTCTTTTCATCTAAAAACTAATTAAACCATTATTTCCTCTCAGATTACAATGGTGTTTTTCATTTATGAAAAACAGTTTTACAATCTTATATTCCTTATATTTAAACAGCACCTTTTTAAAAGTATGTTCAGGCAAAAATGATTTTAGAAATTAGAAATGCTATGAAGAAGATAATAAATTAGAAATTAAAAAAATGATTGCGATGCAGACAAAAAATTCAATGAAAAGTTTTTGTTAAAATGTAAAAATAGTGACCTTACATGTACCAGATCATTTTGATGAGCACACTTTTTAAAAATCATGTAAAAAACTCATTAAAAAGAAAAACTTACTGCCAAATTTGACAAAACAAGATTATTTTGTAACCACTAAAATGTAAGCTCTTAGAAGGCAAGAGGTTCTGCTCCGTTCAGCTATGGGTTGGCAGCACATGAACAACAGGTGCTTACTGCCAATTTCTCTAAGCGGCTTTGAAGTGGTACCTTGAATTTCCTAGTTTAGCAAAAATGGGATCGTTGAGAGGATTGAAACTTCATAGGTTAAATTAGTCCTCCCTTATCTATCCCTTAGTCATTTAGCAGCCGTCTTGGTCATCAGAGCAAATGTCAGTACTATCCCAATGCTTGTGTTTAATCTTTATTTTACTTAATAATGGCCCCAGACTTCAAGAGTGGTGATGTTGGCAATTCAGATATTTGGGAGAGAGGGGAGAGAGGGATACCACATTCACATAACATAATATATATAAGTTTTGGTACTATCGCAGTTTCGGGCATCCACTGGGGGTCTTGTGTTATAGAACAGAAAAAGTTTATCCACTGGCACTAGCAGAGCCAAACACTAAACACCAAGAACTGCAGTGGGGAAAGACTGGCTATTTTATTGTGAATGGCACCACCCAAGAGGACCGGAAGCTAATGCTCAAAAGCCAGAACTCCCCAATCCAGGTTTTGGGTCAGATTTTTAAGGGTTAGGGGGAACAAGTATGCCGAAGCGCTGAATGGATGAGTTTTAATTGGAGGACCATTGAGCTTGGCCATTTATGGTAAGGGGTGTCAACATAGGACCTCCCTGGACAACAGACCCTCTGCTTGTGAAAGGTTCTGGTGTTCAAGTTTTGGTTATGTTCAGATCCTTTGGTTTCCTGGGGAGTGAGGGGGATGAGAAATTGTTTCTTGGTGCAGCTGGAGGCCAAAGTTCTCTCCTCTACACAGGCTTTAGCTGTATGACTTGCAATTTTGTTCTGTTGTCTCTGAAAAGCAACTTAGTATCTCATTAAACAGGACCAGGCCACTTTGAACTGGTTCAACGGTTATACTTATATACCCCAGGGTATACATGTATGTAGATAAAACAGAATATAGGTTCTCAAATAGAAATGGTAAAGATGACAACGCCACCAAAAAATCGATCTTTTCCAATTATAGGGCAATGGGAAAGGACAAAAGGCCAAGTCCAGATAAAAGGGGAGAAGTGATGTTATCAGGTGGCTAAAATCCACAAATGATTGGGGATCATGTCCAAGCCAATACCTTGACTTCAAACCATTACTCTTACTTAACCCCATCACTAATCATAAGTCCACATTCTTCCCTGCTCTGCCTGCCAGAGCCCAGCTTTACATCAAGGGTGTCTTTCACTTGCTTCAAAAAGACAAAATACTTCTGCACTAAGAAAAGACCAATAGACTAAAATCTGTACAGAGAAAGCAGAGAAAGTAGAGGTGATTATAAAAGAATTACTTTCTTAACAAAAGAATTTTCTGTAGCCTTATTTTAAATAATGAGCTCCTCTATAGACTTAAGTGTTTATTTATAGATCATCAATTATGTTGGGGGGAGGGTAGAGGGTGTGTGTGAAATGTCAGGGAGTAGATACTTAATTAACTAAATTATTAGGAGCCACTAACCAATGGGGGTCAATCAAATAACAAAATAGTGGTTTCTCTCAAATAATAATATAGATGGCCAAGGGAAACTTAATTTTAAGATATGAATACTGAATTTACGCCTATATTTTCAGGAACAACTGAAACAAGGCAAAGAGTTTATGTTTCATATTTGCATCTCCTTTAATATTTACCATCTCCTTTTTTTTTCTAAGCTGTGTCAAAAAGAGAGGAAGAAAGAAGAGAGTCCTGTCACAGAAGCTTTAATTAAAAAATTAAATTGACCCTCCCTATTGAACTCAAAGTGATCAGGGAGATACGGTTTATAAAACACACTATCAAAAGTTTATTTTCCAAAGTCTTTTTTCCTAGAGTCAATGGTAAAACAGCAAGACAGACAGTTATTTTTAGTAGTCTCTGTGGTACAGCTTTCTCCTGAGGCAAAACTTAAATCGGATAAGGGTCTCTGAGGACCTAAAAGGAAGGAAACCACCCACTTACTGTATTCAACTCAATCCTCCCCACACAAATTCGATTTTAGAAACAGAACTAGAAAACATGTTTTGGAATATGTAAGGGTGACACCCTGCAGTAAGTGCAAGAAACCACATTTCCACAATTGTCAGAAGCTATTACCACTCCCGTTGCACGCAAGAAAATTAGCCGTAATTGGATAAGCTACACATGTATATGGCACAGGAATGGGAACTGAGCAGACACATAATTACTGGTGTTGGGAGAAGGGAAATGGTATTAATGAATGGTGGACAGAAATTCCATTTTGCTATTGGGTTAATCACTGGTTTCATGAAAATTTATTTCCTGCTTAAGATTTATAATAGGGTT
This sequence comes from Eidolon dupreanum, assembly GCA_028627145.1. Lineage (NCBI taxonomy): Eukaryota > Metazoa > Chordata > Mammalia > Chiroptera > Pteropodidae > Eidolon > Eidolon dupreanum. The sequence continues at coordinate 55,799,558 of CM053515.1, forward strand.
TTTAAATATTTTATTCCATTCTAAATAATTTGTAACTTGCATTGTAATTTCCAGAATCATACTAGCCACATAATTTATTAGTGTGTATATCAACCCATTTTGCCTGCACCATCATAAAAATGTGGCAGGACTCAATCTTCAGTACAGAATCCTTCGTATAAATGGGAGAGGATACCTTGGATTTGACATATTTATATAATTTTGGTCTCACCAGTGATTAAATAACCAGATAATGAGTTCAGCGTCAAAAGAACAAGCTCCATCTCTGTGTTGTCTCAGTCAATGGAGCATGAACAGTATCCTGGCTTCCCTTGAGAGCCCTAGTAAAAGTATGCAAAGTGTTTGAAATTCTCTGACTATTCAATTTAATTCTTATACTTAGTGTTAAAATGGAGCTATTCTTAGTCATTTTTGCTTTGCTCATATTTTATCCCCTGATATGTCAAATATGTCAAGTCAAAGTAACTCTGGATTCAAGTAGTGGCATTTTTTTTAAAGCATTCACCAGGAGATAAAACATTTCTTTGTTTGTTTTTCATCATATCTAAACTCTTTTCTTGTACCTGTATTTTTTGTATTGAAATGTATCTTGCAGTAGTTTTTAACCAAAGTAATTATTTAGAATATGTATTTGTACAATATATTTTCTTAAAAATATAAGTTTAACTAACTGTGTTTAACTTGAGAGAAGTTAAACCAGCTTTGAATTTACTGAGACATTTATTTTTTAACAATCAAGTGGAACTTGAACAAGGAAGCTGGTACACAAAATTTATGAAAACTGGTTTTGTGGGTAAAACATGAGAGAGATTAAATGCTCAAATCCTACACATCAGTGTTTAGCTGACATATTTTTGTTGCAAAAGGATTCTTAGCCTCAAGGAGACTCTTTTAAAAATGTAAATTTTCACTAAATATTAGATTAACTATTTGCATGTAATTTCTATTAACTTCAGCATTTCAAATGAGAAGATGTGCACAGTTCCTTTTCTTAAGCCTTTTGTGAAGAAATAACTGTTATTGGTAATATTACTCCCCTCTTCCAAATGAAGAAACAGATTCAAGGAGGTTGAGTGATTTCCTAAAGTGTGTCAGGTAAATACAATTCAAACAAGGAGAAAAAAATTCTCCCCATTGAAAATAAGTGAAGACTTCCCCTGCCCACTGTTTTTCTTAGGGCATTTACTTCAGAAAACTTGTCTTTGTAGATTCTTTTTTTTCTCTTTGAAATGAATATACATCTTTTTAAAAGATATATAAGCCTCTTGCTGGCTTTACAATCCAGGAGCATCTTCCTCAAGTATCTGGGAACTCTATTGCAATCATCAAGTAAGATACAGCCCTTATCTCCCAGTTTCTGTGACAGGGTAGGAGCCTACCTTCAGTAGGTTCCTCTCTCTTTTGCAAAACTAACTTATGTCATAAAGATATGAGTTTATTTTTATTTTTGGATAAGCCAATTAGCTAACACAGATGGTCATCACCCTTACAAGGTAACTTAGAGGTGATCCTTCAGTGATCTGTGGAGATGAAGGCATGCCATGGATTAAGTAAATGGAAAAACAAACAAAAACAAACAAAAACAAACAAACAAACAAAAAACACTGTCCTTTAAGATAGCCATTAACTGATCTTTCACTTTGCCACAATTCATACTGCCCCATGGGTACATGGAACTTCTAGTTTGTGCCTGCCTGAGTGGCCTGTCTGCAGTTAACACTCCTATCTAACTTTCATCACTTTTATGTTCCAGTGAAAACAACTCACTCCATAAATATTAAATACTCTTTGTGACTTCTTGCTATGTCTCTAGGCTTTAGAGGAGATCCAAAGCACTTGCCTGGTTTATTTAATACTTCATACCAAAAAAAAAATTTTGATGCAGCTATATGGAAGTCTGGTCTCTGACTGTTCTCAATCTAGTTGAGAAGACAAGAAAAATGCTCAGAAAGGTATTTCTTGATAGAGGTGACAGATGAGTGCTGACAAATGATGTCGACAGAAATGCTTTGGGATTCCCTGGAAGGTGAAATCAGTGATGGGTGCAGCAGTCCAAGAAGTCTTCACTGAAGACGTGGAATCTATTCAATGCTTGCATTTTCCCTTCAATTTTCATCCTTTTCCCCCATGACAGTCTTCCTCCTGTTTTTCCCATTTTCTGGACTCTTAAACCTTGGTGCCTTCATCTCTCTGTACTGTTCACTGCTGCATCTCCAACACCAGGACATTGCCTAGCCCATCATGGGTCCACAAAAGATTTTTATCAAAAGAGAATAGCTTATGACGTCTGAGTTGAAAGAAATCTTGGATGCCACTCCTTTATTGGATGAGGCCTAGTGAGGCTAAGAAGTTGACCCAGGACCATATTACTTACAAGTGGAATCAGCAGGCTAGAGTTCCTGGTCACCTGACTCCAGGTATAACGATATCTTTACCAGGTCCTACTGCCTACTGTTAACATTTAAAGCACATACAAATTTTGCTTTCTAAGCAGAAGTCACCTTTGGACCAATGTGAGGCTAAATCCACTCACCTGGCTTGTAGCTTCTTCAGTGAGCCAACTCCTTTTATCACTACCCAGTGGCTGAAGTTATTTCAGAGAAGAGAATCAGGCCCAGCAGGCATGTTCTCTCTCTTATCGCTCTGCAGGTTGCTTTGCAGAGAGAGAAGAAGCAAAGGGAAACAACAGCTAAAAAGAGCCAAACTATTACATAATTGACATAAGAGAGTCACTAAGGGTAAAGAAGGTTTCAGCAGAGGACAGTGATTATTTTGAAGAGTGAAATGGATGAACTAAAAAATGGAATCTTTTTTGGTAAAAAAGTGAACATCGTGACTGCACGATTTGCCTAGGATTATAGTCCATGGCAGAGGAACATTCACTTTTCTTGGCTGTCATTTATTTTAGCCTTTGGACAGTACCAGTTGTTCTGCCTAATTAGAAATGTCACTTTAATATTTATTGAAAAATGAGACTTAAAAAAATCATGTAAGAGTTCAAGAAAGAAAAAAAAGAAAACATGTGTCAAAATATGTTAAAAATAAAACAAAAATAAATCCATCATCATATGTAACTGAGCATCTTTGCTTATAACTTAGGATGTTGAGTTGCAGAAACTCAAGTGACAATAGGTTACTTGCCAAGGCATGGCAACTGCTAGAATATCCATCAGGACTATGTTTGGTAGCATGTAGTAGAAACCCACCAAAGAGCAGCTTAAAAAGTAGAAAGTTTATTTTTCTCACATAACAAGAAGTTGTTCAGGAGACTGTTCAGGGCTAGTATAGCAACTCAGGGAAGTCAGAGTCTCTACAATGCTTAGAATACAGATCTAGTCCTCATAATCGCAAGGGAGCCGCTAAACCAAAAGATATCATGTTCATTTTCCAGGCAAGAAAAAGATAAGAGAAGAGTAAAAAGAGTAGACTTTTTTTTTTTATCAGAAAAAAACAAAACAAAACAAAACAAAAAAACAGTATATTTCCCAGAAGGCTTCTGCTTACATCTTATCAGCCAGAACTAAGTCATGAGGCTACTTCTAGCAGCAAGGACATCTAGAAAGTCAACTCTTTTTCTTAAGATGAGCACACTGACAACCTGGATATCAGCAAAGACAAAAAAGAGAATGGACTTGTAGTAGACATATAAGAGTGTCCTCTACGATTAGGAAGGGTGATTGCAAAATGACCCATAACTAATATAGAAACTAGATAATGTCCCAAATCAAATAGCACATGGCCTTTGTTACATGTTAAATGAGCCCTTACCCTGTTGGCATCAGTGACCTGGACACTGGGAGAGAGACGAATAAACAATACCAACCCTCCCACTAAATGTACTCTCTGTATACTGAGAAAAATGTAGGGTGACCACCAATGTGGAGGACCTGTGAAGATTTAGGTGATATAGGGAACAGTCAACAAACAATATCTACTGAGGCACAGGGTAATACAGTTAAAAGAAACATTGCAGCCTCTCTGTCCACCTTCCCATCCAGTGTAGCAATCTTCGAATCTCAACCCGGGCAGCTGATCCTTTCACAAGTAACCAAAGTCCTGTGGTGAGTCACAAGGGCTATGCGTACCCTCAGTGCCCAGATTATGGTCCCAGACCAGCAGCATCAGCGCTTGAGTTTGAGAAACAATGATCTAGACTTTCCCACTTCCATACAAAAAACACCTTCCACATGTTGCCTTGGAAATATATTTCCCTATAATTCTGCTCATGCCCAAAACATGAGTTCAAATATTAGAACTAGAGAAATTTTATCCTAAGACTTCTCTCTTAAAATTCCTCCCAAATCCCACTAACTTTCACAGCCCTCACTACATTGGTGATTCTGTTTGTGTTTTGTTGTACTTTTGCCCCCTTAAAATTCTGTCCCTATAAATTTACGTGATGCTGCAGATGCATCTGTTTGCAACACTGAACAGTGGAGTCGTGTCACTCATGGCCTTTTCGTGTCACACACCTAGTGGATGAGTAGTTTGGTCATGATGACACTGGACAAAAAGGCTTTTCAAATTAAGCACCATAATTACATCCTCCTGTCCTCTGTTAATGTACCCCATCCTCACTCCCCCAACCCTGTCTTACACCATCCATTCTAGAATTATATCTTTTCTAGCCTCTGGTCATGAAATTTTCATTTCTGTTTCTTTCAATAAAGTGTTTTAGTAGAAAAACTCCTAAAGCTAGGTTGACACACCTGAAGAAATACAAAGGATGCATTTATCAAAGGTTAGGAAGAGGAAGCTGCAAAAGTGGTCCACATGTGAGTCGTTAATTGCTCCAACCAAACTCTAAGGGACTGCTCTTTGCAGCAGAAACCCTTTCTCTCACTTATCCCCATTTATCTTGCCAACCACCTTCCTCATGCCTCGTTGTTAAGATATCTCCTGGAGCACAGAGACTATTTCAGTCAACAAATACTGCATGTGGAAAGAAATTATTTTACATTTAAGCGATTTCCTAAATTAGGATCTTTTGAAGATCGTATTAATTCAAGCCACTGAGATATTATTTAGTACCTTGCTGCTTTAGGGCACTAAATAATGTCAAAATTTCAAAGCTTAATGTCATTGGAGTTTATAAAGCACTTTCACTGAGGTTATCTCATTTTATCTTGGCAACAGCTCTGTGCACTAGGTAAAAGTGGTGCATAATCATTGTTTGTAATGATATGGATGTTCCTGTTTTATCATCTGATGACTGCATTAGAGGCAGAGGTAGGTCTAGAACATCTGTCTCCTTACTACTTATTCAGAAATTTTCCCACTGTGACATGAAGGAATAAAGAGCTTCAATTAAGGGACACATGACCTTTGATTGTGTTGTAGATATTTTGATTTAAACCTATGAAATGCAACTGAGCATACTGTAGCTCAATGCATTATTAGGCTACACTAGAAAGGAGAGAACAGTTAACAAGATAATAACCAGAGTGGTATTTCAAATATTTGAAAAATAAAGACAATTGTACTTTTATTACACCTGTTCCAAACTACCACACACTTCCATTAAGATAGAGAATAATAATATTTTTGGGGTGTTTTGTTTAGTTCTACATTGTCCTGGCTGAATTTTGTCTTTTACTGTTTAAAAAGTAAACCACCAACACCAACTGCTGATTTTGCTATTTATCAGACTTGAGAAAATAAATAGGGAATAACAGGAAATGCTAATGATTGATGAGAGAGAATGCTGGCATGATAAAGATACTTTAGGGCCTGAATATTTTGGTCGAATAAGATTAACTAGATTCCTTTGGAGAAGACATACTTGCATTTAAACCTCTTGAACACTCTTTGAGTAGATTTTATCTTAAGCACTGACATATGCATTTTTCTAGTAGATGTAATGAACTTACTTCTCCAAAGGGACACATTGGTTGGGATCTTTAAAAAAAAAATCAGCTCTAGACCTGGTATCATTGTGGGAAACTCCAGTGGGGTAACACATATGCTCACGAAGAAGTTAAAAATGTGCCCATTATCTGGTATTCCATGCAATAAGATCAACTAAAGATACATTTGTCTTATAATAAACTCAAAACAGCTTAATTAGATGAAGCACATAGTTCTCCTGAGATTCTTTACAGTACTTAGTAACTACCATTTCAATAAATGGCATAATTCCAATAACCTATTAAATAATGAATCATGTCAGCATCCACTAAACATGCAAAGTGATAAACTAAAAGAAGATCTGTGGGAGGCCCAGCACATATCCCTTTACAGTTATTATAAGAAAAGTATCTACTAAAAGATCCCAGTGAAGGAATATTTACTGTTGAAAGAGTGGACGATTAAAACATTTACTACAATCACAATTTAATTTAATTCAACTTTATAGAGCCCAGGAATTACCAATCATCAGATTCACTTTATGAATCAATGGCTGCTACTAATGACCAAGTAGAGTTTACATTTACATGTGAACCCCAAGCAATGGACATCATTTGGGCACTTAAAAATTATTTGGCAGGACAGGCCTCTGGTTTAGGCATTTTTAATATTCATTACATTTCACTAGCCTCAAGCATGTGAACGGCTCATTCATTGAGGTCAGCAATCTAGATAGGATCAAGCCACTGATTCAAAGGCAATACTTTATCATTGTTTTTTTTTGTCATTATCAGCCTGTGGATTTCTGGCTTAGCTCAGCCTTAATGTATTCACATCAAGTAAACAACTTGAAAGTGATATGACTTTGAGGACCAACTTATTTCTCGAAAGCTGGATCCCTACATAGTAAATAGTAAAAATAGAGCCTTAGGTCCCAAAACTCTCCCTTGCAACTAGGCTCATTCAACATGGGTAGGCATGAAAGAAAAGGGTGAGGAACCCTGGTAGCAGAGCTGTCCCTTGTGCCATTGGAAATAAAAGGTCAGGAAGAAAGGGTCAGGAGATGTCACCTTTCCTCAACTATGAACTTGGGATGCTAAATGTGCTGAATCTTGATTAAATGATCAATTAAGTAAGTGCCTCATGGATGATTAGTCCTCGGTTACTATTAACATTAAGGTGAGAAAGAATGAAAATCATAGAGGAAAGAAAAATTTGCCCAGACGAGTAGCCCAAAGAAGTGAGTTCGGCCAGAGCATTGTGACTGTTTTGAAGAACGGAAATAGAAGCAAACTCTTACACCAAGATTTTAGTTACTTCCAAAGTAATATAGCAACTCTCAAATGTGAAATTAACGCCCCTCTGCTTATCCCCCATGCATGTTAAAGCAAATTAAGTTTCATGCCAAATCACCCAGGCAGTCAGTGAGCAGTGGCATGATTTCAATCTGCAGGATTTAAACCGATCGCTCTAAAAATATAATTCACCAATTGGGCAGCATTGGAGTCAAACATGGCCCTCTTTAATCTTCTCTTCTGACAAGTTGTTTTCCCAGGAATGTGGCCACTGTGAACTGCAGTTTGATTCATCTCATGGCAGTGAGGGGTTTTATTTCCATCCGCAACCCAGATACGGCAGGGAATCATAAACTGGCCGGCTGAGGGCATGGATCTCTTCCCCTGGCTATAGGCAAGCACCACATTTAGTCTCTATTCGCCTGACAACAAAATATTTCCTAGTTCAAAGAGTCACTCTCACCTACATGGAGAAAGAAATTGCTTTTGGTCCTCATTTTAATTAGATCTAACCACATTTTTAACTGGTTTGTGTGTATGTGTGTGTGTGTGTGTGTGTGTGTGTGTGCGCGCGCGCATGTTTCATTTTAACCTAAAATGAAATTCAGGTTATAGTAGAAATGAATTTCCTTTTATTCTTGGTTGTACAAGTTCTAACAAAATGCACATAAATAATTCAGAGTTCATCATAGGAAAGAATAATGACTGTTTAGTTTAGGCTTCAGGTCATCTGAAATGTTAATTTAAATCCCGCATTATGCCTTATTTGGACATGTTTCCAGAAGCATTGCCATATGAGAGTTTTGACTAAACTGAAGTCTCCTGTTTTGAAATGCAAAAGTGTTACATTCAAGCATCTAGAAGTACTTCCTTGTGCTTGAGGCCCACATTTAATGTTCATAGAGGGTCTCAAACCCCTAGACACATGAATGCAATTGCTGGGATGTGGTTCCCAAGGCTCCGGGTATGGGGTAAGCAGTCATCTTCCAGATATCATTGAGATACATGCCAGAGTTCAAACTGGCTTCAAGTGATTTAACACATTCGCTTACTTAATTTTCATTAAAGCTGTAATGTGGGAAAAAAGTGTTCTTCACATTAGAAATTACTACAGGGTATGGACTGTTGGGCTCGCTTAGAGGGTTCAAAGGAAGAATGGGAGGATAGCATCTATGTTATCAAGACAAATTCTTTTGCTTTTAAGTAGAATGATGAGTTTTTTATGTGCCATTTCTTGAAACAATAGCCAGGCAATTGTGCTTCAACACAGATATGTTTGTATATGTGTATAACTATTTTATAGAAACCATAAGGATTTGTTACAAAATATAAGGGGCCCCTATCTAAATGATGCCCCTATCTAAATGACGGTATAGTTTTAAAGAACCTAGCAAATAAGAACGTAACAATATAATAAGCCTTACCATTTCCGTTGGAAACCTGTGCAAAGGTTCTTGGTTGTCAAATGACTTGGTTGGCACCACTGGCATTTAGTGGGCAGGGTCAAGGATTCCAGACTTCCTGCAAAGCCCCAGTAGTCCCTCATACTGAAAATTTACCCACCAAAATGCCAAAACACCCTCTTGCTGCTCCAACACTGCTAGTGTTAAGGAGTACCCTTAGCTTATTCTGTAGTTATATTTGTATCTAAATGATACTCCTATATAATTTAAAGATCCTTTCATATTCTATTGTACTTTAAATATCCTCCTAGAATTCACTGCTGTCGTTAATTTAATTACTTTAGCAAATAGTTATATAAAATAGTCTATATAAAAATAAACTTCAGTAGCCCATTGCCTAAAAACTGTCATCACAGTTTGAAATATATAAAGTTGAAAGAAAACTTCTGAATCAAGAAAAGATAAGAGTGGCAAATGCAGAGGAATGGCAACCCAGAGGGAGGAAAAATGAGATAGGAAAACATGAACAGGAGAGACTAGGTACTTAATCAAGATGTCCAGTGAAGACAAAGTGAGAGGCAATGGAAACTAGAGAAATAAAGGAAAATTGAAGGGGGACATAAGAAGCTGGAGGAAGTGGGGAGGTGAGGAGATTTCTGCTTCTGCAGATTTTTGGTATCCATGGTGATTAGGATATGGGGTGAGAGTTCACTTAGACCTCTGTTTTTCCTACCCTAGAATTTCTGTATAATGTTTAGAACTCTCTATGATGCCAAAAGACATCCATCCTCAATAAAGAAATGAATCCACAAATCAACAAAGCTGCCTCGTTGCTAAAAATCTCTCAGTGTGATGCTATGGAGACATATGAAACCATTGAGAGTAAAAATGTTTTGATGCCAAGGTCCTTCTCAGACATACACAAATTCCATCTCTGAAAAGAATTCAAAAGAATAAGAGAAACAACCAGATGAAAGAATCTGCTTTCTCAGGCAGAGCAATTCTAGGCTTCAGCAGGCAACAGGAACAGGCAGGGACCACAGATGGCATGTTCTGGAAGCTATCATTTAACAAAGCCGATGCTTTCCCAATTGATTCAAGTGCCTTTTACGGTTGGCTATGAAGTGGACACCGCAAATCCCAGCAAGTTAATCTGTTTGTCCTTTACATTTCACCATCTGCTGCTCTATATAATCTGAAAGAACTTTTTAGTGTGTTTGATAGCAGCCCTTTCCCTTTCTTTTCTTAGAGCTTGTCTTTGCTCTGTCCCTTCTCTCCATCTCACCAGAGTGGCGGCCTTTGGTGACACATCTGCCTCTTGGGATTTCTCCAAAGCTACTCTACCCTGGACACCTAACCAACATAGCAAAACCCTGTGCTCTCAACCACCCTCTGTTCTCCAAACGTGTTGATTTATGTATTACTATTTTAAAACAGAACCACAGGGCATATGCTATTTTCATTCGGTTATGGTTAGTGGAATGGCTTACATGAAATTTTAAAAAGCCACATGTAAAAAGCAACAAAATAAAATAAATCATAATTGCTTTTTAAAAAAAAGGTGCTACTAATCATACACAGCTAAGTTTTTGGAGGAAACAACAGGGTGGAGTAGACAAGTAGGAGCTTTAAGAATTGGATAAAGCCTATTCAAATGCCAAAATCAAATCTTGGCTTTTCCAGTGGCCAGCTGTGTGATTTGGGCAGTTAATCGCCTTTTTGAAATCTCAGCTCTTTGAGATATGAACAACTACTGCATAGCGTTGATGGGAGTTTCAAAGGACAATCTTTAGACCATACCTTTCCTGTTTAAAAGCATATTAGAAAATGAGATTCAAATGAACAAAATGTTTGTTCTAAAATAATCATATAAAGCGAAACTAACCTATTTTCAAATAAGTAGATAAAATAGAGAAAGTGGCAAACTAAAGAGATTGTAACTTCTTTGGTGATTCAGAAGACAGCTAATACAGTATAAATAGATAAAACTCAGAGGGAAACTTGTGGCTGGTACAATGCCAGGTAACTAACTTAAAAGTCTGTTGTAAATATCATGGACTCTTAATTACCCACCTGTGTAAGAGATGGCTTCTGGTTTTGCTCTAAACCAGGGACTCTCAAACTGCTACACAATACAACCACCTGGGGAGCTTTGAAAATCCACCATAACCAAACTGAACCCCATATCAATAAAATCAGGCTCTCTGACAGTTGGACCCAGATATCAGTCAGTCCTTTTAAAACACCCCAGGCGATTCCATGCACAGCAGTGCTGGGGAACCAGGGTTTTCACCAACCCTTCTGAGGAAAACTTTAATGTGCAAATGAATCACTGGAGGATCTTCTTAACATGTAGATTCTGATTCATCAGGAGCGGGGCAGGACTCTGGAATCTGACACCTGCCAAAAAGCTGCCAAGGAACTATTCTAGGACCACACTTTGAATAGAAAGGTCTAAATTGAAACAAGTGTTTACTGCTTAGTATCCACTTGAATTGTCCCACACAGTTTGTTACTTATTTCAGTTATGCAAAATGAGCTCACAGAGACACTTGCCTTATTAGCCATTCTACTCCACAAAAAAAATTTACCATGAAAAATTAACAATAGTCTGAGGCACTTGATTAATTTCAAAGCCAAATGTAAGTGGATCAGGTTGGATTATTCCTGTGATTGTGTCCCACTGCCCCTCCTTGTGGTGCTGGCCTTTTAAGGTCCATGGAACTCAAACGCTCTCTCTGCCAAGGGCGGTCCCAACCAAGTTTTCTTAGAAATCCCTACACTTCTCCTAGGGCTTTTGTTGGCTTTCTAGATAAATGGCATCGATGATGGCTCAGAGAAATAAAACCATTGATGTTTGCTTTATAATGGAGTGTGGGAAAATGACCAGGTATTTACTTGAGGGAACTAATGAACTAGTCTGACTTAAATTCCACTCACTGCTATGTTCTGTATGTCTGAAGTGAACATTTATGATGCTAAGGCCATTTCTAATAGAAGGTGCCAGCACAGGAGAGGGCAGAGCGCTGAGTCAGCCACTGCAGCACTCACTGATTGCTTTATAGCACAAGGCTTGGTTTATCTCTAGCAAGAAATATGAGTCCACTGATACCAAAGACTATTTACTGTATCAGCTTCTCTGCAGCCTTTAATCAAGCTGGGATCCCAGTATGTAAGTCCAGATCTTCCAATCCTTCTAGTGGAAACATAGTCCCTCATAAATCCTTAAATCTCAGAGGACACTTTCCTTGGGAAGTGCTGAGGGTAAGATTCTGCTATCATAGAACTTTTCAGCAACAAATGTGTCATTTTGTTGAATTCATGAGGGTACCTCCTTTGGGAATGAATGTAGAGCTTTAAAGAGAAAGGCAGAAATTAAAATTATTTTACTCCTGGCCCATTACATAAGCCTCCTCCCAACTGTGATCTCACAGTCATTTCCTTTTTAAGGTTTGTGAAAGATAGAGAAGTACCTTGAGAAGAGAGGAGAGAAAAGAAAATGAGAGAACTCAGGGTGGGGTGGGGGCTATGGGTAGAAAGCTACAAAGGTTTCCCAAAAAGTGACTTTGGTCTTTTTTAAATTATGCTAGCAAAATTAAGTCCCCAGTAGCAGAACGAACAAAGAAAACTCAGGTAGTAGGGGTAGCAGTCATCAGACAGACAATAGTAGAATTAGTCTTGCATTTCGTCCCTTCTTTTAGGCCAGAGATTAACCAGTTCTTGGACAGATAAAGGGTCCCTGGATGGTTTTTACCACATTTATTAATCTCAGAATTTTGTGTATACCCAAATTATCTGTGAATAGCACTATTTTTTCCTGAGAAATGTTTTCGTAAATTTCATCAAATCTTAAAAGAGTTCATAGATCTATGAACTAGTTACGAACTATTCAGTCATTCATTCAAAATTTTTCTACTTCATCCCTTCCATGAGTAGGGCAGTGTTCCAGGCACTGAGAATATAGCAGTGAACAAAGCAGACAAATATCCCTATCTCTTAGAAGCTTACATTCTTCTAGGGGGACATCATCAGTTAATAAAATAAGTAAGAGAGATAGCATCCTTGATGGCAATGAATGCTATAGAGAAAAATAAAGCAGAGAAGAGCAACAGTAAAATCCAGTTTGGGAGTTGTAATTTAAAATCATATGGGAGGGGGAGTGGAGGAGGGAGGTTGACAGGGTAAAAAGGGTTAAATATATGGTGACATTAAAGAAATTTAAAAAAACAAAAATAAAATAAATTTGTAAAAATAAAAATAAAATCATATTGGTAGGATAGGCCTTACCTAGGAGGTACCATCTGAGCAAAGACTGAAAGGGTTAAGGGAACAAGCCATGAACACATAGGAGGCAAGAGCTTTATAGATGTAAGTAACTGCAGATACAAGTAGCCCTGATGCAGAAGCATACTTGACAAGTTTTAAGAATGACAAGTAGGCCAGTGTGCCTGGAGCTGAGTGAAGACAGAGATAAAGGGGAGGGGGTCACATGTGGCAGCTAGAAGCCATTGTAATGACTTGGCTTTTTCTGTCAATAAGGTGAAAAACTGCTGGAGGGTTTTGAGAAGAGAGTGACTCACTCTGACTTTCATTCTTTTAGGATCACCCTGGCTGCTGTGTTGAGATTAGACTTGGAGAAAGAATAGCAAAGGAAGTCACAAGGAAAACCATTAGGAGGTTTTTGTAAAAAATCAGATAAGAAATGATGGCAACTTGATAGTGATGGGCATGGTGAGAAGCAGTGACTTCCTGGATATATTTTCAGTTTAGAGACAATGGATTTGCTACTGGTTTACATATGGGTTGTAAGAGAAGGAGAGAACTCTCATCATTTTTGAAATAATATGGTAGGAGGATGGGTGACTTTTGATAGCTGTGAAAAGATAAGGAAGAGAGGCCTGATTACAATTTCAATTTTGGAAATATTAAGTGTGAGATGCCAATGTAATATCCAAGAGTCAACATTCAGTAGGTAGCTGGACATAGGAGTACAGAGTTCAAGGGAAAGTCTTAGCTGGAGATATAAATGTGGGAGCATACAGATGATCATTATGGCCAGGCCTGGATGAGATTCCCCAAGGGAGTGGGTGCAGATGCAAGTAAAGGCCCAAAGCATGAGGTCTGGAGCACTTCAGAGTTAAGAGATCAGGGAAATGAGGAGAACCCAACAAAGTCTGAAAGAAGTAGTCAGTGAAAGAGGAGAAAACTATGAGCTTGTGGAGAAAACAAGGAAAAGAAAGTGATAAAGTGTGCCCAAGCTTAGAAGAGTGAGTAAGAGGTGGGCAGGGAGTTGTCTTTGGAATCTGGGAATGTAGCAGTTGTTGGTGACCTTGACAAAAGCAGATTGGGTAGTAGAAGCCTGATTGGACAGGCTTCAAGAAAGGATGAGAAAAAATAAAATAAAATAAAATAAAATACAAAACAAAACTGGAAACAATTCCTCCTTCAGGGAGAGTTGCTATCAAAGGGGCAGAAAAATGAGAAAATAGCTGGAGGAAACTAAAGTCAAACGTGTATGTATGTATGTGTGCGCATGTATATGGAGAGAGGAACTTTAGAAAACATTTGTATACTGATGGGAATGATCCCACAAAGAATATTGTTTAGGTTTCTTCACAGACCTTACTTATCTTCTTTTCTTTCTGATTTTTGACTGATTTATTTTTACCCAAAATACCAACTGCTAAAGAAAAACTTCACTGCCTATACTTTTGGTAATTCATTTTGTTGGTTCAAAACACTTGTGGGTTCAAATCCTATTTTTATTTTAAATAATTATGTGAATATAGTAAATTTGTTTGGTCCCCATGCTCTTTATCCTCAATCTGTAGGTTGAGATGATCTAAGAAATAGTAATACATATGTACCTCTTGGCACGCCGTAAAAGGAACATTCTGGAGACAAGTGACAAAACTGGAGGACGATCACATTTTCCAATTATATAATCTTTCATTACTTTCCTCTGAAGACTTAGAACATTGGGGATTTTTCATGTGGTTCTTTACTGAAACTCATCAGGTGTAAAATGACAGTCAATCAAAGGGCACATGCAAACTTCAATTAATACACAGATGATCTTAAGAGAATATCAGTTCTTGCCTCATGCCAATGAACACCCTTAATGAAAATTATATATTCAATTTGGTCATGAGAATATAAAAATATATAAATCCCAGAATGGGACTTGGTGTTATGGGTTGAATTGTATCTGAATTCCTAATTCCCAAGACTTTTGAATGGAACTTTATTTGGAAATAGTCTTTGCAAATGATCACGTTAAGATAGAGTCATTAGAGTGAGCCTTAGTTTAATATGCTTGTGTCTTTATCAAAAGGGAAAATTTGGACACAGAGACAGACATGCATCGAATGAAGATGATCTGAACACACAGAGAGCATGCCATCTATAAGCCAAGGAACATCTTAGGCTACCAGAAGCTAGACGAGAAGGAGAGAATGCATGCTTCCTTCCAGCCCTCAGAAGGAATCAAATCTTGCTGAAAGCTTGATCTTGGATCTCCAGCCTCCAGAATCATGAGACAATAAGTGTCTATTATTTAAACCATCCAGTTCGTGGTACTTTGTTATGGCAGCCCTAAAAAACATAATGCACTTAGTAAATAGGGTTTATTATATGTGTTTCTTAAGACATTAAATAGTAAATGAAAACATGCAAACAAAAAAAAGAAATGGTGCTCTACAGGTTTCTTCTTAACTTAAAATTTTACACTAAAGGAAACAAAATTTTATATATCTATATAGATAGATAGATAGATAGGTAGATAGATATATCTCCTAAACAATGGGGTTCAGATGGCTTCTGTGTTAGTGAACACAGCCCTGTTCCAGAAGGGTGCTATGGCCCAATTCTACAGAAGGATAGATGCTCAGGACCCTTTGGGATCTTCTCCTACAAACTTATTCAACGCTGTTTATTTATGTCCTTTATAATAAAGTGCCTTCCTAAATTCTGTGAGCCATTTTAGCAAATTATAAAATAAGAGGAGGGGGTTGTGGGAACCCCCAATTTATAGCTAACTGATCAGAAGTATGGGTGTCTCAGGACTTATAATTAATATCTGAAGTGGGGGTAGTCTTATGGGACTGAGTCCTTTAATTTGTGAGATCTGATGCTACCTTCAGGTAGATAGTGTCAGAATTTAATTGAATTGTTAGACACCTAGTGGGTATCAGAGAGCTGGAGAATCTACTGTTGGTATTTGAAAACATTCCACAAAATCTTTGCCCATTTTATAATTGTGATGTTTGCCTTTTCATGAGTTTGTAACAGCTTTTTATATATGTTAGATACAAATCTATGATCAGATATATGATATGCAAATATTTTCTCCCATGATTGTCTTCACTTTTTTGATGGCATCATTTGAAGTTTAAATGTTTTGAATTTTGATGAAGTCTAATTTACCTATTTTTTCTTTTTTCATATATGCTTTTGGTATATCTAAGAAAACATTTTCTAATCCAGTTATAAAAGTTTACTCTTATTTTTTTTCTATAACTTTTTATTTTTTTAGTTTTAAATCCTACATTTAGGTCTATGATACATTTTGAGTTAATTTTGCATATAATGTAAGGTAGGGGTCTATAGACCATTTTAAAATTCCATTTAGCTTCTAAATTATTGCTAAACAAAGAAGTCAAATATTTGTAACTTGGTTCCCAAATCCTGTATCCAAATATCAGCAAGAGCAATCAAATATCTCAGTTTCATGTCCTGCACCAGAGACAAAATGAAAATCTAAACTAGAGGTCAGAAAACTGGGATGAGATCTTTAGCCATTGCATGGCTAAAGGCCTGTCTGTCACCTTGATACAGTCAACTGCTTTTATTGGTTCTCTTGTGTGAGAGGTAAAATAGGAAAAGATCTAAGTCTCTTTTTCCAGTGGAGAATTATGAATATCAAAGAAAATTATAAATACAAAAACCCTTTGAAAAGTGAATCATTGTAAAATTGGGCATTCACAATATGCAGAGTTTGGCCAAAGGATTTTCTTAAAACCATAAGGCAGCAGACAGCTAAGCACTCAAGGAGACCTCGCTGCAAGTTACCCTTGGCTGCTTTTTCTCTACATGGCCCCCATGGATGGACAGGTTCAAGCAGTTCCTTGCCTAGGAGATGCCTGATGTGGAACCAGGCTTGGGAATCACAGGCTGTACTGACCTCACCACATGACTGCTCTGCGGATTACAGTTATCATCCATGCCCACAAAAAATCTAGCAAATACTGACAGGTGTCGCCTGACTTTAAATATTAAAGATTGCATGAAACAGATTAACCTTGTCAATCAAAAGAGAAGAAAAAGACAAAAAAAAAAATCTCACTCATTTTCCTGTAAATTACTTGTGGATTTGATGAAAAAGCATCATTTATTCTGAAAGCACAATAGCTGACATTGACAAGACATTAATAACTTGGTATCACCCTTAATGAACGATGTCTTGGAAATCAGCCCCCCAAGGACACAAAAGAGCCACTAAAGATTATGCTGATAGAAAACATCAAGATCAAACACCTTAGGGCTGCTTCAACCCAAATAATCGCCCCCAGATCAAATTCATCTGTTGTCTGGTCTTGATTCCTGCTGGTTGGTTTCTTATACTTTCCTCTCATGTTCTCATTTAAGATCTTGTCCTAAGACTCTTTGAAAGTAGACTCTAGCCTTACTCTCTTTTCCAACTCCAGGAGCACCTAGCTCATGGTAGGCATTTGATCAGTAGCAGCTGAGTAGTTGAAGGAGCAGGTAAAAACCTAGCTCACTGAACATCGTATCAGGTTATAAAGGGAAATAAGAACTTATTTTTGGAGAAAATTGCAATTTCTAAATGCATATTGGAAGAGGTAATTCTAGTTTTTGCTACAGAGTGAGGATCACATTTGCCAAAGTATTCATATATCACATTATGTAGAATATATTTGCAGAGTTGGGTTATGGTATTTTACGTTTTCTTCTATGGTTCAGTCTGTAAATGTACCCCCTCTTCTATCCAAATTCATCTCCAACAAAAGTCAAATATTCTGCCTGCAGAAATCTGAGACATAGCTCTCATTAATACTCAGTCTAGGTTAGTGTCACCAAGTTACACTTCAGAGTTTCTAAATTATGCTTTGGGGATGACTATCTGGCCATAAAACATTTTATTTTTTGAATTTGGAAAACAGAATTGATTAGTGAAACTCAACTGATATGTATAATATGCATATGCACACACACACACACACACACATACACATAAACATGCACACACTTATGTAACATTAGTGAAAGTGGTTTGTTTTTTGTAGATGTGAAAAAAATCTACCATATGCCAGCCTCAGCACTCCCTGTACACACACTTCCATGGAGATTTCTCTCTTCAGCTACTGGCCAATAGAGCGCAAATACCATTCATTGTGCCATTCTGGTATAAAGTGCAGTGAGGTAGACTCATCAAAAATATACTTAAAATAGCCAGCTCTGATTGTAATCAGAGATAGAATGTGCATTCCTGTTAACGTTAATGATCTGTTTCAGTGTTAATTTTTTTCCTTTGTTGTTCCTATGCTTTTGGACGCTGCCCTATCCAAAAACTATGTAGTCCTCTCTCCTGCCTGGTGAATTGGACTCTAACCACCAGCTTAACTCTCTGAAATCATTAGACAAACCACCAGGATGGCAGTACGTTGGCACCACTCACTTTCTTCTGTATGTTGATCACTCAGGGGTTTTATTAGGGCATTTGGATCTCTTTGGCAAATAAAGAGCAGCATCCACACCAGCCGGTGGTGGATGCAGATCTCTGGAGCTGTCAGGCCTCAGATGCCAAGTGGGAAGGCCGAAACGTGTGCTTTTTACACACAGGGTCAGCATTGATAGCCTTCCACCTACCACATCCACCACCGCATTCACGTGGTACCTCCATTGCTGGCAACTTGATTTTATTTGTACTGCTCTCCCATTCCTCGTTTTAAACCATCTGCCTTGGCTGAAGGCCCAGCTGTTTCTGAAATGTTCTGTTTCCTCTAAAATGCTTTTCTGGATCTCCCACAGAAAGAATTCCGGAATATTTCCTTCCCGTTTTTACCTCCCCCTTCTCTGCTTTAAAAGCAGGCTATAACACCTTTCTAATTTTACTGCTGCCCATAAATTTTGCTCTATGAAGCTAGCTGGGGAGCAAACATTTAGCTACATTTGGCTTTTGCTACTGCCCTTTCTTCTCATCAGCAGACCTCCCGTGGTGGGGTAACTGTGGTCACTAGAAGGGGCTATACCAAGTCCTCCTTTGGATTGTCTCTGCCTTTTGACATGAGGGGTTGGCAGTTAAAGTGCTTCAAGCTTCCCCCGGCTGTTGGTGCAGTGCTCCCCATCATGCCTGGAAACAGCTCCAAACCACTAACTACCCACAGTTTCCGTCACTGAAAGCTTCCCGATCATTCTGTATTTCCTTGGTACAACCAGGAGGGGTGTGTGTGCATGTGGCGTGTGTGTGTGTGTGTGTGTGTGTGTGTGTCCCCGTGAGGAGGTAGGCAGAAGCTTCTCACACACCCTGCAAGATGGGAAGGGAGCCGGGGAAGAGAGTGTGGAGTGTCCATTTCTAGCATCTGTCTCTCAAAACTGCTCTAGTTTTTCTGATTTGTTTCCATAGGAGCGAGAGCGAGAGAGCGAGAGCCAGAGAGAGAGAGAGAGAGA
>CM053515.1:55819291-55920942 GCA_028627145.1 Eidolon dupreanum
TAAAAACTGCTTTTAAAACTATAGTTTGATGATGTGATTTAACACAAATCCATTTCCTGTAAAAATTTTTTCTAAATTAGCAAGTACATCTTCCAGAGCAAATGATTCTAAAATGATTTTTAAGCAAAAATATTTTAACATGTTTCAAACTCTTTGAAGTAGAAAAAAATACTATAGGTATTTGGGATATATATGTGTATGCATTTGTCAAGACTCATGCTCACTTTAATGTGTATAAATTTTATATACAAATTAATGGTAAACAAATATCAAACTCAATAATAATCTGCATGCTGAAGTATTCTGGAGTGAAGTGTACTGACATCTGCAACTTGTTTTCAAATGCTTCAAAAACAGGATGGATAGATATACAGTAAAGCAAATATAGCCAAATATGTCCTGTAAAATTGAGGTGGTGGGTATATGGGTACTCACTATATAATTCCTTTAACTTTTTCATATGTCAAAAGTTTTCATAACAAAATGTAGGTGTGGGAGCAGAGAGGCACAGCACTTGGCATTGGGAGATTTGGGTCCAAGTCTCAGTGTGGCACAAAAGTGATCAAGAATCTCTGTTTTCTCATCTACAAAATGAGAATCTCCAACGTGTTTTTTTGTGTCTAATAATCTATTATTTTACGAAACAAGCATGGGTCAAATGGTCAGAAGCCTTCATTTCATAGGAATCTTGGGCTCTTATTTATTGAATTTATGTAGTAGGAAGGAGAAATTGAACACTCTCTTGTCCAACATCCCATCAACTGGAAAGCTCTCGTGCGTTTTTTTATCATAGCCTCTTCCCCAGCTCAAACTTCTGACCCCTTGCCAAGCACAGGTGCCAGAAACACAGTGGGTGGGAATAACATCTTCAAAAAGGGGCGAGTAAAGATTAGTCTGGATAATTTGAGAGAAAACAGTTAGACTGCCATCCCATGGTGCTCTACCCAAACTATTCTGATGGGGTTGTATACTTCATTGCCCATTCAGAGCCCACAGCCTGAATTTCCACACCCAAGCAGAGTGTAGGCTGAGTATTTGGGGCTAGTCTAAAGTTGGCCCTTTCTCCTGACTCTTCCTTTTACCCTCAAACCATATGTCCCATTTCCAGGTCAAAATATCTGCCATTTTGAGTTAACCATTTGATCGAAGACTCTGTTTCTTATTAAAAATGTACCTACTCCTGGAGTGGGTAACATGTTCAACTATAGCAGACATTCAAAGCACCTTGTTAACGATTGCCTTAGTCCCTTTAGGCTGTTGTAATAGAAAAACATAGACTGTGTGGATGTGATAAGTGAGCTCTCTGGGGTCTACTATAAGGGCACTAATCCTATTCATGAGGACTGCACCCTCATGACCTTATCACCTCCCAAAGGACCCACTGCCTAGTATCACCACATCACATAGCCTTAGCATTTGACATATGAATTTTGGGGCTGCACAAACATTCATTCATAGCAATGACCTTACGCATCAGTGTTTTAAGATTGTAAAGGTGCTCTGAGTGTGTGTAACGAGAGGACCTCACCTAACTTGTGAAATCATAGAAGGCTCTTCTGAAGACGTGGGTGTGCAAGCTGAGATTTAAAGAATGAGAACTGTGAGGGAACTTCAGGTAAAGAAAAAATCACATGTAAAGGCTCTCAGGTGAGAGAGAGTGTGGCATGTCTGAGAAATTTTAGGTGGCCTTATGTCTTGGTTTGCCTGGGACTCTCCTGGTGTAGCCTGTTGCCCAGGCCTAATTATTAATAGTGCCCCTTTTCATGCTCACACTTCTCTTCGTTGGAAGAATGAATTATTTTGGTTTGAAAAATGAATATTCACCACAGGTAAACTGTAAGATGTCCACATGACTAGAACAGAGAGACTTAGGGGGTGCAAATGAGGCTGTTGGGATGTCAGAAAACAGATTGTTCGGGGTCTTGAGGGAGATACCAAAGCTTTGGGGTATTATATAAGAATATGGGAATAGTGAGAAGTGTCATGGAAGAGAAAGCATGATCACATATGAATTTTAAACAGAGCAAATGCAAGAGTGGATGTGAGAGATCCATTTAAGAGAGCTTTTGCTGTTATTTGGACCAGTGACGATAGCAGCCTAGATTAGAGTGGGAACATAAAAAATGGAGCTAAGTAAATAAGTAAATAATTCAAAAAGAATTTAGAAGGAATAACTGACAGAATTCAGTCTCATGGCTGAAAGGTCAAGGGAGTGGGCGAGACAGTACTTCCCAAACTGGCCACATGGATGGGGCAGAGCTCCCAAGGATGCCTTTCACACGAACACAGTGCAGGCTGCATTGCAATGTGAGCATTCTGTTGGAGGCCACAGGAGAGAACGTGTCAAGGATTATGGCCACATTTCTGGTAGGAGCGCTTGGCTGGACAATGCTAGTACATAAGGACAGATGAGATTCAGAATCTCATGTCATCATCCCTGAAATACACTTATGTGTCAATTTTAACCACTTATTTTATCATGCATGTCTCTTTCTGATGTGCATGTGTTATCTTCTTCTCCTCTTGTGCCCTAACCAGACTATAAGTGCTCAGGAGCAAAGACCAGATTGGATTCATCTCTCCTATCACCACAGAGCCTAGCACAGGGTCTGTCATGAAGTAATAAGCCCTTGCCAACTCTCAGAAGGAGGTGGACAAATGAGGGTATAGATAAGGGAATTAACTTCTGCCAAGAGAAGACTGGACACAGACGGGCTAGACCGGTGAAAAGGCTGTATAAACTAACTCCCCATTAATACGATTGAATACACCAATACAAAGGGCCATAAACCAAACCGTTTCTGTAAAGGGTCGACAGTAAATATTTTAGGCCTTGCAGGTCATACAGTATCTGTTGCAACTTGTCTTCTCAGCCATTTTAATGCATATGCAACCACAGACAATGGATAAGTAATCACAGACAGTGTGCAAACATGTGGGTGTGGCCATGTTCCAAGGAAACTTTATTTACAGATTGAAATTTAAAAGTCATATAATTTTCACAAGTCAGAAAATCGAACTTTTTTTTAAAAAATTTCTTCAACCATTTAAAAACGTAAAATCATTCTTAGCTTGCAGGCCCTATTAAAACAGGCAGCTCTTGAATTTGGCTTTGGGTTGTAGTTTGCCGAACGCTGGATGAATATATCCATTTCCCTAACGTGGAGGGCAGCAGAGTTTCTAAGCATGTACATTCTCAAGCAGAATTATGAAAAAACTTACTCCAAACGCCTTCCCTTTCTCCCTGTTTCAGAACAAGGAAGACATTTACATTCCTATTGTCTCCAATCTCTAACTCATCTTAAATGGCTTTGATTTCTTAAATGCTTTCTCTTTTTGCAATCTTCTTTCAGGGCTTTCTTTCCCTCTCTGCTTTTCCCAGTTGACACTTCTTTTTTATTTGCAAGTTTGTTCTCTCAGTCATAAATTTTCTTTTACTACCGGAAGCATTACTGGGTTTGACATTTTTAGTGAGGATGCTGAGATTTCCCCAGTTTTTGTTTATCACTTGCCTTTTCATAATCAGAGACAGCCTCGGACTTTCCTAAATGAAGGATCGATGCTTACACAGCATGACCTACACCTGGAAATCTATTAACAATTAACAGGCAGTAAAAACAGACAACCCAAAGATCCAGAGGCTGCGAGCTTCGTGGGAGGTAGAGACCGACTTAAAGTGCTAATGATGTGCACAGGATTTAATAGATTAACACTTGCCTAGTGCCATCTGAAACTCTACACTGGTCATAAATTGTTTGTCTGTTTGTTTGTTTAAAGAGAAGTATTATTCTATATGCATGACGATTTCTAAAAGTAAACTAAGACATGCATGTGAGGAGACTGTCATTCCTGCTTGTTTCATTATCGAGCAGTTTGAACAAGGCTGGATGTGCTCTCTAAAATGCACCTCATCAAATGTGTCTCTGCAGGACTGTGTCCAGCGACAACCTTATTTCAGTCTGATGTATCTCTGCACGGGAATAGCACCTCAAGTTGAGGATAGCATCTGCCCAAATGCACAGCTTAAGAAATGAAAGAAAATTTGACTTTCAATAAGCAGAAGAATTGGAATAAAATCAATGGGAATCAGGAGGGAAAAGTAGGGACATTCACTCTATTCTCAAGCCAGTCAATACTCAGACTGTTGTATGGGGATATCCCTGCCCATTTAGTTTCTGATACCACTGTTCTGGAGTACAACCCTTTATCTGAGTGACAGAAAAGTGGTGAAAGGAGTTGTCAGGGAAAAGGAACACAGAAGACATCATGCAAAATGCCTTCTCCCCCTTCCCCACCACAGAGAACACCTGCAGAGGTATCCAGAAGCTTTGGTCTTGTCTAACAATCTAAGACTTGTGGGAATGTCTACTACTGGAAAAACTAGTGCTTTGATGTGTAGCCCCATATCTCAAAAGACCCATCTCTGCAACTGGCTTCTTTGGGATGTTGCAGGCCCAGTTGTAGTGTTAAATTACAAATCCCCACGTTATTAAAATGAGCCTTGGCAACCAAACAGAGGCATGAGGATTTAAAAGACAGCAAGTGCGAATCCTGCCACACGAGTATGTCTGGCATGGTAGTGGCACCCAGAGTGATGATGCATGCCCAGTGTGTGATGCATCTGTGGCTTCTCTGCATCTGATTCACCTCAGCTGTCACAAAATCAACCTTGTAAGATAAAGGGCCACACTTCTTTGGTACACCTTTTGTTGGCCCATGGGAATGGACCATTTTTACAAACTGCTAATTCCTAAAGCCTTCAGTAGATGAAGCCAGGGGAAGGAAAAAAAAAATAAACAAAACAGTTTAAAGGCATGCTCAGAATTTGCTAATAGGTGTGCATGGTCCTTTTGGAACCAAAATAGAATTTCTGATGAAGTACCTTATGGTAAATTTGAAATATTAGCCTGGGGGCCCCAATGAGACATAATTCACTCCACTGGTGAGAACAAATCTCATTTCCACATCCACTCCTTTAAACTCATTACTGACCTGGGGGGAAAACGCCAGCCTGGAGCAAGTTTTAATAAAGACACTGGTGGAGTCATTGCTGTAGTATTAAATGCAATAATGCACAACAAGCCACTTGGTGGCAACAGGCCCCCGGACCTGTCAGGACCCTGGAAGGTAGTTTCTGAAAGGCTTAACACTCCATCCAGAGCAGAACACAACATCCAAAAAACATTTCATTACTTCATGCGACAATTTGTCACATAAGACTCTCACTCTCACTTGAATGGCCTGATTGTCAGCTTGCCTTCAGTTGAACAATTGCTGAGAATAATTGATTTTAAATTGATTTTTATTTAAAAAAATAGAAAAATGAATCCACAGATCAGTAGGGGAATTAAAAAATAATATCTTTGGATCAGAAAGACCTAGATTCAAATTTCAAATCCAGGACAAATTTTATTCCCTTTTTAGGACTATCTCTGCCAGTAGAAGTGTGCTTTTAGCTAAACATAAGTTAAGTATGGGCAGCGTCCTTGTCTTTACTTTTTGCTGCTAATATCACCACATGCCTTGTCATAGAATAGGCGCTCGATAAATATGCATTAAAATGGACCTATGTTCAAGGATGAATATATAGAAGAGAGCTAAGATATGTAACACTTTTTGGCACCTTAGTTGGCACAAGGTAGTTCCAGAACAAATTCAAAACAAATTCGCTGAGGTACAATGGCACCGGCGAAAAGGCTACAAAGGAGAGCTTGTAATGAAAAATTCAGCCAAACAAATGGTTTGCCAGCTGCTGCAGTTCTGGTACAAAGAGGCCAGGGAGTTCAAGGAAAGCGTTATATAATAGAACGTGACAGGGAGGGAGACAGGACACCTTGAAAAGGGAAGGGAGGATTTAAAAGGAGCCAGAGCCAGTAGTGACAGTTACAAAACTGTGCTTGCTAATCAATCCTCAGCTTTAACAAGCAGATTGAAAGGGTTCTCTGGGTTTCCACAGTATATCTATGTTGAGGCAAGTGAAGTCAAATTAAAAAATATTAAAGCATGTGTCTAGAGAATTCACATGATCAGCCATTAGGATGGAAGCTCACATGTGCCTGGAGAGGCAGCCTGTCCTAACTTATTTCTTCTTATCTCCCGCTGCATCCTAACACAGTCCCTCTTTTCAGTCTGGCCAATCTTTCCCCAGTGTTCTCTGTGACCACATAATGACTTCCTCATTCCCTTGTGCTGGCTCTTTGAGCCCATCTCTGCCAATCAAAATTCTACATTCTTCAAGTCTGAAATAATCTATACAACTTTGAGAGAGAAAGAGAGAGGACACAGCCCAGTGCAATGGAACTAGAGTCCATCTCTGTCTTCGCCAAATCCTTTCATTTGCTTCTATAATCTAAAGATTTTTCTCTCGTTGTTTATAATGTATATGTCCTGTTTCCTCAAACAAAACATTACTTCTCCAAAGGAGGAACTTCTCCTTGGTGTATGTCCTCCATAGGCCACCTTCTCACCCATATGGCCCAACAGAAACAGAGACCTATCAATTAATGAGTGAAAGGAAGTCAGCAGGTACCTGCTTCATATGGTACAGAGAGGAGCAAATGGACTTTGTTTGATTCTCAGTGACTTCCCATAAACTTTTATTATAGTAACTCTGATATGCAAGGTCATCAGAAGGAATATCAACAACATTGTATGAACATACACATAAGCATACACAGTAAATGTATACCCACACACCACACATATACATGCGTACACACACACACACACACACACACAGGCATTCTCAGAGGCAGGATTTCAAAACAGACTCTGGTTTAAATTCTGGCTACACTCAACTCTTGTGAGCCAGGACTGCTCACACCTGCAAAATAGCATGGGAAAGAGTCTAGAACCTCAGTAGGTGTAGAGCTGATGCCACTCCAGCCACCAGCACTGATTCTCTGGGCTTCGTGCTTCTCCATCTGACTGCTCCAAACCTGTTCCCCTCTCCCCGTCCCTCCTGCTCAGGGGATCTTTCAGTCAGCCCCTCTGTTCAGCCAAGTCCCATCAATGGGCATGTTCCTGCAATTCACAAACATGCACCTCCCTTTAACCTCACACAACTTGAAATCGCCATATTAAAGTTTCCAACATTTGCCACCTCATTCAAGAGAGAGAAAAGACAGAACTGTTACTGGTGCTTTAAGAAGGAACTGATCATTCTTTCCCGAGAAAGATGGAAAATGACAAAAACCAAAAAAGCAATCCATCTGCTTTCTGAATACTGGGATTGGAATGTGGATGAGCCAAAGGACAGGGACAGCTAAGAGTTTGTTGTCACAAAGAGCAAAATGGAGAGTGCAGAGAGTTCTCCTTATTACTCAGAATTACCATCTGATCATTTTCCATTTCATATTAACTATGAACTGCATCCAACAATGAATTCCAAATAAGCTATCCATATTAATAAGTAAGCACTTCCATGTAACCAAATTATGAAGAAACAGAGGGAGTAACAAAATAATAAAAACATATATACACATAAAAGGAAGGGAGATCTGTAGTATAGATGGTTGCCCACTCAGAGCACATGGATAGTGATTATCATCACAAAGTTGAAAAAAAGAAGCAAGTCTGGGGCATACCTAAATTGAAGCAGGGGTGTAGACAATAAAGCAGGACACACAATTAGGGAGTTAATTAATTAAGGCTCTACTTACACTTCTATTGCCAGTACTAATTATTTGTTTGTTTGTTTGACGTAACCTCCCCTTTATTAGTCCTTATTAGTGGCTGTCAGTGAATGATACCACTCCTGGATTTCCACAAGTACATCTATGGTTTTAAAGGATTATATTTGCAGTATCAACTCATGTTGTCATGTGATGATGGTAATAACCAAGAGACACATACTTTCTGAAGCTAAAAATGCCTTTTTCCCCTCCTTAATAAGAAGTATGTTATTGTTACTATTCCCTTCCTTTAGATGTTAGCCTCTGTCTGGTATTTAGTATATCATTTTTGTAAGCTTTGAAGAAGAGAAAACAGGTTCTTCAGAAGAGGAAGGGTGAGGAAAAGTTCCCTCCATGAAGCATTTGTAGACCATCAAGTCCACTTTACAAAACCATGTGTCCCTAATATTAGCAAGCACATCTAGGAGGCCTGGTTTGGAAATCTGAAGACAGCTTTTCAATGAGGAATTGGTGATGGAAGTGACTTGCCCATGCCTGCACTCATTCAGTTCTCCCTTAAAAAAAAAAAAAAAAAAAAAAAAGAGGAGCTGCTGTTCTCTTCTGTTGATTTCTTCCTGCTGGCTTCAGACTTACAACCAAACAGCAGCATGTGTTTTAACTTATACAATCCTGTAAGAGTCATCAGATC
Source organism: Eidolon dupreanum (assembly GCA_028627145.1). NCBI lineage: Eukaryota > Metazoa > Chordata > Mammalia > Chiroptera > Pteropodidae > Eidolon > Eidolon dupreanum. Next base: position 55,827,614 of record CM053515.1, read on the forward strand.
TAGATGGTAGGAGAAAGGGTGGGTGTGAGGGACAGAGACTGGAACAAGATAAATGAAGGTCTTTTCAGCAGTACCTGATGAATATACCTGGAGAGAGAAACCGGATTTTAAAAAGGAAATAAGTAAGAATGTGAAATTCAGCAGTTTTGATTACTGAAAGAAAGAGTGTGTATAAACAGGAGGGGAGAATGGAAGAGACAAGACTATAGGAGACCAAAGAATGCAGTCATGAGAAATTTGAGACAATTTCACTTTCAGGTGTTATTTTAGAGTTATTTATGACTTTTTAAACCAATGACTAAAGAGAATCTATTCAAACCTATCGTCCTATAAAAGTCAGAGTTGAAAAAATTGACTTTTTTTTTTTTTTTAAGAAGCTACTTTGTTTACTTAAATGGAAAGTTTTCTGTGGTACAGCTTGTTTTAGAATCACTAACCTTATTTTCTCTTTTTTCCTATTTTTTAAAAATTAGAACTAGTGGCTAATTTGTGATTTTGTTATTTCTGGGTACATTTGGATTGGCCATTAGTGTCACATGCTGAAGGAGGTGACTCCAAAGGCAAAGATCTGAAGTCACATGTCCACCTCACCTTTAGTAATACACAGAGATGGACTACTGAAGGAGAGAGGTTAGGGGAGCAGGGCTGGAGGAGGACATAGTCTGAGTGTAGAAACAGATGACAGGAAGACTAGAGTTGCCATCTGCTGGAGGATGGAAAGAATGACATTTGACACTCACTGCAAGAGCAAAACTAAACACATTAGTCAAAATAATAAATCTCCAGGTACTGTATTCTGACAGTTAAAGGATAAAAAATTAGGAATCGGTGTTAAAATTTCAGCATGGTAGTTTTGGACAACGTAAAAATATATGGGGGAAGTTAAACTATGACATCCTCTTTCCATAATTTGCATTCTGCATACTCTTAAAAGGGATAATGACTATGCTTTAAACCCTTGCAAATGCCAGCGTTTTCCTTCAACATGTATTTCTCATTTTCACCACTGTAACTTTGAAAATAAAATTGATGATGGGGTTTCTTCTACAAGTATGCCTTAAAATCACAGATATTCTTTCTGCTTATGTAACATGACCAAATGCATGAAGCTCAGTTAGGTTCAGCATAAAGAGCACCGGACTGGGAGTCAGAAAGGCCAGGTGGGTAACTGTGGCTGGCTTACTAGCAGCTGTAACCATAACCAATCACTTCATCACTTTGGGCTTCGGTATTTTAAGCTGTAAAATTATAAATGGTATGAAGGATGGGTTGCAGAGTTTAAATGCTCTCCAAGGTCCTTTTTAGCTCTCAAATTCTTTGAATCTATAAGCATTCCAAACTCATATAGCACTTATAACATGAATATTCAAGCTAAATTCTCATCATTGCTTCTACTGAACACAGCAAAACACTATCTAATGGCTTGATTAATCAGCCATAACCATCTTTGCCAATGAAGGGGAAAATGTTTCCCTCCTTCTCATACTGTGGAGAAAAAGCCAGTTATTTAAACTTGATTTCTCTGCTGCTGTTCCTGTTGCAGTAACTGCCATCCCAAAGTTCCCTGATGAGGAAAAGTATAAAACAAAAACAGCTTTGAGAATCACAGAGTTAGAAAAGCAAGCAACCTTGAAGATCAGATGTAGAAACCGAGGTTAAGAGACTCATCCACACTTGAAGAACTGGTTTGGGAGATAAATTAGATTTAATTGGCAAATTCACCCTTACCTGAAACAAACCCAGTCCTTCTTTATGTAGCTCTAAGTCCTGTGTATATACAGCATCCAAATCAAGGTGCCCTTCCTTTCTAACCAAGTCTAGCCCAGAGTTAAGTCCTCCCACTTCTGGAAACACTAGTGTTTAAATCCTTCACTCAGCAATTAACATAGACAGCCTTTCGTTCATTTATTCATTCAACAAATATTTAATGAACACATTTTTGATGCCTTACATTCTTTTCAGTGGAATAGAAGAGTTAAGACCCCTGTTCTGATGGAGTTTATATCTTAGTAGAAGATGGGGGTGGGGGGCAGGCATTATATAAATAGGAAAATATCTAATAGTAGTAGTAAGTACAGAGAATTAAAACAGAGGGTATGATAATGATCCGATACCTTTATTAGGTTGAGTGTCAAGGAAGACTTTTCTGAGGAAGTGACCTATAAATTGAGACTGAAGACTTGAGTGACAAGGAGATGGCTATTTCCAAAACAGAAGAATTGGCATTTCGGGAAAGTGCATTCCTAAAGGGAACAGATTAGCATGGGGGGTGGGGGAGGGTGAGATTCAAAGGAAGAAGTGAGGCTGTAATGAAATTAACAAGAAAGATAGTGACAAAAGATAAATTGAGGGAGGTGGGCAAGATCCAGATGATTTGGGGCCTCAAGGTCATGCTCAGAAACGTGGATTTCATTCCAAGCATTCTAGGAAACCAAGCAAAGAATTTAATTTTCTTTTCATGTAAAATTAGTCTTCCTGACCTTCAAGGGTAACGTCTTTTATTTTTATTATTTCTCAAAACTCCTGCTGAAACCTTTGTACACAGGCTTTTTAATAAATAGCTGCTGATTGGCTGACTGGTTAGGAAGCACATCAAATCTTTGTTAGTTAATACTTTAAGTACGGGCTTAACCCCTGGGCTGTCAGAGGTCATGATGACTGTAGCCTTCAACCTCCAATCTACATGAAGGCTGAGGAAATGAGCTCAGGGTGAAGGCAGCATGCCCTCAGACCCAGCCTGTGACGGCAGCCAAGGCTCATGACAATGTCTCACACTACTAGGAGGAGCACAAAAGGAGGAATAAGGGAGTGTTTTTTGTCTCTTTATCGACTCCTTCAGAGCAAAGTGAATCCCCTAACTCTGGAGAGAGGTTCTCAAGGTCTTTGTACTCAGGACTCACACAGCTATAACTGAAACTTTAGAAAGGGTAAATCTGTAACAATTCATGGTGTTCATGCTCAAAGAGTATCTTTGTGCAAAACAGCAGCCTGAATAATAAAGAGAATTAATTCAGAGAGGTTATTCTGTAACTTTTTAAATGCAGGCCTCATTTTTACATGTTGTCTTTTGACTGGGGGGCAATCCTTAATTGCAGCTTTAAGAGAAGCAAGTATACTAAAGAGGTCATTAAACGTTATAAAAACTAGAATGCTTCTAATGTTACCTGAGACTAACCGGATTTATTTTTCACTTTTCACCCTGCACTCTAGAAAAAGCAAATCTCATGTAACTAGCAAACAATTAGGAGGGGGGAAAAATCATCTTCCTCATTCTGCCTGACCCCTCATTATCTAAACAAGTCCTCAAATCTGTGATGAAAAGAATCTGTATCTGGGAAACCCAGGTAAATGCCGGCACCTTTTAAATCCTAAGTGATATCTGGGGTCCTAAGCGATACAAATGGAGTCCTAATAGCAAAAAGACAGAAAGAATGAAAGGAAGGAAGGAAGGAAGGAAGGAAGGAAGGAAGGAAGGAAGGAAGGAAGGAAGGAAGGAAGGAAGGAAGGAAGGAAAGGAGGGAGGGATGGATCAGGGGGAAAAATAAACCAGGATCAAAGTACAGATGGAGGGATAAACAGAGAGACAGACAGATAGAAGAGAGAGAGTTGAACTTGAGAGACAGAAGTCAAGAAGTAAGGAAAAGAGATAAGAGGAAGAAAGAACTAAGCAAATATTTCCAGATGCATATCAAAATTACCCTAGGGATCTGCCCGAAAAAACAGATTCCCAGGCTTGTTCCCAACCCTATTGTATCAAAAGCTGGGGCAGGGGCAAGGCGGTTGCAGCTCCGGAATCTAAGAAAGTCAAAAACAAAAGCTCTCCCTGAGTGATAATGTGCAGTCAGATTTGGGAACCGTTGAGCTGCGTGCAAAGTAGAAGAGGAGAAAGATGCAACCGGTGGACAGTAAAGGAGCAACCGGTGGACAGTAAAGGAGCTGGTGCCTGCATTGAGCCTGGAGATGGCAGCCAGCAGCTGTAGTTGCTGCCACTCGGCACCTACTCCCCTTCAAGATGGTTCATCTTCAAGAACCAGAGTTCACCTCCTGTTAGAAGTAGTCTCCAATTTCGCCTATTCTCAAATCACATACCCTTCAGTGGCATTTGGAATGGCAGGTGGCAGACTGATTACAAAGGGAACTAGTATGGAAAGCATTGTTCTCCTTTGTCGGTTTCATGGGGCAGGAAAATGTCACTGGCCCACTACACTCTCTTGGATTGCAAGGTGGCCCGGGTTGGTTTTGGGGTGTGGCCCCCGATTGGCATCCAGTGGTAACAGAATCTCACTTGCTGAGGAACTACAAAAGTAACTGGGTTTTGGAAAACACAGGAAGCGGCACTAGCACCCATCTCCCCTGCACGCATTTCTAATTGTCATGGCAACGCACGCAGCAGCCGGCAGCGGGAAGAGTAGCGCACCTGCGCCTGGGCCAGGCTGGTGCGTGGGGACCCGCTGTCCCAGCCGCCACCGCCCTCCGGTGCTGCGGATGCTGTGTGTGTGTGGTGGTGGTGGTGGGGGGGGCGCAACTAGCTCTGCGGGGAGCACAATCGCTCAGGCAAGGGAACAACTGCCTCTGGGGATTAAGTCTACCTGGGCCCGAAGTGCGTTGTTATGACAATGCTACATCGGTTCTCTGGCTCTCAGGGAAGTGCAGTGTGAGCTGCTGAAGGCACAGCCTCTCTCCAGTTCCAGAACGATCATATCCGTTCATGGGTCTGTTTTTGCACCACATAAAAAGAGGGGCTTAGGAAAGTCACTGTATTACCACTGGGCACTTTACTGACAATAAGCTATACTGAGTTTGATTTAGTGGCTCCAACTAATACAAAAAGCCTGGTTGTGGAAAGAAGAGAATTAAGCATGCTTATCAGATGGGAATTGCTCTTTAGAAAGAAAAAAAAGATGAGCTAAGTATTCTGAAAAAAGTGGTTCTGTGAAATTCTACACCTACCAGGAATGTCTCAAACATCATCTTTAAAAAATACAATCACATATAAAATCATATATTGTTTTGTTGTTGCTTCCCAAGTAAGAGGAATACTCGCTCTGTTCTAAAGCCTACTATACCTTTAAAAAATAAAAAAAATGAAATACAGAGCACCTTCAGAAGAGTCATAGCTTTTCCTAGAGTATAGATTACATACCATGCCAGAGTCAGCCTCACAAAACATGTTAGCAGAAATAAGGTATTGATTAAATAAGTCACAGCAAATACTAAACTATTATTAATATTTTCCCCCACTGGTAATTTAGCATTTTATCATCGATCGGAGCCTATGAGTCCATGTATGCACAAATTCACAAAAATTAAACGTTGTCACAGTTAACAGGATTTAAAATATATAGGCTTTTTGTATATTTGAAAAAACAAAATTTTTTAGCCCACTATCAATGCTTTAGAAAATATATTCCACAATTATCCTTGGTTGTACTTGCATACATTTTATGAATTCATTATATATCACAAGTTATTTTAAAATATGCTGCTCAATAAGGAAATAACATACTCAGGACAAATCACTGGTTGGTTCTAACATACTTCTCTTACTTCATATCTGTGTGCACTTTCCCCAGAATCTGTGCTTTGTCCAATTAATACTCCCTTGGGAGTATTTCTGTTTCCACCAGTCAGACTGGTCCACTACCTCCATACCACCAGGCATGTTTGGAGAACCATCTAATAAGTTTTCCCTAGAGCCATCTTTTCAAACTCCTCATTTCAAATCAGCAAACCCTCTCAATTAAAATTGAGCTTCCTTGTTTCTCCAGGAGGCTTTTCTATTTTAATCTAACCATGATAAATATTTACTTGCTAGGTTATAAAGTTCTTCCATGTTATGTTGGTTATAGACTTTTCTTAACATTGTTTCTTTTTAGTCATTTTTATATGTAACCATGTCAGAGAACCTACCATGTTAAACTTATCTTTATGTCTGCTACAGTGGCTAGCACATATAAGCAAATACATACATGCATGCATACATACATACATACTTGAGTGAATGGATAAATGAATGAATGAATGAATAAATGAATGGATATTAATGTTGGTATACTCTGGTAGACTCAACTGCTTTGGGGAATTACTAGAGTTATCTCCCCTTCTAACCCCCTCAAAGACATCACCATCCTAATGAAATGAAATATGAAGACATGATTTGAATCCTGATTCAAACAAGTCTATTTCAAAAAAAAAAAAAAAAAGAAAGAAAGAAAATTTGAATTTGAGGGATAATGATGGGAGATATCTGAGTATGGACTGCATATTAGATCACATTAAGAAATTATCAATTTGCTACGGTGTGACAGTAGTATTGTAGTTAGGTAAAAAAAAAGGTTTTTTAGAGATATACACTAAGTATGTAGAAGTACAATATTATGAGACCTGTGATTTACTTTAAAATGTCCAAAAATGATGATGCAAAGGGGCAAGACATTAATAATTGTTATGCCTAATATTAATAATTAAGTTTAAGTCTAACCAAGTAATATTTAAGTCACTTCTCTTCATACCACACTTGATAAGGAATAAAATAAAAAGTAAGGATGAAAGTAAGAACTATACTTCCACATAGCAATCTGGGGGTGATTTCAAATATTCTGTCTGTTCCTTACTTAACCACTCTGTGAGGCAAGCAGCTGACTGTACCACAATTCAGAGAATGTAAATCATGGTTAAATACTGGGGTTAGGTACTGGAATCAATGGGAAAAAAAGGTAGGAAAACACTAAAGCTTTCTTCCAAAGTAGTTCCCCACTTTGGAGGGAAATAACAATGGCCGATTGACTAAAGGAAGGGAAAAGACAATGCTAAATGTAGGTCTACTAGTAATGACAATAATAATAATTCATTCTCACAGGTGTGGAATGCAACTTTAAAACCATGTGTATACATATCAGCTCATGGTTATTTTTTGAAAAGTTGTTCCATAATAAAAGAATATTATAGATGTTCATTTTATAGATGAAGAAACTTAAGTCCTGATAGTTTTTATCCTTGAGTTGTTTAAAATTATTAAATGAATGAAGAATAATTCCCAAGGTCAAGGCAATAGCTAAATCTCAGAATCAGAGAAAAATTATTCTCTGACAATCCGATTATTATTTTATAACATGTAATTCCCCCCCTCATCTGTTTCCAAATTAGTTGGCTGGAAAATTTTGCCTCATTTTCTTCCAGCAGGCTACAGGAAGAGACTCTCTTTGCTGTAGCAGAGGCCCAGTTCATGAGTTGTTGCTGTCTTTATATAGAACATCAAATATTTCTAGAAGGCTTTTTAATATGTCTCATTTTAACCCTCCTGACACCGCTGGAGTTAGGTGGGTGGTAAATGCCATCTAGTTTACTTTACAAATCAAGAATTCTTATGACAGCTGGAATGTTGTTCTAGGTGGCAGTGGCAACAGAGTAGAAAGGATTCTGAATTTGGAGACCCAGATACAGTCTTACTATATTCATATCACCAAAGTCATACAATATTGCTTTTCTTTTTCAGCCCTCAGGGATTCTGAAAGAGCAAAACCATCAAAGTTAACAGTTCTTTGCTTTCCACATTGGTTGAATAATATCCTGAGTGGCACACTTGGATCTCAAAAAAGATTTTTGAAGCCTTTGCAATATTCACAACAACTATAGAAGAGATGTACTATTCACCATATTATGTAATGAAAGAAACTTTATTTGGGTTTGAAGAGATGTTGCCAGTTTAGAAATATGCCAATTTCATTTTGTCAAACAACTATTTAGTTGTTTACAACAACAACAAAAAAACTGGTTGGTTTCCATCAGCCTTTCTTAGGCAATTACATTCAAAGGAAGTGGTCAAATTCCATTAAACAACATTTCAAATTTGTAGACATCCTTCAAACACCAATTACATTGAAATCAAGTAGATGAATTTAAATTCTTTTAAAGAAGTATTTATTTTTAAAATGAGTACTTACCTATATGGGGTTATTACTATCTGAAAATAGTTAATCATGGGTATAGTCAAAGAACTCAAGAGACCATGTGACCAGAGAGGCCAGGCTTCCATCTGATAGGGTTCGATAAAAGATGGGTTTCTCCCTTTGACAGCAGCTTGCAAACATAAGGAACACCTAACAGCTTATCTTCCTTAATCATCAGTTATGAATTGTTCAACCAAACATACACCAAAATCTCTTCCAGGACCCTTCTGATACTGCCAATGTTGAATCTCTAGTAAAAGATACAGCACCCCAATAAAGGTTGAAATAGGGAGTTGTCTTAGAATGAGGTTATATCTCCTATCTGTATTGCTTTATGGTTTGGGGAAAAAAATCCCTTAGTAGTGGAAGGCTTTGTCCAAAAGCCTTCATTTTTCATTTGTTTTTATATTTACTATTTTAGTCTATAAGCCAGTGGCAGAATTAAAAAACATCCACTGCATAAACAGGTTAGGACTAGAAGCATTGAAACAACCCCTTCACTTTCCAGCCCTTGGTAGGTATTTCAGAATTCACAGATTCGCGAATATTAGAGCTAAGATCTTAGTAATCCTCTCATCCAGTCTCCATTCTCTAAATAGAGAAGGAATGTACCCCCAAACCACAGAGCTAGTAAATGGCAAAACCAGAATTTAAACATGGATATTCCAGCTCCATGTTGAGGTCATTCCACTCCATCAGAAATAAAATCTGAGTTTTTCCGCTTGAGAAATTTCTACCTAGGAGATGGGGGGGTGGGTAGGGGGCGGGGAGAGATCGTTCAGAAATAACTAGATAGTAATTTAAGAAAATATTTAACAGAGCACTTACTTTTTAGCTGAGTAAGAGTTAAAAGAAGGGAGGGACTAATATGGATGTTGAGAATGTGATCCCTCTCCAAAAAATGTGTTACTCCCCAAAGATTTTATATGCCTTAGCACTTCACAGAGTTCATGAAAGCGAGTAAGTACTCACTATATGGTTGTGTAAATACAGATTCGTAGTTGGATAAGTGTATGGTCTGGAAAATGGAAATCATTACAAAGGAAGGGGGATTTAATAGGGATTAGAATCAAAGGACAATGTGGAGGCAAGAAAATACTGAAATGAGAATAATTTACTTAGAGGTTGTTGGGAAAAAAAAAAAAAAAAAACTGCCTGAAGCAGGAGACACTTACTAGGAAGTAGCAGATGATGTATTTGGACAGTGATTTCTCAGCATCATGCAGCTGATCATCGCCTATTCCCATGACTTCACTGGGTTATGTTTAGACTGGTGTTGTAAGTGTAGGGAGAATTTGAGGAACTTGTTAATGAATCTAGACTCCCACATACAAAATGAGATTGCTGAATGTGTGTGATCGTTGGTATTCTTTTTTGTTCTTTTTCTGTGCAAACAGCAACAGATGGTAAAAGGGGACCAAGAAGAGTGAGAATCCAGGAGGAACATTAAAATTGCCCCATCTTATCTCTTTCTGGGTCTACTGTCAATGAACCCTGGAGAAAAGGCAGTTGTAGATCAGGCGTGGTTTTCACAGAGTCAGAAAGCTGCCTGGCATCCAGCTCTGTTAGTTGCCCCATACAAGGATCTAGGGAATGTAGAAAAATCACTTATCGCCAAAGCCAGCGGCATTAAGGAAGTGGCTTGGGTTTTCTGTGCTTTGATTTCTTCATGCATATTAGAGAAATGGTAGAATTCCATAGAAATGAATTCTATTCATTTAAAAAATGAATGGAATTAATAAATAAATGGAATTAATAAATGAATGGAATTAATAAAGGGCTTTACTTTAGTACCTGAGATAGAGAGCATAATCATTCTAGAAGGTTTGATGGAACGGATAAGGATGCTTGTGAACATTGGTGAAGTTGGAAGATTTATAAAAAGGTGCACTGACCCTTTAAGGAAGCATAACTTGTGTTGAAAATCCTCCTTGTCTCTTCAACCCATGTCACTTGATTTAGCATGCTAGCCATTTTACAATCCCCCGAACACAGGCTTGTTTTGGCTTTAGGACCTTGGCACCTGCTATTCCATCTGCTGGAAATGCACCTCTCCTGGAGCTTTACGTGGCTGTCTCTTACCCATTATTCAGGTTTCAAGTCAGATGGCACATCTTTAAGGAAGTCTTGCCTAACTGAGGTAAAGCAGGACCCTTCCCTCAATTTCTCTCTGCCACATCATTCTATTTTAACTTTCCCTGGTGTTATTAGTATCTAAAAAAGAGTCTTAGTTATCTGTTTGCTTACAAGGTTACTCAGTCTTATCTCTCACTGGATCCCTAGACTCAGAGTGTGCCTGCATATGTTAAGTGCTCAGCAGATATGTTAACTACGGACTCATGGACTGACTGAAAAAAACAGGACCCCAAAGTATATACATTTAAAACAGTACTCTTTATAGCTTCAAAGAAGAAAAGAGAATACCCAAGGCAAATTTTACACAGAGTAACAGCATTGAGCTTTAATATAAAATTTCTTCCTCCCTCCCTCTCTTCCTTCCTTTTTTTGATTGTTTCTGTTCAGTCTTGAAGTGAAAGGTAAACTAGAGGAAGGCATTGGACCTTGTGACCAGGTTCTTTCTCTTAAAGTCAAAGGTTGAGAAAAGTTACCAATCTTTTAGATGCCACTTGTTTGTCTTCAGCCTGATGAAACAAATTTTTATCATCAGAAGTTCAATCTCCCTCCCTTCCTTCCCCCTCATGTCTGCTGTCTGAAGTGAAGAGAAACTAACAAATGACAGTGCACTCATATTTCCTATGCGTTTAGACCAGTGGCATGCACATGCTAGATGCTTAATAAGTTCTGCTAGTCTTATTACTTGTATAAAGCCCTAAAGAGCATCAAAGGACTTGCAAACATTCTCAAGATATTTAACTTGTGCTCTAAAGACTGGCCAGCCAATCTTTCAATCTTCAGAAAACCAAGTTCCAGTTAAGCAATTGTTAAGGAATGTAAAAGTTCACATTAAGAATGTGCCCAGCTATTTCTACTTTAAAATTTGTGCTAACATCTCAATAGTGCTACCTAGTTAAAGGCAATATTTTTTAAATATTTATGTACTGTTACTTTAATTTTAAATTTCTATTTTTATAGTCAAAGGACAATTGAGCGGAAAAATGTTCTACCTCCCCCTCCTCTCTCGCTATCCATGCTGTGAAGCAACCTGTTTTACTGTTGAGACCTGTGTTTGTTCTGTTTCAATTGTGCAGAAGGAAACAGTTCTGGCACCTTTAAAAATCAGAGATCTATCACTCTGCAGGAAAACACAGCAACCTAGGAAAGGGAATTATGAGGAATAGCAGAAAGATATTGTGCTTCTAAAGCCTTATTAGGCTTATGAATCACCTGAGGATCATGTAAAAATGTGGATTCTGAGTCAGTATACCTTGGTTGAAGCTTGAGATTCTGCATTTCTAACAAGCTATAGGTGATGACTATGCTGCTGGTCATTACAGGCCATACTCTCTGGGCCATATGGTTTGAGAAATAAAAATCACTTCACAGCATTAAGTACTTATAGTACCATTAAGCCACTACTATTTAATTTAACCTACAAGAACAATAATAAATGTTTTCCCTCCTATCAGAGATGGAGCTCATTTCTCTACTCCTAGAGTCACGTTGACCATGTGACTAGCTTTGGCCAACAGATAACAGCAATTTGTCAGGTGAGACTTGAGAAGTACTGGCGCACTTGGACGTGTTCTCCTTTGTTGCTCTTAGAACCCTGCAATCACCACACAGTTGCACCTGAGCTAGCCTGCTGGAGGATGAAAGGCCACAGGGAAGCCTATAGTCAGTCAGGCCCCAGCCAACAACCTGCCAATTGCCATCCCTGTGAGCAAAGCCACTCAATATTATCCAATCTCTAGCTAATTCTCCAGTTGACCACAGACACTAAGAGAGCACAGTTAAGCTGGCCCATACAGAGGATTCTGGAGACAACATATAAAACCATGAACTAAATAAAATGATTGTTGTTTTAACCACAAAGTTTTGTTTGTTTGCTTATAGAGCCTCTAAAATAGTAACTGATACTGAAGAAGCAGTAAGAAGAGCTCAAATTAGAGGCACACAATACCATTTGTGCATATGATTCTTTTTCCTTTTTATCTTCAATCTATGCAGTATAATTTTGGCCTTATATAACAGAAATTGATATAAGTAGTTATTGCAACAGAATTTTAACTGTATCTCTAATTAAATTTATTTTTATCTCTTATTTTACTCCTTTGAATATTTCTGCTTGGAAGTTAAGTCACGTGCCCAGGTCGCACAGCTTGTAAATGGCAGAACAATTTCCAGCCTAATATGGAGTCAGACATTTCAAAAGTTCTTTTCAGGAAGTTATTCAATGTCTCAGATTCTTCTGCTAAAATGCCAATACAGAATTGCATTCTGAAAGACATGATCTACAGTTATCACTTTTTCTTCATGTTTGAGGTGGTGCAAGGCGCATTCATAAAGTAATAATCATACACCGATATGCACTGCCAATGACAGACACTCTTGGGGGAAGGACACACTTAATGTCAGCCAATCACTGACACAGTCCTTAGATGGACAGCACTGACTCTGTACTTCTCCTTTGTAGGTTTACTCTTTGTTGGACACTCTCCTCCAGTGTTAGTGATCCTTGACTATTGGGGTTCTCCTTACAATCTGTCATTCTCAACCATATTTTTTTCTTTTTCACAACCATGTGAAATATATACTAATCAGACTCTCATGGCCATGCCTTATATTGAAGTCTGCTACCTCTGGACAAACACACTGTTTCTCAGTTTTTCAAACTGTCCTTATTATTGAGGCAATCCCTATCTTCTGCCCCATCTTAATTCTTCCACGTTAAGAATCATCACTAAAAATAGTTGTGCAAACTGATGTTCCACAAGCTGAATAAAGTCTGCAGTATCACTAGCTTTCTAATAGAATAGGATTCTTACAAATTAGAATCTGAAAGCCTTTAATGAAAACTTGCTCTTTGTAGGTAGCACAGGCCTCACTGTTCTCTATTGTCCAGCTGCTACCCACATCCACATTATCCTAGTGGGCTGAGAAGACTCCTGATCGTGGAGCAGCTTTATTCTGTTCTTTCTCTCTAGGGATGTGCATCCACTGCCACCACGATAATACCACCAAGCAGGTTCCAGAGATCCCGTGATCTGTATGTCCAACTGTAACGTCTGTCCCTATCTTTATCTGCTTGCTCTTAACTATAAATGTTGGAGTTTACTTTCATATGGTACTCTTCTCTACACTCCAAATACCCTACTTCAACCCACTCTATTGAAATCATCTCAAATTATTTTCTTAAAAGTACCACTTAAAAGATTGTCAATCCCACAAGAAAACTGTGATTGCACCTAGTCCATCCTGTCCATCTCTGATGTTAACGCAGTCAGTCTCACACTTGGGCAGATGTGGTAGCCTCCCAACTGCTCTCCTTGCTTCCAGTATCCTTTTCCTTGCCTTTCATATTCAAGATTATTGTCAGAAATATATTCCTTGCATGCACATTTTGGAAGTCATAATCCAGGTTGAAAGTCTTGCCAATTTGCCTCTAAGCCAACCCTCTAGTTTCAACTCTCCTCACTCCTCTCTTCATCATACCTGCGCCCAGACATCTTAAGCATCTCAGAAGCCCCTATAGTTCTTTTCACAGACTGACTGGAGTGGCCTCCCCATGCATGTGATCAACTCTTCCTTCCTTTTCCCAGCTCCTCTGACTGGCCTTGCTCAATTCACTAGAGAAATCTCTCCAACCACAGCTCTTATTTACACCTCTGGCATAGCATGAATTATACTACTTTGTTACCCATCACTTCCACTCCAGATTGGAGAACATTGAAGGCAGGTACTACATTTTATCCAACTCTATCTCATCAGCGAAACCTCCATTTAACTTTAAAAATGAAAACAACAAAAATAAGAACAGCAACAGACATTTATATTAAATAATGAAAAGGCTTCTTTGGGAGATTAAGAATGGTTCCAGAGAATGGCAGACAATTTGAATAAAGAGATAAACGCATCCGACAAGGTGGGTTAATTCACCACAGAAGGTTCATTGCTTATGGATGGTGGGGAACTGCCTATACAAAATAAATCTGTGAAAAGAGGCCACATAAAAAAGGCATTAATCGGTGTGACTTCAACTCCAAAAAGTTGGACCTTCCTGGGTCCATATTTTGTACTTATATGTCAACATAATATAAAGGCTTTTTATATTTAGCTCAGATTCTCTAGGTTTTTGATTAGGCAAGAATTCAAAGAGGTAATAAACTCAATTCAACAAGAATCTCTATGAACACAGAACTGTACTCCCTCTCAAATAAGAGAGTGGGCATGTTTAATAATCCCTATACTCTTTATATATAACCTCTCATATCTGATTTTCTTCCATATCTTTAGAGGTAGATAACAGAGGGTCCTAAAAGTAGGCAAATAACAAGTCTGTTCATAGAGAGTATCATTTTATCTGTAAGAACAAAATTAATAACATCTAAAAATTCTATAAAACAAGATCATTAAATGTCAAGATATATCAGAGATAGAACTCATTACAGAAAAATCAGTTCCATTACTTGTGGCTAGGATAAGGAGGTGAGATTTTCTAATACCAACCAGAACAACTGTAGTTGTCCAGCTATCCTCATAAATCTTTGAGACTTGACCAAAAAACAAACAACAAACAGTTTCTTGCACCAGCATCCTGCTATGGTGCTCATAGTCCAAACCTTAAAATCACTCCTTGGCATGGTAAGAGCCAAGTTCAAGTCAAATGTACCTGTGGACTGCAAGTAAATAAATGCTTCCAAAGTTGTTCTGGCACACTGGTTTGGTGTTAACAGGTGTCCTACATATGTAGGTGAAACCATGAAAAGCAAGACATCTTCCGATTGAGATAAACAGTGTATTGTGAATCTCAAAGAACAAAGCAGAGTCTGGTACATTTCACAAGTATATTTAAACATTCTTACCCTCACAGAGCATCTTAAGTAACTCTGCATTAAACTATTTTCAGATACTAACACTTTGTGAAAACAGTTTGGCTGGCTAGCCACTTATTGAGGTGCAGGAATAAAATGCTCATGAACTCCCAGAAGAAACGCTGAAGACCTCAAAGACCAACCCCCCATCTGAAGTGAGAACTGCCTCTACAGGAAGGAGTGAGGACATGAGAATAGCAGGAAAGGATGGTTCCAAAGCACCAAGAGCAGATTCAGGCAGCAATCTTAGCTGGTGCCCTGGACAGATAAAGGAGAGAGGACTGCGAGATGTTCCCACTGGTGGTGTGGTGGAGTTCCTCAAGAGGAGAAAGCAGCAAAAGAGGGTGAAATGTGTGCAGACCTTCAGGGGCCATCTGGCATTACGTATATGAAAGTCTTTTTAAAAAAGTCCTGATCCTTTGAACACCAATTCCACTTCTAGAATTAAAATGTAAGGACACAGTTGCCATATGTACAAAGGTATATGTCCCAGTCCACTCAGGCTGCTGTAACAAACTATTACAGACTGAGTGGCTTAAACAACAAACATTTATTTCTCATAGTTCTGGAGGCTGGGAAGTCTAAAATGAAGGTGCCTGCAAATTTGGTGTCTACCGAGGGCCTGCTTCCTAGTTCATAGATAGCCTTTTTCTCACTGTGTCCTCACATGGCAGAAACAGAGAACTCTCTGGGGTCTCTTTTATAAGGACACTAAAACCATTCTTTGGGGCTCCACTCTCATGAGCTAATAACTGCCCACAAGCCCCACCTCCAAAAACCATCACATTGGGGATTAGGTTTCAACATGTGCATTTGAGGTGTGGGGACAAACATTCAGTCTATAGCAGTATATGTCTCAGGATGTGCAGCGTAGTCATCTTCTAATTGCTAAATTACAGAATCCATCTAATTGGTAAACAAGAGGGGATGGATAAAGTAAATAAAAAAGAATGGTTTACAGAAATTGAAGATGATACTATTAGTTTGTATTCTTGATATGGGAAAATACCAACAGGGAAAAAAATAGTTACAAAGTAATAGGTGTAATGTTATCAGATTTTTAGAAAATATAAATATATGTGAAATAGACAAATTCTAAAAAAATACATGCTCAAGACTTAATATTTTTATCTCTGGGTGGTTGAATTTTAGGTGACTTAATCTTCATTTAAAATTTTATATTTTCCTGTTTATTTTTCCATTTTTCATTTTTTCTATAATAAAAATGTAAAACCTGAATGTCCATGAGAAATACATATAGATTATCAGCGATAAGAAAACTGAGAAGTAAGGTAAATCACAAGATGCCTAAAGCTTGCACACAAAAGGGCTCTGCTCTCCCTGCTGTACTAGCGAGAAAACCAATTTATCGAGAGCCCTACTAAGTGCCAGGTAGTGTGATGGACACAGGCTTCACATTCTATGTTTGAAATCTAATAGGAGAGAGAACAAGATTCAGAAGGTGTAGGAGTTTTGTCCAAATTCTACCACCAATCATGGGCAATCACTTAATATCTCTGGCCCCTTCAATTTTTCAGTTATAAAACTTGGAATCTGTGATACCTGGGTTACGTTTTAAGGTTAGAATCTGTGACTGTGTCAACAGAATGCTTCTCAGAATTCAATATTAACCCAAGGTTAATGGTAAAATGAAGATTTGATTTGGCGGGTCTAGGGAGATGCCTAAGATTATGAGTTTCTAACATGTTCCAAGGATGCTAGTCCCAGGCTTACACTTTTGAGTTGCAAGACTCTAATATACATGATCTCATTGAATTTCCCCAAGAATCCTTTAAGATAGCCATCCCTGGCCCTATAATGCTGATAACGAATTGACCTATATAAAACCAAACTGGCAAAGCAGGAACTCCAATTGAGATCTTTTTAACTTCTAGTTTCCAAGATGTTTAATGTCCCATCAAGTTCTAAAACACTATAAGGAGAATAGACTGTCACACTCATATAAAGTGACTAGGAGCAGGAACACAATTGGTAGAGTAGAGCTGCTGATGGAGTTGAGAAGAATAAGAGATCACTTTAAGTGGGGATCAGAAGGGGATTAAGAAGTCACAGAGGGAATCTGACATCAACCTTGAAGGACAGCAAAAAAGAAGGTGAGCAAAGATGCAGAGAGTATACACAGCAGTCATGTATAGCAGGACATGATCAGAGCATATGGCACTGTCAAAGGAACTTGCAGAGAGAGGCCCAGGAGAGCAGGACAGGCCTCATGAACTAAGCCAAGTATTTATTGTGTCAGAGATAACTCTAAGGTGTTGAGCCTTAGAGATGAGCAGAACATAGCAAACTAAAACTTTCAGGACAGCACTAGAAACCCTTTACCAACTCCCTCCCCTCCCCAACACAAAGATTCCATTTGTCCTGTCCACCCTCTCCTCCTCCCACCCAGTGCCAGGGGATTAATCTACTCATCATGATAGAAGCATTCCCTTTCTCATGCCTGTACTTAGACCTTTACGATGCCCATCCCTCCTGTCAATGCACCTACATCTTGAGTCTTTAAAACTACTACCTAAACTTTATTTCCTTCAACGAAGCCTTTTAACACTGGCTCCATTTTGACCTGTGTGTCAGCTCCTCTCATTTGTACATTCTAGAGACATTTACTCTCAAGCACTGAGTGATATATAAATAAGCATTATCAGTGAAGTCTCTCAGCGTCCGATTCACTTTCCTACCCACACAGTTCCTGGAGGAAACCACTAAGTCATGGCATTTCTTTGGTTTACTCCCATTACTCCCATCATGCATTGCACATGATAGGCACTTCCACAGTGCTATCTTGTTTTAAAAGGAGGATAAAGGTTAATAAGAAAAAACGTGCTTCTCTTTTTAATTTGTTTCTCCTAAGTAGATCTCCTGAGAGAGCCTTAGGGCCCTCATCCTTTAGCTCCACATGCACCTTCAGAGGTACTCTGTAAATGTCCACTGCATATCCACATAAATAACAAGGTTCATTTTCCCCTTTTGAAATTGTGACTCCCACCCTCCTCCCCTTCTTCTAAGTGTTTCCTTTTAAGGAAAAGCCAAGGTTTACTAAAATTAAAGACAACAGCATAAAGAGCAAGGTCCATGCTGGTGCAAGTGATGACAGAACATTAAAATCATGACTCGAATTTCCCTTTTCTTGAACACTTATAAAAACAATTAATGGAAAGCAAACCCCCAGAATGCATGTTCATTTCAGGCCTTTTTCACTTGAAGCTCTTAGTATACAAACTGACTAAAATAAATGAATTAGAGGTGGCCTTCAGTTGAGATAAAATGGTAGAGGTAAGACGTATCCAAAAAGAAATTATAGGGGACCACCATTCGCCTCCTCCATCACAATATGAAGTTCCAAGAAAAAGCAGGAGGGTTTATTGTGCAAAGGTTAATTTATAAATTTTAGAAAAGAAGAAACTAATCACTTCTCCTTCCTCCAAGCTATAGGTCTGGTCTCTCCAGCTGCGCCAAGCTTGCTTTTCTACCTCCTCTTAGTTCCAGATTGTGTTTTGACAATCAGATTCACACTTCCTGTGCCCCAGAGTTCCTTCTCATTTGCTGAATCCACATTTTCAAGATTCTTCTCCTTTCTTACCCCAGTCCTCAATCACATGTTGGAGTGATTTTCTTGATGTCCAAATACTATGGTGGTTCAGCAAGGCAGGATCAAGCTCCTACCCCATACAAACATGGAAAATGGGAAGAGCGGTCTTAAAGACTGTAAAGTATTTCTCATCAGCATCCAACACTGAAGGAGCGATGTTTGCCCACAGAAACCTGTGGTTGGTTCAAAAGAAGAGATTGATCAAGTACACACAACAGTCGCATTGTAACCTGGTGAATCAGATGTTCTCACAAGACAGGTATGGAAACATGGAAGATCAAATATGAGGAAGAGAGAACTTTAGGTGAGTTCTTTGCTTTTTTACTTTTTTGTATGTTGGCCTCTAAGAAGCATGAAATTAAAACTCGTGAAAAAAAAAAAAAAGCCGTATCAGCTTGCTGTGGTGACTCAAAAGTTGTCGTTTCTCAGCTCAACTTTGCTGAAACACTTGATTCATGTTGTTCTTATTTAACCTAATTTGCATTGATTTAATCAGTGCTGGTAAGCTTTAAATACATAATAAATTGGGATTCTGCAACTTAGATGACTTAGAATAGCTAAATTTCAATAAAGCTCATTTCAATCTGTTAATGTATACAGTTCTGCCAAGGGGTTTAAAACTGTAGAAAAGATGCAAACTTGCCACATTAGAGGTAGGAAAGGTTTAAAGATACTATCCAGATGAAATGATTTGCAGGATAATAATTTGAAAAGCTATATATACATATAAATTAGAACCTAGACACATCCTCTACATTTTGAGTAGCACATTTAGAAGAAAACTCACATAGAAATGCAGTGAATTTAATTTTATCTTCTTTTCTTCTTGCCAACACTCAACTCTTTTCTGCCTCTCTGTACCAGCTCTACAAATCAAGTGACATCCAAGTGGGACCTCTTCTTGCCCATTTGGCAGGCTCCATCACCACTTTGCCAAGTTGCCTGCAGTGGGAGGATTTTCTTCCTAGCAGCCATGGGGATTGGGTGGCTTGCATTCACAGTACTTGCTCAATGGTTGGCTACTGTCTACCCCTGTCTGTCCTCCTCCCCTCACTCAACCCTTTAGAGTTTATGGCTCAATCAGCCTGCCTGCTGTCAGGAATAATCGTTTTGGCAAGAGATAGAAAACACTTGATTGTGGAGTTGTTTGTCTTTTAAAGTGCTCTGCAGCAACTTGGAGGTGCCAGGACAAAACCTGCAGGTGCCCAGTCCAGAGTTAGGTAGGAAGCAAGAGTAATGGAAGGGTAACCATCAAGAATGACAAAGAAAGAAGACCACTTTGGTGCGGAACAGTCAGGGAAAAAAAAAAAAAAAAAAACTATGTCAGGAACAGGTATTGAGAATTGAGACCGAGGATCATCACCTGATGTCTCTGTGCCTCTGTTTTGTCATGTGTGAAATTAAGGGTTTGATTTTCTAATGTCTCTTCTAGTTCCTAAGAAAGTATGTGATTTCTAGGACATTTCAGGTTTGTTTTCCTTCCGATGAAATGATGCTTCTCAGAGAGGAATGATCAGGGCAGAGCTTAAATAAATACAAAATGGGATGATTCATACCCCTGTTCATAGGACTTTTCCTGAAAAGTACCACCAGTCTTTGGTGACTATGATTTCACTCATTAGCATCTTCAGCTTAGATGCCAGGGACCAACCCCATTATTTGCCCAAAGTTGATCCAACTTGGGAGCATCAGTACTCATCCTCGTTCTTGTTAAAGTGAGCTCCACTATAGATAATGCCCACTTATTTTCAGTCCCCAAGAGGCAGAAATGTTGGGGATTCAAAGAGAGGAGCTGGAGATTCACATGTGATTCTCCCTATCCCCTTCTTGGGCACCACTGTTAAGAAGGTAGGCTTGCCCACACCCACTGCCAATGGTTTTTTTTTTTTTTTTTGCCATCTTTGAGGATTTTTTATTTAAACAGATGACCAACAGGTCCTTGACAATAGCAATGCAGACCCTCTCCAGGCCAGTGGGGAAGAGAGGGAGAGAGAGAGTTAGTTTTTTGTAAGGACCCCATCTATCAATGATTATGAGTGGAACTAATCAGGCAAAGATGTCTCTTCATACTGAGAAGACACAATTCAGTAACACTCTCAAAGTTTAATTAGGGGTATGTGTATAGATGGGAGTAGGCATCATTATGTTTTAGACTAGACCTTTCCTGCTCATTCTGTAGCACTTTCTCCTGGAATGGGGGTATACTGCAGGATGCTGTAATCACCATGAGCAGCATGTCAAGATCAGCCCACCCCGGCCATCCGGCAGATTTCTTCTTTAATCCGCCACGGAGCCCAGAGATCTATGGAGACTGGGAAAGCCCTGTTAGGATCTCAGGCAAGACTCCCTGTACACAGACATCCGTTTCTGCCACACTGGGTCTCATTCCACTGGGACCAGGATGGCTTCCCAAACCCGCTGGGTTTGGAAAGCTTTCCCCCCATCCACCACCTAAAGGACTGGCTGACTGCAGGACTCCAGTGCCCAAAAGGAAAAACAAAAATCTTAGCCAAGCCCCGGCAATCACTGCTTTCCTCTATCTTCTCTCAAGTTGCTTTCCTATAGAAAAGGGGGAAAAAAAAAAAAAACCCGTTGATTTCTCTACAGATTCCTACGTATCCCTTACACGTAGACAGTTTTAAAGAGGGGAGGGGGCATCCCCAAAAGGGAAGGGGGTGAGAACAGAATAGTTCAATTTCCCATTTGGAAATATCTTGTTGATGATGCTACCCACTATCTCCATCCTCTCCCGCCCCCCGCTTTTTTTTTTTTTTTTTTTTTTTGAAATATGGACAAAAATGCTGAAAGTGTTTTTCATTTCATCAAAGAACATATATTACTTTAGAGGTTCGGTAAAATGTTGGTTTTATGCCCACCCCTTTTCAATCTGCCCATGTCTGAGGTGCTCCGGGAAGACGCACAATCGTGAGCAGCTTACGACACTCAGTGAGCAGTAGGTGCCTGTGCAAGCTCGCGCCGCACACTGCCTGGCGGAGGGAAGGAGCCGGGGCGCTGCTCCCCGCTCCCCGCGCCCGTAGCCGCCGCCCGCGCCGCCGCCACCGCGCCGCCCGCGCCTCCCCGCCGCCCGTAAAGCATGAGTGAGCCCGCTCTCCGCAGCCGCCCCGGGCGCGAATGGCAGGTGGTCTCCGCGGACTAAAAGGTGGCGCCGGTCAGTGGTCCTTTCCAATGACGGACATTAACCAGACTGTCAAATCCTGGGGAGTCGCGAGCCCCGAGTTTGGAGTTTTTTTCCTCCACCGCGTCACAGTCCGAACTGCAGAAGGAAAGGACAGAGGCAGGAAGGCAAAGCCCGGGCTCCGGCACGTAGTTGGGAAACTTGCGGGTCCTAGAAGTCGCCTCCCCGCCTCGCCAGCCGCCCTTGCAGCCCCGAGCGGAGCAGCAAAGTGAGACATTGTGCGCCTGCCAGATCCGCTGGCCGCGGACCGGGGCTGCCTCGGAAACACAGAGGGGTCTTCTCTCGCCCTGCATATAATTAGCCTGCACACAAAGGGAGCAGCTGAATGGAGGTTGTCACTCTCTGGAAAAGGGTGGGTAAGACACTTTTTAATTAAATTCTTTCCCGAAGATTTTTTTTCCTCCCCTTTCTTTGCTGCAGCATCTAACATGGACCAAATCACCATCTCTTTGATCTTTCCGTGGCTGTGAACTTTCTATGCTGCCCAGCTTTCTGCATGCTTAGAGGTGAACGTGTGGCTTTGGGGAGGGGGGTCCTTTATTTCAATATGTTTATTTGATTTTTGCCCTTTTCTTCCCCTCCCCCGCTCCCTCTCCCTCGGAATAAAATATGATGTAGATTTCTGACCGAGCGCTTCCAATGGACATTCTCCAGCTTCTCTGGAAAGATTCTCGCTAATGGATTTCCTGCTGCTCGGTCTCTGTCTATACTGGCTGCTGAGGAGGCCCTCGGGGGTGGTCTTGTGTCTGCTGGGGGCCTGCTTTCAGATGCTGCCCGCCGCCCCCAGCGGGTGCCCGCAGCTGTGCCGGTGCGAGGGGCGGCTGCTGTACTGCGAGGCGCTCAACCTCACCGAGGCGCCCCACAACCTGTCCGGCCTGCTGGGCTTGTCCCTGCGCTACAACAGCCTCTCGGAGCTGCGCGCCGGCCAGTTCACGGGGTTAATGCAGCTCACGTGGCTCTATCTGGATCACAATCACATCTGCTCGGTGCAGGGGGACGCCTTTCAGAAACTGCGCCGAGTTAAGGAACTCACACTGAGTTCCAACCAGATCACCCAACTGGCCAACACCACCTTCCGGCCCATGCCCAACCTGCGCAGCGTGGACCTCTCCTACAACAAGCTGCAGGCGCTGGCGCCCGATCTCTTCCACGGGCTGCGGAAGCTCACCACGCTGCATATGCGGGCCAACGCCATCCAGTTCGTGCCCGTGCGCATCTTCCAGGACTGCCGCAGCCTCAAGTTTCTCGACATCGGATACAATCAGCTCAAGAGCCTGGCGCGCAACTCTTTCGCCGGCTTATTCAAGCTCACTGAGCTTCACCTGGAGCACAATGACTTGGTCAAGGTGAACTTCGCCCACTTCCCGCGCCTCATCTCCCTGAACTCGCTCTGCTTGAGGAGGAACAAGGTGGCCATTGTGGTCAGCTCGCTGGACTGGGTTTGGAACCTGGAGAAAATGGATCTGTCAGGCAACGAGATCGAGTACATGGAGCCCCATGTGTTCGAGACCGTGCCGCACCTACAGTCCCTGCAGCTGGACTCCAACCGCCTCACCTACATCGAGCCCCGGATTCTCAACTCCTGGAAGTCGCTGACGAGCATCAGCCTGGCCGGGAACCTGTGGGACTGCGGGCGCAACGTGTGCGCCCTGGCCTCGTGGCTCACCAACTTCCAAGGGCGCTACGATGGCAACTTGCAGTGCGCCAGCCCCGAGTACGCGCAGGGCGAGGACGTCCTGGACGCCGTGTACGCCTTCCACCTGTGCGAGGATGAGGCCGAGCCCACCAGCGACCACCTGCTCTCGGCCATCACCAACCGCAGTGACCTGGGCCCCCCCGCCAGCCCGGTCACCACGCTCGCGGACGGCAGGGAGGGGCAGTTCGACGGCACGCTAGAGCCCGCTACCGTGGCTGTTCCCAGCGGCGAACACGCCGAGAACGCCGTGCAGATCCACAAGGTGGTCACCGGCACCATGGCCCTCATTTTCTCCTTCCTCATCGTGGTCCTGGTGCTCTACGTCTCCTGGAAGTGTTTCCCAGCCAGCCTCAGGCAGCTAAGACAGTGCTTTGTCACGCAGCGCAGGAAGCAAAAGCAGAAACAGACCATGCATCAGATGGCTGCCATGTCTGCCCAGGAATACTACGTTGATTACAAACCCAACCACATTGAGGGAGCCCTGGTGATCATCAACGAGTATGGCTCGTGTACCTGCCATCAGCAGCCCGCAAGGGAATGCGAAGTGTGATTGTCCCAGTGGCTCTCAACCCGTGCGCTACCAAATACGCCTGGGCTGCCGGGGCGCCCGGCCAGCGCCAGGCTGGGGTCTCCTTGTCTGTGCTCTAATATGCTCCTTGACTGAAACTGTAAGGGGATCGCTCCCAGAGACTTGACATTTTAGCTTTATTGTGTCTTAAAAACAAAAACGAAATAAAACACAACAAAAACCCCACCCCACAACCTTCAGGACAGTCTATCTTAAATTTCATATGAGAACTCCTTCCTCCCTTTGAAGATCTGTCCATATTCAGGAATCTGAGAGTGTAAAAAGGTACCATCATTGATTTTTTTTGTAAACTAAAATGTTTAAAATAAAATAGCATTTACAGTTTTTACAGACTGGTGTAACCTAAATGAATTGTCACCTGTATTCAAGAGAAGCGACAGTTAAAATTTCCTTCCCTCTGTGTGTGGGGGGGGGGGTGGGGGGATGGGGGGAGAGTGGTGGCCAGTGCCCAGAGGGAAGATCCAAAAATTCAGGAGCAAATTATTCAGACTCAATTTGAAATATTAAGGACAGTTTATCAGGTTGATTTACTCCACATGACTAAGGACAAGAATAAGGAAGATCCTTTATATTATTTCTAGAAGGTACAGTGCAATCTAACCACTTTAAAGCTAGTGAAAGGTGGACTGAGGACAGAACATCATTGCTCAGCCTTTAAGGCAGAGATCATTGCAAATGTCTTTTAAAAGGCATTGCCAGAGAGTTTGTCCTGTTAACAAACATTTTTTTGCAGTTAATATAACCATCTTTCAAATCAATTCAAAATATCACCCCCCCCACATTCCCCTGGTTCATAATTATCTTATGCCTTTGACTCACCAGACTTAGTAACATTTGGGCCCTTTTTTTCTGCTCTCCTCTGACAGAGAGAGACCCTCAGCTCCTGCTCTCTAAGGTTGAATCCCAATGCTATGCTTTCTGGAGCACATTGCTAAGACTGCAGCAAGCTTAGGGTCTCAGCAGTGACAGCACACTCCTAGTTACTACAACAGGGAACAGTCAGAAAAACCCTGCCTCACGATGAATGCCTACTGGGTAATGCTTCGTAGCAGGAGACTTTAGGGGCAGACTTGATGCAGAAGTGATATGTGTGTGGTGGGGTGGTGGCAGGGGGAGATCATCATTTGATCCTGTTCTAGTATTACTGAGATGGGATTAATTTGTTAACCCAGAACGGAAAAGCTGCCTCTTCTCAGATTGCCTTTGCGAGTGATGCTTGCTTTCCCTGTGTCGTTTTACTTTTTTTTTTTTTCCCCCTGTGCTGGTATCAATGATTGCCCCTTCCCACCCCTCATAGGTTTCCAGGTCCATTGTTGAAATTTAGGTTCTTTATTGAACTAAACTGAAGAGTAGCATCAGTTGGTGGATGCAGGAAAGGGGGAGGAGGAGGGGTATGTCTGTTGGATGAGAGGGGTTTTTCACTCACTAATCATTTAGCAAATGTATGATTGAAATAAACTCTCATGGATGGCAGATGGTGAACATTGAACCAACATTGTCCACGCCCAGAACCCCTCTCAAATTTAGGTGCTCACCCCTCTGAATGAGCCTACAGATTGGCATCTTTCTGTTTTATTTCTCCTTTTTAAGAGAAGAGTCCAAATAACAGTAAGAGGGATAAAGGAAAAACATATATCACCATCTCCCAAAATTCAGATGCCTCCAGCTACCTACCTAAAGAGAGGCACAATCAGCTGTTTGAAATGCAGAGTGCTATCACCAGGAGATTTACCTAAGCTGCTGAGGACTGTAGTAGATGTCTATTCTACTTATAGAGAAACCAATATACCTAATAATACTACTTCTGTGAGGCCCTTTCAGGAGAAATATTTTGCAAATATCTCTAAGATGTTAAGCCTTGGGAATAGCCTGCCTCTCTCTCTCTCTCTCTCTCTCTCTCTCTCTCTCTCTCACACACACACACACACACACACACACACACACACACACACACACCAGCTTAGGAAACTTCATCTTGCTTGTTTATAATTAAAACGTGACATTATGACACACACCATGAACATAACACTCATTCAGACTGATGATGTTCTAGAAGAGGGTGTTTTGAGAACTTTGAGGAGGGGTCTGGATTTAGTCACAACATAATCACTTGGAGCTGCTGTTTTAAACAGCATATTACACAGAGGGCGAGGGTGGCAGAGACAAGGATCTTCTGGGGATGCATCTCACACCTAAAATTAAATGCCACCAAAGAGGCCTCCTCTAGAAGACGGCATACCTTAAAAAAAAAAAAAAAAAAAAAAAAAAAAGAATCCCCAATTGTGGCAATTGGAGGACAGCTCCTTGGATTCCATTGACTTAATCTCCTCATAGGAAGGCTACTGGAATCTAGTGCCAAAAGCTGCTCTGGCTTGGTGCAGTGAGGGCTGTGCTGGTTGCTTGTAGGGAAAGCGTCTAGAAGCAAAGCCTTCCTAGCAAACATCAGAACCACAGGTGCCCCCTGCCCACTAGAAATATGGGTATCAGAAGCTGTAGAATTTATCTCCTATTCCCAAGGCTTCCCCCCACCCCCATTGCCCACCACTCCTTTCATTCTTCTTTTCACAATGTGGCCATGAGAAAAAGTGAGAAAATAAAGGTGCTTTGTTTTATGCTGCTGCTCCCCCCTCCACATCCATAGGACTAAACACCACATATATGGGTCTTAAATCCATGTAAATCTAATGAAAGATCATTGTAAAGAATCCGCGATCTGAGACCCGAACCAATGATGGCCATAGAAAACTGTGTTCTTACTTTGTGTGTGTGCGTGTCTCTGTCTCTGTGTTGTGTGTCTTTGTAGGCAAGCAAATATGTTTCCTACATAAACAGAGGTATTTAGCTCACATTACTTTATTCTCCTGTGCCTCCTGGTTGGGGAAATGGCAAGGGGAAGAAGAAGGCAAAAATAAGGGAAATCACTAGTTTTAACTAAGGTTTTGTGACACTTGAAATCTTTTCTTTTTCAAATTAATTAATCTTTAAGCTTCAAAAAACTTGCTCTGACCCCTCTAAGCAAACTACTGAGCATTTAAAAGAGAATCTAATTTTTAAAGATGTAGCGCTTTTTTTGTTGTTGTTCTTCCCACAGAGGGTGCTAATCTCATTATCCGGTGCTATCTGAA
This sequence comes from Eidolon dupreanum, assembly GCA_028627145.1. Taxonomy (NCBI): domain Eukaryota; kingdom Metazoa; phylum Chordata; class Mammalia; order Chiroptera; family Pteropodidae; genus Eidolon; species Eidolon dupreanum. Next base: position 55,854,771 of record CM053515.1, read on the forward strand.
AAGAATTTAAGGCCACAGTTCACATCTTTCCCTGAGCAACGTGATGGATTAATCCTGCCTTTGCAGTACCTTCCTCGCTGATTAAAGTTCAGCCATGGTATAGAGGTTTTTCGAATATTTATGTAGAAAAAAAGTCTTTTTCAAATGACAAATGACACTCTCACCCATCTTAGCCCTGGTAGTTTTTACATTGTGTCAAAGGGAACAAGTTAAATGAAACCCATGCTTTGTCCTTCCCCAGGTGAAAAGGCAGCCCTGACACCAAGCCTTCAGCCATGAGAGTTGAGACCACCTGTCCCATACACATACCAGGCTCCCAGGACTGAAAATTTGCCATCACAAAAACAAGGCTATTCCAGTAAAAGCAAATGTTTTTTTTTTCTTTTTTTTTTTTCCAATTCATTTTTTTTTTATATTCTCCCAAGCTCCTCAAATTTTAAGAATGCCTTACCTTACCTCCCTGTGTGCTGGAAGGCAGACATTTGGTATGACTTAGCATCAACAACACATTTATGACTATGTGTAAGTAATTAGAGGGGCAAACACCACTTGTTATTCCTCTCAAGTTTCCTAAGCAACTGCATACAGATCACTGGAGGGCTTCGGGGCCGCCTGTGTTTCTGAGTTATATTAATTGACTTGTCAGCAAGTTTGGCACCCTTTCTATCTGCCATGTAGAAGAGGGCACTGGTGGATCACATATCCTGGAAAAGTGAAAGGCACCAGATACGCCTTTCACAGGGAACATTATCGAAAGACCAGACTTTATATCTATTTTGGAGAATGGGTATTATAATGTTTCAGGGTAGTCAAAATAAGCATCACTTTTCTCCTCTAGATGCATAGTTATGCTGATTGATTTGGGTTTGCCATTGATGAAATGTCAAATAGCAAATTGTTGGCTGGACTGGGACTATTACATAGGCTCCTGAAATCTATTTGGAGAGAAATTTAAGATTACACACACTCACGGCCCATAACATCTCTCTCTCTCTCTCTCTCTCTCTCTCTCTCTCTCTCTCTCTATATATATATATATATATATATATATATATATATATATATATATGTATGTGTGTGTATATGTATATGTATATGTATATGTATGTATGTATATATACACACATATATATATATACATATATATATCCACATATATAATCACACACATGACTACATTCATAACTACCCTCTAACATGATCAAACTTTTATTCAGGAAAGGATCTGATAAAATCAGTCACAATTAAGGTATAAAGGATTGAGTAGGCTGATGCTATTTTCAAGCTGATAGTACTTAATGAGTTGGTAGGTGCTTTGCAGGCTGGGGATCTTCCAGGCATCCCTTGCCATAGCAGAGCACACCCCTGCTACCTAGTGGCGAGAGGTAGCAGAAGGCAATGTATTCTTTTGAGAATATGTTCCTTCTTAGTTCCAACTCAGGGTTAGAAGACTTTTTTTTCTCTTTTGTTTCCAGTAAAAATTCTCCCCTCTTATTTTTTCCCCAAAGATCCAGAAGGCAAAATTCTTACTCCTGACTGGGCACCATCTTCTGCCTTCCTCAGTTAGACACATTTTCTGAAGGTCTTTGATTTTCTGCTCAAAGTGAAGGGCGTGGCTATTACATCCTCATGGTTTAGTCAGAGATATGAACGAGATGGAGGAAATAAGTTTATCTAGTGGTTACTTAGTATAGGAGGCTTTAGGCAATTTCAATATGTGAGAGAGGTACTAGGAACCTTACCCTTACGTGAAGAAGCTGAGGCTTAGAGAAGTGAAGTACTTTGTGCAAAGTCACCCACCTAGTAACTGGTATTCAGTTGGGTGCCCTTTTCCTTACACCCTGTTTCTTCTTCCCTTGAACAGTTGCCCCCTCTATTCCTTTCGCCACAGGGAACATGTTTACCATACTCTCCTTGGATGACATATGTACAATGCTCAAATCCCGGAATCCTCATAACTTTGTTCATTCTGGCCTCCGGTAATTGGGTAATATGGGGTTCTGGCCAGAGAGGAGACCTCCCACGTGCTTCTAGAAGCAGAAATGCCTGGAAAATCATCTATTACAACCTCTAAGCAGAAGATTCTAGACTCAGAGAGAGTAAAGTATGGACAACTATATATCACCGTCGGAGATTTACTGACGTGTCTTTTTTGGTCATTAAATAGGCTATGTCTCTATAGCAATGGTTCTCAATGAGGGCAAATTGCCACCCAATCAACAATTGGTAATATCTGGAAACATTTTTGATTTTCATGTTAGGAGGTGGTGCTCCTGGCACCTAGTGGGTAAAGGTCAGAGATCCTTCTAAACATCCTATGATGCCTGCTCAACAAAGAATTATTTGGCCCTAAATGTCAAGAGTGCTGAGGTTGAGTAACTCTGCTCCATGGTATAGAGTAATGTGGCTGTCTAACCCAGCATGCTGTGCTTTCGCGTGCTGAGAGTGGCCTTTCTTAAGACTTAGATTTTGGTTCACTTAGATGGATTCTCTTTCAATCTTCCTCCCTCTTGCTAGAGAACCGGAAGTCTAAATTAAAAACCCTCGGGTTGGGTTCTAATCAGCAAGAGGACCTGTAGTTAGCACAGGCTTCTCAAAGAACATACGGCAAAACTTAAACTAACTGGAACAAAACTTGTCAGAACCCATTAATTGACCCATTTTTTTTTTAGCAGCAATACCTCATTTAAGAAACAAAAAAAGAAGTTAACAGTGGATATTTAATTAGCAAGAAAGAAAATGAGATACTTGATATTTCTTTCAGGAAGTGCTCTGAAGTCTAAACAAATTCAACCTACCTTCCTGTGCTTTTTTTTCCCCTTCTCCAACCAAGCCTGGAATGTCTCTGAGGCGAGGATGGGCTTCCATTTAAAAAATCAGTGTGCTTAGTTGAGTGAGTAGGGTGGACATATTAATCAGGTAAATAATCTCAGACTTCAGAAACAGGATGGTCTGGAGATGAAGGCATTGCAAACTGATATGTATTTGAGGCCAGAGGAGCAACACAGATGAGTGAAGTTCCCAGATATATGACATATGAGGGAACTAGAGAGTTCACTTTAAAAAAAAAAAAAAAGGCACTTCACACTTGACAGGTCTTGGTTAATCACAACACTTCAGCAGACCAGGTCAAGTATGTGCTCTGGGAGTTCAGGGTCCAGAACTGAGAAGATGTGGTCCTTAAACCTGGTGCTATTACTCTACTGCCTCAGGTTCACCTGATAATCATCTTACTGCAACTGGCCTCTGTCTCTCTGCCTTTAGGATGGTTCATCCAGGTATTCCCTAGAAACTCTTCCAGTTCGGCTTCAACATTACCATTTTTCCCAAGAACAAAATAAATGTGGTTTTTAAGCTAGTGTCACTTAACCAGAAAATTAAAATTCCCCTAAAGTCTCATTCCCCAGAAATTCTGCTTCATCAGGCTTGCATGCAACTGAAGGAGAAAAGTCTCTCTATGATTAAAAAAAAAAAAAATCATAGAGAGACAGGGCTTCCAAGAGGAGGTGGGCATGCTGGAAAGCAGACAAGAAAGTGCAGGCATGTGTGGGTGGAAAACAGGGTTTTTAAAATGTGCAGGAAGAGATGAAAGGAAATCCTAGAGAGGCTACACTCACACTCACCCACACGTGAGACCGCAGACACAGGAATGTGCTATGAAGTAGGCTCAATAAGAAAAAGGTTGATGAATGCCACTGGGCTGGGGGTGGGGGGCAGAGAGGGAATACAGAAAAATGTTTGTACAAGACTCCTAAAATAACTTACTACATTGTGAGTAAGTGGTTACTCCTAATTAATATTAGGAGTTCGGAGCCCTTTAGTGCAATGTGAAGAGTTGGGAGGAAAGGAGAGGAAGATACTGGGAAAAATAAAAGGCAAGGTGGGAGGAAGCGGGGAAGAAGGGAAGAGGAAATAAAGAAAGAGCATGAGAGGAAGTTCCAAGATTTGTGCTTTATATTGCTCAAATAATCATCATAAGTAGCTGTAATACACCAACTCAACTCCTCCACCCTTTTTAGTCATTTCTTTCTTTATTCTGATCTACCAGGTTGGCTGTTTGCTTCTTTCTCAATGTAATGTTGGAAATTCATTTTTTCTCCCTACGTAATGAGGAAAAAAATAATCCAATGTCTAGCTGCATCCTTTTCTTTCTTGCTTAGCTAGGAGAATGCTTCTCAACTCTGGCTGTGCATTGGAAAACCACTCGGGAGCTTTAATAAATACTGATGTCTGGGTCCCTCCCCAAGAGATTCTGATTTAATTGATCTAGAGTGTGGTTTTGGCAAGGAGATTTTTTTTAAAGCTTTCCAGGTGATTCCAGAGTTCAGCCAAGGTGGAAAAGCACTGGGCCGCAGACTACAGCATGTACAGCTCAGCTATCTATGTGGTAGGCTGGGGGCCGAGCTGGATGGCTTTAGCGTTGTGTGACAAATCACACTTTGACTCTACCTGGTAGGGCCGATACTGTGAGAAAGATATGCAAACAGAAATGTGCTTGCAAATTGTTTCTGAGCACTCTATAGTTTATAAAGCACTATTTACAATTATTGTACTTTAATTCTCCCAACAGTCTCACAAGGCAGACACAGACTTGTCACAATTTTTTTTTTTTTTTTTTTAAGACAAGAAGTCTTACATTGGAAGAAGTTAAGTAGCTTGCCTAAGGTCAGTGCTACTGCCAGGCCTAGACCCAGTACTGCCTCTTTTAAATTCTGTGTCCTTCCCCTTTCACCACTTCATTCTCCTTCTCTGATTGGTTGTGTCATTATGACACAAGACTGGTCCTGCTCAAAATACAAAAGTCAGCGAAGTCTTCTGGAAGAAGTCCCAGAGAATACATGACACAAATGTTCCTACACTTTCCTTTTCCAATGGCAGACTGGCAATGACGAAGTTTGGCATCACAGTCATACCACTGTCCCTTTGTTTCCCCACCACACCCCATGCCTGAGTTTCCTTTGTCACAGCAGCCTCTATGATATCTCAGAGAAATTCAAAAAGATGTTAACTCTTTCCAAATACCCCAGCACTAAAATTTTCCCTTTCCGCTCAGCCCACTGCCATCAACTCCTTTGCCAGCAACTCTTTAAAGGATGTGAAAACTGAATCTTAGTAGAAAATTGATGAATGAATGGTGATAACAATTCTAGTCAGATTTTTGCACCTTAAAAATGTATCTCTGGGAGAAATAACCTAAAGAAATTGTGCCGCTGTTGGAATTTCAGGTACCGAAACAGCTGGGAGATGTACAATTTGGACATGACATCCGTCCTTGGACTCCTCAAATGAAACAATAAAGGCCATTGCTCATGTATAAGAACAGATCAGCCAATAGTTCACAGGGCTTATAACAAAGCCTGGATAAAGACTGAATCTTCCCGTGTACTGTATCTTCTTAAACAAATGTCCTCTTTAAAAATTACGTATTATTTGGTGTTCATCAGTATGTTTATCTTCAATTAAGAATACTTGATACTGCAAACTACGTGTGGCAAGGACCCTTATCTCAGAAATACCATAGGTAGTCTGGTCTAAAAATGAGAAGGTGGCAAGTGAGAGCTAGATTGGTCGGCCACAAAAATGTCTGGAAAAGTCAAGTTATACACAATTAACAGAACAAAGCAGCAATCTGTCTCTAGCTGGCCAAGGCAATCCTGTCATCTGTCCTTCAGCTGCAGAACAACCAAACACTCTGTGATTTTGTCTCACTGTCTTTGCTCCATAGCGATTGCATTTGTGGTGAAATCTATATTTCCCCACTACTGTGTGTGTGTGTGTGTGTGTGTGTGTGTGTGTGTGTGTGCATGTGCACATGCATGTGTGTTTTATTCTAAAAATAATGATCCTTTCTGGAATTTAGTCTCACCCTTTTGTTTGATGCACCAATCATTTTTATCTGAGTTTCTCATATTGATTCTTTTTTGCACTCTATTTCAAAAATCATAATGGTTCAAAAAGAAAAAAAAAAAACATACTGTAGGGAAGAAGAAGAGAAACCATATTGTAACAGAAATGCAGCTAAAGGTAACATATCACTCAGATTTTTTAGTTCTAACTATATTGGTCAGCTTATTCAAATTAGCACAACATTTCTTGTTCAGGAATTAATTAAATATGTGTTGAGTGAAAAATGGTACAATTTAACCTGAAGGCGAGGCATTAGCCAGAGGACTGCTAAAAGTCTAGGTCTGCAAGCCTCACTACGAACCTGTGCAAAAGGGGCCTCCCCTTCATTCTGACCATTCATGAAAGGCAACTACTCCCCAAGGGGATTGTTTAATATATATTGTTCTTATTAGGTGCCTGGCAACCTGCTAAATACTTACCATTTTCTCAGTTAAATCCTACAACAAACCTACATCCCTTCTTGTCCAGATAAGTATTAATATCCTCATTTTACTGATAGGTAAACTGAGGTTTAGAGAGGTTCAACGAATTGTCTAAGGTTCCTTTCTAATCACTTTCCATAGTAGAGACTGTCATGTGTTGCTCTAGACACACAACACTTGGGTTCAAATTCTGGCTGAGTGAATTTGGTAAGTCACTTAACCTTAACTTCAAATCATTCTCAGTTCCTTTGTCTATAAAATGGAGATAGGATTGTTAAAAGAATTAAATTAGTTATCACTTGTAAAGTGCTTTGAACAGTGCCTGGAAAATGGTAAGTATTAGATAAGTATTTTTCTTTTTTCTTTTTAATAAAAGATCAACAAAAACAAACAAAAAAACAAAACAAAACAACTAAGATCACACAGCCAGCGAGGGGCTGGGTACAAAGCCATGCTCCCCTCTTTTTCTTCTGCAATGAGATGATATCCAAAAATCTGAGCTCCTGAAGCACTGGGTCTAAAAGGAGAAGTTTAGGAGGCAGAATGGAGTCTGGAGGTACCAACGGCTCTCCTGGCTTTCTTTGTAGATTTGCATCTGGCTCACATTCGACTTTGTTCTGGTTCTTGACTGGTTTGGCTTTACCACTGAGGACAAGCAGCGCTGGTGAATGAACCCCACCATGGAACAGGCGTGTGCCTGTTCACACGCATCTGAGCATACATGCGTGTTTGACACCGTCTTCCAGTTTCCACAGGACTTGAAGGCTGGTGGCTAGTTTGAGGACCCATTATTTACATGGGACTTTGGTGAGATGGCAAAACTCATTTTCACGTTTAAGCTGTTTGCTACATGTCATCAATTCCTGAAGGTAGAAAGCTATTCTGGAGCTTGCAGTTGTTATCCAGTTCTCAAACCTTTATTTAATATTATCAATATTAAATCATACTGGTCCCCCTGACATTAGGCATACATCTGTTGCTGTAACAGATTTGCTGGTGTTTATTTAAAGAAGTTTTTTCCTCTGTGCACTAACAGCTCCAGTTTGATGCTGTGCAAGCAAAGTGACAAAAGGAGAACACATCTGAGGTAGGCTCTCTTCTGGGAGAAGGGCTCAGGTATCCAGAGACAGAATCCAAGTTCCAGCTTTGCCACCGATTGTGGCTGGCTCTTGGGCAAGTCAGTTCCACCAGTCGAGGCCTTTCTCTTCTCATCTGCAGTAGTGATTTCTGGCTTTCCTTCCAGTCCAGCTGTCCAATTTGGTAGACAGGGTGGTAGGGAAAGAAGGTAAGGAAAGTCGGAGTAATTTCCAACACATTCTCCTTCTTGAAGCTTATCAACAGATAAGGTTATGAATTCATCAAGCTTCCTCCAAGGAAAGACTCCACCCTCCTTAGTGACCTACTCAGCACCACAAACAGATACGATCTTTGGTTATACGGAACACACTAGTTTGTACCTAGAAAATTAGATACTAAAATTAGGAAGATGAGTCTGTTCCTAGCCACTACCTGTTCCTTGTGATTTACTCACAGCATAATCAGAGAATGTTCTGCCCCAGCTTTGGATAGGCATAATGGGTATACTTTGGCCAAAGTGAAATCCCAATACATGAATCATACTACTAGGGAAAGCTGTAGCTATTGCAAAATTGAGGACACTCTTCAGTTTAGTGTTTTGTGTCTTCGCTGACTTGTTTTGTTGTTGGTTTGTTTGTTTTCTCTCTTATTTCCCTCTCTTTCTCTTTTCCTCCCTACTTCCCTCTCTTTCTTTCTTTCCTCCTTCATCTCTCCCTCCCTCTCTACCTTCTTCATTAAAAATACTTTTTACTGAATTCATATTTATAAGTTATACTATGCATTCTTAAATGGGAGGGGAATTCTTAACCACAGAGGAGAAACTAATTCTTGAGGAGGTCAAAAAAATCTTATTTGTTGTATGTAAAAAGGAAAGATATACACAGAGTGTAGAGTGAACATATATACAATGTAACTGTGGTATTAAAATTTCAGAGTGAGGAGATAATCAGGAAAAATGTCTAAAAAAAATCTCTTTGGGGGCAGATAATGAAAAAAATGTTTGAGAAACACTGAGAGACAGACATTGATTAACATGGGAAAGAGAAAACAGCAAAAAGTTAAAACACCAAGTAAGGTCACCAATTTAAGCCTTTGAGAAGGTCAAATGAGGTCCTGGTTCTTCTATATTAAGAACTGGAATTCGGAGATGATTTAAAAAGCCAAGTTTTATTTGGGAAACTTCGTCTTATCAGCCCCTCCTGCACTCAATACCTCCCAGAAGTGTCTTTATTTGGAGGCTTCAAGATGTATTAGAAAAAAACGTATTGGGTATGGAATTAATAGACAGAGCCCTGGTCCTGCCTCTGCCATTTACTGACTTAGATAAAATGCCACCTTTCTGGACCTCAATTCTCTTGTCTATAAAATTCAGAAATGATCCTTGTTCAGCCCTGTTTCACAAGGATCTGGTAGGATGAAACGAGATAACGTAAGTGACAACTTGCAAAGCTGGGAAGTGTGCAAAGATTTAAGCAGTGGACAAAGGAGGGTGTGACATGTGGGTTGCTACCCACACAGTGTGACTTCAGAGGGTCACATGCTTCCAGCTCTCCTCCACAGGTGCTGAAGTTCCTGCTGTTAGTCACCGTTCTGAATTAAGTCCCTCATGACTCCTCTGAGCACATGTAGCAGTAAGGCAACTAGGCTATGTTTTCTCCTTGAGGGAAGCGCCCTCCTTTCACTTGACTTTGTCCCTCACCATGTAGCACAGAGTCTGACCCAGGTGGGTTCAGTGGCCTTTAGGCAGGTCATTATTTCAGTTCCATGAATACTGGCATCTACATCTCTAAAATGAACATACCAATGGCTGCCTTGCAGGTTCCTGAGAAGAATATCAGAGATCAGGTATGCTAAGTCAGCCACAGAGCTAGCTGACAGTTAGTTCTCAAGTACTGTTAGTTCCCACCCTGTCACCAACATATAGTTATACACTGTGTTTATACAAAGAGACTAGAGGAGAATTGAAAGGCATTAGGAAAAATTAGTTTCTAGATATGGATTTTGAGAAGTGGCTCTAAGAGGTTAAAGAGAACATTAAATTAGAATATAAAAGTATCTCCTCAGAGGGGAAAGCTGGGGTATAGATTAGCAACAACAGTAAGTGGGAAGGAAAGGAGATAGCAACCCCTCTTTCACTCAGCGTCAGCTAGAATACTTCATTAAGGCAGGGCGTTCGAAGACTTGCCTCAAGTGACTGTCCTTTTTTAGTGTTTTTTCAATATCATGTTTTTTCTCAGTTCTGTCAACAGATTCAATCCCAGTCCTCTTTTTCTGAGCACACCTCTCCCCAGCAGCATATACCTGGTAGATCTCCTGAGAGCTTAAATTGAGATTTCTGGAAGAAGGTGGGGGCAGGAGTCAACCTTGCTTCAATTACAATCCCTTATTACAGCATATCACTGCCATCAAAAGTGCATGGGTTGCTCTTCTGAGCCCTCTTGCACAGGCTTCTGTACTGGACCCACGTCTGTCAGTGGATGAGACTCAGCGTTCTTGGACTCCACAGCCAGGCAGCCAAGAAGTGCAGCAAAATCCAGTAACACATTCAGCAGCCAGCAGCATGCTGAGCTCCTCTGGTTTACCCAGGGCTACCAACCCCAAAGAACAGAACGAGGATGAAAGCAGATGGGAAAAAGGGAAAGGGTCTGTTTGTGTTTTTATTTTTATTTTTATTTTATTTATTTATTTATTTATTTTTGCCAGGCTTAGCTTTTTGGGAAAAAGAGAAGAAGAATCGTGCTCTGAGCTGGTATCCTGCCAAGCTTCCTCCCCTGCCTTGCTAGTCCAAGTACTCCACCGTCTGTGCAGAGTGTATAACAGCAATTTCTGGAAACACACTGAAAAGTCTGGGCCATTTCAGAGGCAGTAGATTCCGGGTATCTGTGTGATGGGGTTTTAAGGATTTTATCTCTCACCTTAATTCTTTAAAAAACTGCCAGCTCTTTGAAGCACATCTGTTATCAACAGCTTCTGTTTGTAAAATGGTACTGAAAATATCCTCTCTAGAGAAATTCCCAAATCGTCTCTGTAGTTCAATGCTTTCACTGACAGTTTGACTCACAGAGTACGACTGTGGCAAATATTAAAGAATGTTAATAAAAAATGAGATAAAACACTTATGGATCTTTTCTCTTTTTTTTCTCAAATTTTGCTTTGCTCACTACTAAAATGTATCTTGACAGAAAATTTACTTCTCTGATCCACATCATTTCCCAAAGCAATTTTCCAACAGCAAACATAAATTTGTGGCGATTGCTAAGAGGTTTTCAGTCCCTGTGCTAAGGAGGCCACGGGGTTTCAAATATTCGTCTCACCTTCAGGTAAACACTATCACTCGGGTTCTATCACTGGGGGACCCTGGGTAGCAAGCAGCTAAGGGTGAAAGCCTGGAAACGAACTTTTAGTTTTCTCACATAAACAGGTTTGGTGGGGGGAATGGTTTGAGTATCAAGATGGAATCCTGAGACGGTAATTAAGTCATTAACTAAGACAATAATTGCCTAAGTCCACATAGCTGTGTTCTCAGATGGGATGAAGTACTGAGTAAATGCAATGCCTTTACACTGCACTGAACTCTCACCTGGTTACATAGGACATTTACACCAGATCAGAGGTGTGAGTTTAGCACACATCAAGAGATAAAATGTATACTCTTCTTTTTGTTGTGTTTGCTTTGTCCTCATCCTTTAGGACTCTAGAAATTGGTATCAGTATCACTATCCTCATCTTCTTCCCCTTCCTCCTCCTCATAACTTTTGGTACAAATAGATCAATTATCATTGAAGTGTGTTTTGATTGTGTACACAGTGAATCTTCTCTGTAATGCTATACGCAATAGAGTAGAATTCAGTCTGTGGACCTAACTGGATGGAATCAGATAAAATAACATGTGATAGCACTTTACAAGCTGTAAGTTTTAATGAAAAAAAAAAAATAAGGCACTGTTAGGGGGTCTTCCTGGTTTGTCCAAACCAACCCAAAGATGCTGAAGGCATTTCTATCTTCGCCCTATCCCCACACCTTCTCTATCTTCTCCTTTCCTTTCTACCCATTCAATACTTCATGACAAAACAATATCCGGTTAGAGTTCTAAAGACATCTACGAAGCTTAAGCTCACTGTGGCCCTTCCTCTCTCCACCAGAAGGTACTAGAATATTCACTGACCTTTGTACCCATGTGTGCCAGTCTGGACTGCTCTAGTATATCTTATTTTCATTGTCTATATTATTAATTTACTTATGTACCAGGTATATATGTTTTCTGTCCCCTTATACAATATACATGGTCAGAGGACAACTCATTTGCATTAGTTCCATTCAGTTAGTTTTTAGGCACCATCAATGAAGCAGAGAGAGCAAGATATGGCCCTGTTCTCAAAGGGATTACAGATCAATGAGACAGGTGCAATGTCCATACATATGATGACAACCAAATGTGAAAAAGGATGCATACTATAATACAGGTATATCAAAGTCCTCTGACAACACAGCAAAAAGAGAGGGGTTCTTTTTTTTTTTTTTTTAATTTGGGGAATGGGTGAGAGAAAAAAGAAAGCTTGATAAAGATGATCTATACACTGGGTCTAGCTCATTGGGTGGAATTTGACAGGCAGAATGAAAGGAAAGGGCCTCTTGAGTGAACAATCCATAATGTGCAATAGCATGGAGGCAAGCAGGTAAAAGGGAAGCACTGGCCAGATTCACTGGCAAGGTACTCAATAGCCTGTCATAATTTGATTTGTTATAAGTGGATACTCAATCAGCAAGACAATCTAGAATCTAATTTTGTTCCATTTCCATGTGAAACGTATCCTATTTATAACAGAATGAATTAGTGAGAAGACAATTAACCACTCATATCCTTGCCTTGTACTCATTGTGAGAAGACTAGAGTGCAGGGAAGTATTTCCTAAGGCTTGTTGAGGGGAGCTTTCACAGAATCATTATTAAGTAAAAGGAAGTATTTGAAGGGGTCACTGGAGCACCCAAATGGAGACAAGTTTTTGAGACTGTCTTTTGAGGTTGGAAGAGTAACGTGATTGCAGCCAACAGGGATCTGGAGAGGTGACAGGATCTCACAAGGGAATGGCTATGAGGGGGCTCCACAGGAGGCTGGATCATGGGCACCCATGGGGTCTATCTTCAGAAAAGACTCCGGTGACCAAACATGTCATGAAACAGCAGTCCTGACTGCCTTTAAGGGACCATGTGGACATAGATAATGATCAGATAAGTGGCCACCGTGTGACTGAAGATATGAGCACCATTCCTGAGAGTTCTAGATCAATATAAGGCCTCTAGGAACAATGTATAATAAAGAGGATTTGGTCTGGTATGAGAATCCTTATAGTAAATGTCCCTGGTAAAAGAAAAAGCTTCAAGTAGATTAGATGAAATTTTCTAAGAAAACAAAAGGCAAGTGAAATATTTTCACTTTTGTTGTGAAGCAAACTTTATACCCATTACATTGATTTTTATCTCATGAACCATGTCTGTATAATACCATGCTAAGAGAGTGGCTAAAATGTTACTGATATTCTTTATAAATTTATTTTTGGAAGGTCATCAGTCAGGAGACCATCTAATTCCACATTAAACTTAGAACCTGTGGTAAACATCCCTGAGGAAATCTTGATTTGCATTCCTACTGGGAGTCCTATCTTGTCTGAGTTTTGTTTATTTACATGAGTGCCAAGTGGGCCCAGGCCCACTGGGATAAAATATAGGGACATATAGCAACTGATGACTGGGTCCCTGAACTATGACTCTTATACAAAGACCAGAATCAAAAGTGGCTATCAGCTTCTCTATAAATGCCCTAGAAGAGAAGAGAAATCACTCTGACACAACAGTGTTAAGACACCCAGGTTTGATCTTGAGGAGCTGGTTGACTGTCATCAGAAATGGATATTTTTGAGTATGATACTGGATGCCTTCCTCAGTATCCCTCAACTCAGTTTGAGACCAAAGATTATAATGAGAGGAACACCAATGTGGTAGATGCCACTGGCAATCTATCTGCTCAGCAACTGTTCCCCATCTTCTTTGTTCATGATTGTAGGGTCCATCACCACGACAAAGGCTAAAAAAGTCATATGCTGGTTCTGTCAGCTTCCTTGAAGTCAAGTCATGACTGACCAGTGGGATAGATGTCTGTTGGAGAACTTCTCAGTAATACTTTATTCCTAGAAAAAAAAAGTGATGTATAGAAAAGGAACCGCCCCTCCCTTTTGGGCCACAGCCAGCCATCCTAAATAAACAAGCACAAAGTTGGCTGGGGTAACAGTGCTGAGAGACATAGAAGGGAACTAGGTCTCTGGTGACACCACTGTGCCCTAGTCTAGCCTGGGACATCCACCATTAGACCTATGTGAGATAATAACTATTTTTCAAGTCACTAGAAACTGAGTGATTCTATTACTGGCAACCATACTCATCTTGATCTATCCAACAAAAATCTAGATGGAATGAGGTAGAGACGAGAGCTTAAAAAGCAAAACCATAAAGCTAAAGTCTTAAAGAGCTAAAAAAAAAAAACCATAAAACAAAAAACACAGTATTGCTTAGGGGGCAGGGCTGAATCCTCCTTTGCTTCTGTGAGGATTTTGAGGGATTTTCAGAGATGATCAAAAGAATGTGACTGAAAGTCAGAGATATGGAAGGAATGGTGGTGATGGCTTCACAACAGTGGAAAGGCCAAACAGTGAAAATGCAACTTCACTCAAGAGGAACCGCGCACGAGAGAGGAAGCTACAGCAGAGTGGAGGGTGGAATGGCCACCGCTTCTGTCCTGCTCGGGCTCAGTCACGGGAAAGAGGGGGCTGGGAGAACTTCTTCGAATCAGAGCTGAAAACTACTGCCAATACCTTTACGGTTGCCAACCCCATCCCCTGACTGCCCACACTGACACTGGGTTGCCTGAGGAAGGGACCACTCACCTTCAAAGGAGAGTTAGACCCAGCAGAATAGTACTATCTAGAGCTAAGCCTTCTTGACTCCCTAGTAAGTTAGCTCATTATTTTAACTCAACTGTTAATTCTCCATTTTCATCGTCTAAAAAGTAGAACTCTATTAAGACACTGAAATCATCCAATAAGAACTTGGGCAGGCCCATCGAATTTACAATGCCCCTTGCGGTAACTGCTCTTGAAGCAGAGACACAGGATCCCTTCCACTTGTGTTGCCGTGAATAAGAGTACTCTACTTGCACTAACTGTGCCATGGTGAGGGAATTGAGACAATGCCAGTGCCAATACCTGGCATGAGGCCTAGAGTTAAACACCTGATAATTAACGGTCAGCCCCTTTTCCTTTCCCACCTCCTCTCCCTCTCCTCCCTTTCTTTTTCTAACTCCTTCCATTCCTTCCCTTCCCCTTCCCCTACCCTCATCTATCTTTACTTCCCACTGAATGTTCAGCATATGCAGTAGCTGGAAAAAAATATCCTCCTTCCTGCATGGCTAGCTGTGCTTCCAGCTCTTCTCACACATTTTTCAAACACACACTTCTCAGCTGCCCCCAGCTGCAGCAGCGGTCAAGGGGAGGGGTAGATAAACTGTCATCATCTGTTATAACTCATGAAACATCTTCCCACTGAAGCAATGCCATAAAAGCGGGTACTGCCCTAGCTTATCAAACAATATTCACTGAAAACTCAATTCAAATATTTGCAAGTTTCATTTCTGGGGTTGCATTTGGGAGGTTACTCCCTCTGTATGTAGCTCTCAGGACTCATTATTAGCCCTTTGATTCTTTATACCCACAGACACTAATGTACACTCCTTAGAAAATAACTTCTTAAAACCATTTAATGACACATTTTAGTGACTGGAGTCTTCACTCTCATGTCCTCTTGCTTAAAGCTAAATTGTATATTTCAGATTAAAATCATTTGTAAGATACTCATTCCCATCTCTCTCTCTCATCCTTCATATCCCCAGAGCCTGGAAGATCACATAGATTCCCACTGATTCAGAAGCTGCCCTTTTTGAGCTCTAATGACTTCACCTCCAGAAGCGATTCACTTAATAGTCTTTCATGCAAATGGGGACAGACTCAGTCTTTGAATTTCCAATGAACTTATAACCCCGAACTGGGCCTTGACAATGCACTGTCTTAACATTGCAGACACTTGAGTGAGCACCCAGGAATGTTTCTGAATATGTCTCATGTAAAATTAATCTCTGGTCACCTTGAGGATTTCCAATCCCCCGAGATCAATGGAGCCAAGAGGAGGCATTTCAGCTAATAACCAACAACATTTTATGACTCTCTTGAGAAGGCAAAGAGGAACGATGGTGCTTCCACACAGCATTTCAGGAAGAAATATTTCAAAAAGGAAAACCTACTCACCAAAGGGAACAAGCAAAATTCAGTGAACTCTATGTATGCAGACGATAATACAAAGCTCAAGGCTAGGCACTCCACTGGTATGCTAAGGAACACTGCACTGAAATATTTTATCTACATGTTTGCTTCCTGGTAGGGCTCAAATCAAGGGTAGGTGCCTATGTCTTTGCTGCATTACACAAGGCTCCAGAACTTAAGGTGATATGTATAATCCCATTTACGTGTTGACTTCCTCAGGGCAGTGCATAAACAAGTTAGCAGACACTAGTGGTGGACAAAGCTCTAGACTCCAAAGCTCATAATCCATTATCTGTTCTGTACTTTAGAGTTACAAAGTGCTGATACTTGCACACATGATCCCATTTGATTAGCTCAGTAAGAAGGGGAAGGAAAGAAAAAAAATTCATATTGTTCAAAGTCAAACAAGGAGACAGGCCCTGACCTTGACATTTATAGAACCTTATGTCATTTACTCCTTATAAAAACAATACTCAGGTAGGTATTGTTGAACTGCTGAGAAAAGTGAGATTCAGAGAGACTAAGTCTATGTCCAAAACCCCCCCAGCTAATGCCATTCTTCCTACTCCAAATCTGACAATAGTCTTCATTATAAGACAGGTATAATAAGTAGGAAGGGAAGATTGATCCCTACCTTAAGGTGGGAAACAATCTCTGATTTTCATCACATGACTCTCCCAGGAGGCCAGGGTCATGACAGAATCTTGGTGCAGTGACCATTGTATCTCACTTGGACAAGGAAAAGTACAAGCATCCCTATTCGATAGGATGTAAGAGACCATGAAAAATCTCACACCCACAGAAATAGACTCTATTGATATAATTTTTTGTTTCTGTCGGTAATTCCATTCCACCCACTGGTGAGTGCCATCAAAGCAACAAAATGGGACCTAAAGAGTCGGAACAAAAGAGGTGTAATTTTTAAAAGGAAAAAAAGAAATAGTATAATATTGTAAAATCGTACATATAACAGCTAAAAGATATCTTCAAATTACTAAATCTAATGCCCTCATTAAACAGATGAGAAAGCTGAAGCCCCTGCAGGAAAATGGTTTGTCTATGATCACTGGGAGAAAAGGCAGCAGTGTCAGCAATAGATGCTGCAGTCAAGCCAGTACCTATCCTGGGGATAATACTCAACCCATATTTGTGCTATAAAAAGACACACAAAATAAACACAAGTCTTTGGGACAGATTTCATACCTTTGATCTCCATTACACACCCAGGCATGGCCATTCTAATGCTTTCCAATTTTCCATCTTCTTCCTCCCTTCTCTCTCCCTCTCTCCCTCTTCCTCCCTCCACCTCTCTCTCTCTCTCTCTCTCTCTCTCTCTCTCTCTCTCTCTCTCTCTCTCTCTTTCACACACACACACACACACACACACAGTGAAATACAAAGTCACAAAGTACCAGGAGATAAACACAAATTCAGCCTCCAGCAGAATAATCTATTCTTTATTACTGTTTTTTTAGAAAGAGGAGTTTAGTTTGGGATAGTTTATAAGATTAACCATAATCCTTCCCCCTAGATGCATCCATAACCTTTGACCTTGCTGTTCCACAACAATCCTGGACTTTCTTTGGCCAATGGGACAGAAGCAAACATGCCACAAGTGGAGATTTAGAAAGCGCTTGCACAATAGGACATGTCCTTTTGCTGTTCCTAGGAACCCTGAGACCCTCACCATGTGAACTAGCAGGCTGGCCTGACAGATGATAACATCTGGCTAGAATCACAGCCTGAAGCCAGCCAACCAGCAGACACATGAGTGGGACCGGCCAACCAGCAGATGGCAAACACATGAGTGAGTCCATCCAAGGTCATCAGAACTCTCAAGCTGAGCCCAGTCCAATTTGCCAGAACATAGAATAATGAGTTAATAAATTGTTTTTTTTTTAAGCTATTAAATTATTATTGAAAAAAAAATCTAACAGATACAGTGCCCTAAAAGATCATAGAAACAGTTGCTCTATTTGGGGTGCTGTCTTATTTCATATAATTTTCACTATCTCTGTGGGAGTTATTAATATCCTTACTTTGAAGAGGAGCAGACTGAGGTTCAAAGAGGTTAATTCATTTACATACCTGGTAAATGGCAGGTAGCACTTCAAATCCAAATCTCTCTGATGTCACAACAGACTTTCTTAAGCATCACCCAAATCAGAAAGACAATTTCAATGACAGAGACTCTCAGAACCACTTGGTCTGAGAATGCCAGCAAGTTCTGATTGGTTTAATCTCTTAAAAGCAGACTCTCAGGGGCTAGGATAGAAACTTTCATTCTTCTAGTGACTGTCTTATGGAGGGAAGAACTGAGAGCTCTGAGGAGAAGGTATCAGAAGGTTGACTTGCCTGGTGGCAAGAAAAAATCTACTGAAAGAAGTAACGCAGAACAGAACAGGTACACTCAAGGGAAAATGAGTTCTCTATAACCAGAGATATTCAAGGAAAAAATATCATCTATTCATGAGACCTCAAATTTATTTCTGCCTCACATTTACTCATTTTGTTCTTCTCATCAAGAAGGTCTTCTACTTTCTCCACTTAGGATCATTTTATACACACTTTTCAAGGCCTAGATGAAATCCACCCTTTTACAGGAAGCCTTCCCTTTCTCTCCCCACCCTAACTGAGCTCCCTTGTACCAAACTTGTACCAAACAATACCAAGTCCCTTCTAACTCTCAATATAACTAAATTCTAATGAATAACTGCATTACAATGTGGAGTGGTGCAAACTTATAGTTTTGGAATTGGATAGACCTGTATTTGACTCTTATAATGAGTTTTTACCTACCTCTGTGGACTGCTTTCTGAGGCTCTTATGAGCATTCGATTAAGAGCACAGGTGCAAAGTGCCTGGTGTGGGTAGTTCTGCTATTATGGTGCTTCACATGGAGATCTGGTCTTTTGAAATAGACTTCTAAGCAGGGGACATGCCTTATACTTCCCTGACCCCACCTCCTCACCAAACCGGTGATAAGCACATACAAAATACCAAGAATATATTACCTGAACTGGTTTAATAACCATTAAAAAAGCCAAATCCAAGATATTTTTTATAAAATAAGTGTGGTGTTGTGTGTGTGTGTGTGGGGGAGGCGGGGAGTGCTTGTCTCTGGTTCCTGGCAAAAAGCTTCAGAAACCACTGAAATTTTCTCAGCGATAGAAGTGTCTTTATTATGTTAATAAGGCAACTCCTGTGGGCTTCTAATAGCTTCAGATGAGGGCTAGTAATCAGAAAGACCAATCACATGATCAGAGGGTTGACAGGGACTAGCCTGACTTACAGAGAGAGAAGAGGACCAGACGTTGATTTCAACCAGACGGCCAATGATTTAACCAATCGTGTTTATGTAATAAAATCCCAATAAAAACTCTGAAAATTAAGATCTTCCTGACTGGTAATACACTGTTGTGGGGGAGTGATGTGCTGTGTCCTTCCCTCTCCCTGCCCTTGTCCTATGTGTTTCCTCCATGTGGGTGCTCCTGAGGCGTGTCCTTTAAAATAAAGCTGTAACCTTAAGTACAGTACTTTCTGAATTCTGTGAGTTGTTCTAGCAAATTACTAAACATGAGTGAGTTGGGCGAATGCACACATTTGTAGCCAGTTAGTCAGAAGTGCAGATGTCTTTGAGACTTACAGCTGGTGTCTGAAGAGGGGACAGTCTTGTGAAGGACTTTGCCCTAAATTTGTGGGGTTTTGCACTAACTCTAGGTAGTGTCGGAATTAAAGTGAAATGTAGAATACTTAATGTCACAAATTTTATGTCAGAATTTAAAGCCAAATAACCAAGCATTTCTTGGTTATATTAGATTATCTCTCCCTAGATCATAAAAAAGAAAGTCCAGTAAGTTTTATTAAAAATATACATGCTTAGAATAGTTTTCTTTAAAAAAGATTCCCAACATTAATTGCTTATTTTTGCTTCCTCTATTGCCAAGTTAGCATTTAGCATCCCTAAAAATGTCACTCATGAGAATGGGAAAATCTCCCCATGAAATTCACAATGAAGAAAATATTATGACATACAACTTAGAGTATCAATTCTTAATTTAGAAAAAAAGAGAGAAATATATGCTATTAAATAAATTCTGATATTTCTACAACCTGCTATAAAGTAGACCATGTATTTTCTTTAACCAATTAGTTTTGCTTAAGTACTAAAGTACAATTTAAAATTTTTACTTTAAAAGCTTACGCATCTTTATTCATTCTCTCTCTCACTCCCACTCTCTCTCTAAACCTCTCGTTCTCTCAAGAAAAAAATGTGTAAAGCGCGACAGGCTAATATTCTCTATAATTTCCTGGGGTAGCGTTACTGGGGTAAATGAGGTGTCAGGTTCCACACTAATTCATCACTTATTAATTAACAATATCAACAACTCCTTTTTCATTACTGATAACACATTTTACTGACTACCAGAAGGACTTTTTTATTACAAAACTTATCTCAAATGCTCTTTCCTGTTATCTAATGCAATAATAAAAAAACCATCATTCAATCATAATTTTAATGAGTGATCATTTTTCCCTTCACTAAAATTAAATCATAAAATCCACTTAATTAAATTGAATGGTAATTGAAATACTTTAATCATGCAAAGAATTAAAATGAGGGATGCTTTCTCTCAAAACCTGACAATGTAATGACGTGGTTGGACCAACGTGGCAAACCCTGAGAGTAAGCAGAAGGGCAATGATTATCTTCCCTTTCGGTATCATTGACAAAAGAGCTACCTTTAGAAAACCTTTTGTCACTTCCAGCTTTGGAAGAGGGTTGAACAGGCACATCTGCACATAAGCAAAAGGTCATGGGGTTTGACTTGGGGGAAGTTCTCATAAAAGACCAAGAAAAGCCCAGCCAGAAGCTATAGGGAACTATATGTTCAGGAGCAAGAATAGTTTTTTCTGAACTTTCCAAAAATTAATCCATCTAAGATGTACTTATTCTTCACCTTCTGTATCCTATACTTGGTGGGAGAGATACAAAGATGCCCTCTCAATCTGCTGGGGAGACAGATATACCAATAAATCATTATCATACCAATAAGTTTACACCAATAAATTATTGTAATAAAATAAGTGCTATGCCAGAGGTATGTGCAAAATGCTATACGATCCCAGAGGAGAGACCAATAAATGCTTTTGGGAGAATTTTTTTTTTTAATCACTTAGACAGTGACATGTAAGCTGAGTTTTGAGAGCTGAGAAGTTCTCTATGCAATGAAGTCCATTTTCTAAAGAGCAGAAAAAGAACATGTGAACCTAAAAGAAGCTTGGTATGGCTAGGCTGTAGGAAGGACTGCAAGGAAACTGGGATGGGGAAGAGGGTGAGGTGGAAATATATGGCTGGATTTGTTTCTTAAGAGGATCTTCCTGGAAGCCATGTTATAAGGGGTCTGGGAAAAAAAATAGTGATAAAAGGACCCTCAGGAGACTAGTTTCCATCACACAATTAGAAACTGATCCCATGGCCTGGAGAAGACCAAATTTTCAATTACCTTAATGTCTTTCCAGATCCAGGTGATGACATGGGAGCCCCAGAGTGAAGACTATTGTATAGTGTATTACTTTCCTAGTTTTGAGACAAATAGATAATTCTGGAACCTGATTTTGTAAAAGGACAGTCCTTGGACAAATTGCAAAGTGTCCCTAATATAGTACTTCCTCAGGCATCCAAAGCCCTCATACTGACTTGCCTATCCTACTATCCCCTTATTGTCTGGGCCTTTCTCATTTCTTGCCACCATGTCCTGAATCTTCTGCAGAATGTGATCTTGCCATTATAACATACCAGTACTATATATTTTTCTTCCAAGATTCTGCTATTTGCAGATAGGTATCTCATTGATAAAGAAAATTTGTTAAAAAACTATTAATGATTCATTCATTCATTCAACAAATATGTATGAAGCACTTTCCACGTGCCAGGCACTACACACCAGGAAAGCAAGAACTAAAATAAACAAGAGCAGCAACACAAAATCTAGCATCTTCACAGAGTTTACATTCTGGTGAGAGACTCATGCAATAATAAGCTAAAGAAGGAGAAGACAGAGTATAGGCAATGAAACATGCCATGAAGCAAAGAATAAAGGAAGAAAATGGGGGTGGAAAAGGGCTGCAATTGCTGTGAATGAGACATTTCAATATAACCTTGAAAGAGGTAAGAAGCAGTTTTTGAGGCGGGGGGTGTCTGATACAGTGGAGAACTAGCAAGGATGCTGCTGTGGCAGAAAAGAGGTGATGGGGTCATTGCAGGAGTTGAGCTCAGAGGGGTGTGATGGAGAGGTGTGTGGCTAGCAGTACAGGCAACTGTCAGGGCTTTCCTTGAATAACATGGAAGCCACTGAAGGGTTTGAAGTGACATCTCAACTGCATTTCAATAAGATTAATCAGGATACCATGTGGGAATAAACTGAAAGGGGTGATTGTAGAAGCAGGGAGAGACCAAAGTAGGAGGCTATTGCAAAAATTCAGGTGAGAAATTATGCAGTCCTGAGCAAAGTTGTCAGCAGTGGATGTTGTAGGAAGTAGACAGATTCCGACTTTATTTTGAAGGTAGAGTTAACATTTATTGTTGGATTGAATTTGGAATGTGAGGAAAATACAGGAGTCAAAAATGAGTCCATAAATTTTGGCTTGAGTAACCAAAAACATGAGTTGGAAAATTAACTTTCTCTCCTTTCCACCTATGCTGTTAATATTTATGATTAAAAATAGACAATAAAATAAAATAAAATACAACAAGTTAGGCTGTTTTAATCTACTATCTTCCTCCCTCCGTCTTTCCCTCTACCATACTTGTGAGTGCCAGGAATCAATGCTTACCACCTATGTGTTCTAAATTTAGATACAAAAGAAAGGCTTTCCCAACTGAAATCTCTCTCTAAACCACCTTTCAAACATGCCCCAAGTTCCATCAAAAGATTCATTTTGGAGATCGTGAAGCGTTTGGTCTTTAGGACTTTCCAATTAAAATAATTAAATCTTTGGAGAAAGAAGTTCTGATACATTTTCCAAATAAATATCTTGACAAAATAGTTGGGTTGCCAGATTTAGTAAATATAAATATAGAACATCAAGTTAAATTTGTATTTCAGATAAACGATGAATTATTTTTATTATAAGTATTTCTTAAGTATTGATGGAACATACTTATACTAAAAAATAATTGTTATTTACACAAAATTGAAATGTAACTGGTGTCTTATATTTTATCTGATAGCCTATTTGTGAGTGTAAATGTGTGGAACTGTTCACAGTTAGTCTTGGACTGAAGAAGGAGATAAAAAGGAGGGAGGGGGACAAAGAGGGAGACCACAGTTCTTCCCATTTCCCTCTGTACTCTGGATCCACTCCTACCTAACGCTTTGGTCCCTAACAACCACTGCTGTAAAACTGCAATTTGCAACCACTACTGAAGGTCCTTGGAGGAAATAAACATGGAGAGATTTAAATAAAACTTTCAGCCTTTGGAAATCACATTTTGAAAATGTAGCCAACTCTGTAATTAAGTTCCAAATTATTTGGTGCAGTCAGTTTGGCTAACAGATGGACTGGTATTTTTATTCATCCTTCATCCTCGGAGTTAGTTTCCAGAAATCCTGAGTGGGGCGTTTCAAGATTATTGCCTGAGTGACAGTTGCATGTGTCTAATAATTTACTAGAATCAATGGATTTCTTTAAATGAATTCAGTGAACTGTTATTTATATAGATATGAATAATACATTCGTAAGGGGAAAAGAAGCAGTTGGGAAATACTTCTTTAAATGATGTATTGCGGTAATGATAAGTAATTATACATCAACAGACTACTTGCTGATAAGATGTAACTGATGCTACTTCAGAAGTCTTTTTCCCAGTGGTCCTCTGTGACTCCTATTACAGTGGAATCCAATCTAAAGGGGAGCAGCCTACAAGGCAAGGAACATTCTCAAAAAGACTCTCTTATAGATCAGTCTAACATAAAACATTTGCTTCCCAGATGAGATCCTCCAACGCTTTAATCTGTTTTTGTTTTAATCTGATCCTTATATGTGGTTTTCTTACTGTGTTATTTACCATCAAGACAACCCTCTGAGTGGTTAGTCTTCATATTTCCATTTTATGAAAAAGAAAAGTGACACTTTGAGGCTAAAGAAACTTGCCCAATGTCTTATAATTTGTGATTGGAAGACCCTTCTTCTCATCACTCATTGAATCTGAATAACGGGACATTCCCAATCTCGATGTAAATATTCACACACATACAAATACTCAATCTTACATGGTCAAAGTGGGAGTAGAGAAAGGCTCCCATTCTTGCTACATAGAAACTCATTTCCCTAGATTTATGCTTTACCATCATATTGAAACCTCTGTCATTCCACTAACAGCAAAATAGCCTATGTCTACTAGAGGGGCAGTTTATATTACAAGATAGATTGGGGTTGAGAAATTGCATGTAATACAATCTTGTGCTTTGTTGGGGGAGGGGATTTAATATTTTCAAATATAACTTTTCTTGGCAGTAGCTTCCAAGTGCATTTCTTTGCCCTGCACTTACTCACTCACTCCAATTCTCACACTGCCAAAGTCTAATAAACAATCATTTAAATATAGCAGGGTGGCTATCACTTAATTATTAAATCCTTTGGTTAACCCTTTCATACTTTATATCTGTGTTTGATTTTTTGTAAATTATATTTTCTTAAGGAAGCTTCCCTCTGAAGCCTCAAACCTGTTTACCTGGTAGGGTATGTCAAATTGTCTAAGACTGGCATTATCGAAGCTGAAAAGTATATTACCAAGAAAATTACAGTACTACCTCCAGTATGTCAATTCCTGTCAGACTCAAAACCTGTGATTTAAAGACTATCACCTAAGTCAGAGCAAACCATTAAGGGCTCTATGAAGACATCAGCTAAATTTTTATTGAATTCTGTACAAAATATTTCTTCACTAAAGGAGGACTGTGGTTTGGGTTTGAACCAGTTATTTTACATGTTTTAAGTCCATAGTCTGTTACTCAAAAGGTGATCGGTTCCCTGCCAGAGTAAGAGAGATGGTCAAGCTGTGCTCTCTATCAATAGCAAGGAAAGCTTTGTAGTATGGAAAAAAAGCACTAAGTCCTCTTTTTTTTTTTTTTTCTTTATATCTTTCTAGGCAGTTTTTAAGTTATAGAATGTTAAATATATATTTAAAAACAAAAACAACTACAGGATTAAGTATAGTCTGGACTTAGCAAAATAAAGGTAGGAGGAATCACAAACTCAGGTATCTCTAAGGACTAGGCAAGAGGCATAAATGAGTGAAAAGAGCAAGATGAAACAATAGGGAATGGTGGGGCCTGTGGAAAAGGATAATATTCTCCCTGTTTGAAGGAGTTCATCTTCGTATTTAAATAAAAATTATATTAGCCAAATAAATACACCTGGATTTGACCTGCCCACAGTTGGTTTTACAGCCCCTGGTTTACAGGCCCTGGTTACAGCTTCTTGTTTACAACTGCCGGTTTCCAAGGTGAGGACCCCTGTTATGCTAGTCAAAGCTGCCTTGGTTGCTGTAAAGTTTGTTGCAAATGAAGCTGAAATGAAAATTCTAGGAAAATGTTTTATTTGAGGTAGATACAGAAATAATTTATAAAGAACACCATGATTTTATTTTAAAAAATATCTTAATTATAATAAATTACTAGTAACAAGAATGAGTGTGAAACCATGATGTCTTATGGAAAAGAGCGCCCAGAATTTTCAGTTTAAAGTAGAAGAACCATTTAATAGTTCATACGGTTCTTATAAATAACTATATTTTTGAAACTTAAAAAAGTAGAGACTTCACAGTTAAATGTGCTGGACTTGTGTTTGATGGTAACATATCACTTTATTGTTTTGTCTACATGACGTAAAATCATGCTGATACTTTCTCAAGGGATATGTAAATTGTAGGAGGAGAGATGAAAAATTAAAATTCAGGTATCCTTTGAGCATAAAATTTCAAGTTCTAACAGCAAACCGAATGATACAATCTGTTAAGCCTTTATTCTATGTTATAGAATAAAATGAAAATTTAATTGTCTTCAGAAGACAGCTGTCTCTCACTGATGCTTGGAAATACATAGATCTCTCACTTGTGTGCACTTTGCTGCTTTAAAGATATTCTAGAAAAGTCATAGTTTTTAGAAAATGGTTGCAAGCTAGTGAAGAAGTCCCTGGCATTACCAATATCTGATTGCCTCTGGGTGTGTTTACCAGTTTCTGATATTAGACTAATACAGTGGTCACTGGTTTATATAAAAAAGCTGAAAAACAGATTTTCCTTTTTATTGTGATATTCTAGCCTCCTAAGAGTTGTCATATGTATCCTATACCAATGATTCAGAGTACAATAAAATATGCTTAATGGGACTGAACTAAATTAAATCTTTCTTCAATGACTTACGAGGCTGCATGGAATTATTCTTGAGAATATAAATTCGATTCCATAGGACTTGGTAGAGTACATGTAAGAAATTAGACCAAATCTTGTCTCAGATTTGTCTTTCTAGATTTTCCGATTTTAATTTTCTTGCCGTTTTTCTCTAGATGGAAGATTTGGATCCTAATTAGAAGGTTGCTCCCTCTAATCAATGAAGAAAATTGAAGAGAATAAGTCATTTAATTCTTCTGCAACACAGTTTTCTCACTTGTAAAATAGAGATGGGGTGTAGATATCAGATGAAATAAAAGTAGATGTAGAACAGGTTTGCAAATGTAAAAACACTACAAAAAGAAACATAGCTTTTTTGAGAACTGATAGCATTCTCCACTCATTCATTTTTAGGTTATAATTTTACTTTAAAAGTGCCAGTCTGTGCTTGTATTTGGGCCCCAGGGCTATGGGTAAAATTGTGCCTGGCATGAGCACAATCTTCAGGACAGCAGCTGCCACTCCAACTCTCAATGATGGTAGAAGCTTCCAGAAAAACAAGAGCTGCTCTCTGTGGGCTCATAACTGCTGCATAGAACCTGGCCTACTGCCCGTTTTCTAGGTCAGAATGAAGCCACTTCAAAGAATAAACTCATTTCCATATTTACCTGGGTTTTACAAGAAGTACTAAGGCAGCCTCCTTCAGTAAATCCTTCTTAGCCATAAACAAACCAAACCAAGCAAACAAATAAACACAAGATCAAGTAATTCTGTCCGCCCTCCTACTCTTAGACTCCTACTGGAAAATCTACTCACTCAACTTCCTGTTCACACTACTCAATCTCCTGTTCACACCAATTACCCCTTGGCCCTCATCGCCTGGTTTCCATCTACTCATTCTTCAAATCTCTCCAATTTTACCTTCCTCAGGAAAGCTGTCCCAGGTTCCCCAGATTAGCCCAGCTCACCCCCCACCCATTTGATGCTCTCATAGCAGCTAGTACGCTCCTTCCTAGCACATATTGTCATTTGTAACTATGCACTTGGGTGGCTATTGGATTCAATCTGTTTCCCGAGTAGACTGCAAGCTCCGTGAGGGCAGGAGCAGCATCTGTTTGCCTCAGTGTATGGGCTCAGATCCCAGTAGTTCTTCCTGTCTGAGAATGTTTCCAGGCAACACCAATTAGGCTGTTAGAAAGTGTGTCAGTTATTGGGTCTAAGGCTTCACTCTCTGCCAGCAGAAGCCAGTCTTATTCTCAACTCTCTTAGTCCTTTCAGTTTTTCATCCTTCTTTCTACTCTCCACCTGCTATATCTACCTTATTCTGTTACTACTGTTCATAGAGTTTAACATATTTAAGGTGTCCTCCTCCTCACATGATATATCTTCTGGGAACCTGTGGGGAGATATTGGGGGAGTGAGAATGTGAGAAGAGAGGAGAAGAAAGAAGGGAGAGTTCACCCCCAGGAGGACCAATCTAAGAATGTGAATGAAAGCGTGACGATAGCCCTCAAAGAATAATGTCCAAAGGGAGTATCCCTCAGGGCCTTGGGGAGCCAGACATAGGTCTTTCTCAGTGCAGTTCCTCCTCAATCCTCAGAACATATAAAAAGATCTGAGTGAGTGACTTTTTCAGTTCTCTGAGGGACTGTACATAACCAATACCATTCTAGATTCATAAGAAAGAAGTCAATTCCTTACATGTTATGGATGCCTTGAGGCATTAAGTCTTAACCTTCTTGCAGGTGAGAGCTCCTACTCAGAAGGCAGGACATCCAGAGGAAACTAGGGGGACACCAGCTCCATCTGAGAGCAGGTGCCAGGACCCGGGCCCTGATCAGGAAGTCTGACCCTAGGTCTCTCATTTTGGGTGAGTGGCTCACCCCTTGGTTCATGTTGCAGTCCAGTTCAGCATTGACAGCTCCATAAGAAATTTCTTTTCATGAGGTATGTGTGTATATGTATATATAAATATAGATAGATATAGATAGATATAGATAGATGTAGATATAGATATGGATATGGATATGGATATGGATAGATATAGATATATAGATAGATATAGATATGGCATCAATTACTCTCTATCCACAGTGGTTAAGTGAGAAGGAACTGGCTGACAGGCTAACACAGGAAAATTCCTACTAGCTCCCCATCAGAGAAGAGGGCACAGCAAAATTGAGTAACAAATCACCAAGCTTGTAGCACACCTGAGGCATGGCGCAGGCACCAAAGAGGCTCTGTAGGCGAAAAGCTGGCAAGAGGCAGGGGGACAGCTGACGCTGGCCCACAGCCTTCTGAAGACAGCCCTCTACATACACCCTTAACCACCTACCACCATCTGGTGCTCCACATAGGACTCTCAACCACGCTTGCCTGTGGGCGAGGGCATCAGCCATTCGTTCTCTGATGTGTGCCCACCCAGCCCCCTCACTGGGAGAATCCTCAGGCAAGAGGGCTCGTCCAGGGAGAGTGACTGGGGACATTAGCACGAAGGACTGCAAGGCAGTACATTGAGGGAAAGATAAGACCGACTCTAATCCCAGGATGAGGAATTAGTTATGACCCAGGAAGCAACCTCATCTAAGCAAATCCTGTGACTGATATGACCTCAGATGCCATCTATGTAAACAGTATAATTTCTCAAATGGGGAAATTTGAGACCCTGAAAGTTCAGTGTCTTGATTAAGACAAAAGTCAGACAAAATCAAAGTCAGAATTAGAAACCCTGCCTACAGTTTAACACACCCTCCTGGCCACTGGAATCAGCTAAAAGTAAAAAAAAAATACAACTATCTGGATCATATCCTAGAACTACTTAATAGCTGGGACCGAAGAGTCTTTATTTCTCAAAGCTCCCAGGTGACTTGTGAGATCTGGGAAACACTACTTCAGACTCCTCTCATGTTAGTTGTCATCTGTGTCCATGGAGGACAATAAAGAAAGGTAACTGAGGTCTCCAACTTCTAGAAACTTTAACTGAGGTGACACATGAAGGAAAAAAGTAAGGTAACAACACAGAATTCTATGTAACAACTGGGCTAAATAAGGGATGTGGGAGCAGCAGTCAATGTAATTGTAGTAGGTACAGGAAGGTGCTCAATGTCAACTTCTCAGGTTTGGGAAAGGTCCCAGGGATTGGAGTCAGAATCGTTAACACTGAAGTAAGTGAAGAAGGGGAGGCTGGCTAATATTAAATGTTTCTTGAATCTCTGTGTACTTTTCAATTCCCAATGCCACTGCCACCATCTCTGTTCTGACATTTGAAATACCAGGCTTCAGTTTTACTAATAAACCCCTAACTGTTACCCCTTCCTCACGTACCACTCTTCTCCCATCTACCCATCTCCTCATTCTACCCATACGGTTGCTGGAGAAACCTTACACAGGTACAAAGCTTTCATGGTGCTCCTCTGCCAAAAACCAATTCCTATGCCGTTCCCATTTATACACTAAAATCCACATGCCTTATAAATGCCATCAGGACACTTTTTAATCTTAATATGGCTTTTGGTTATTTTCATTTAACTTCATTTGCAATGCTGCCTCTTACATACCTTGAGTTCCACATGAAAAGAAAAATCGCTGGCCCCCAATATCACTGTCTTTACACGTTTTTCTTTTATAGGGATGTTCTAATCACATCTGTCCTCTCTCCCTAGTTTCCACTTAGAAAATCAACACATGTCTTTCAAGTCCTAGCTGAAATATCATCTCCTATTAATAGCATTACCCTACTCCAGAGATATTTTCATTTTAATAGAAAGAAAAGTTAAAAAAATAGAACTTTTAACAGTGGAATTCCAGACATCAACCAATAATGAGGACATCAGTGGGCAGTCAAACCACAGAAATCACAATTTCTAGATAAATGTCTTATTTGCTAATGGGTGAAGGCAAAATCGAATGGAGAAAGATGTGAATGTTAGGGTATGAAGCGACTTCTGCTATAACTTTACATGGAAGAAAGGCAAACACCTTTTTGAGTGATTGGTGAAAAGATAGATATTGGTAACTTTAGGCCTGATATCTAAATCAAGATTAAGTTTTTTTGGACTATTTATGGAAATAGATAAACTGGGAAGTGCAATTATTATTTGTAAATCATTTTGCTCTAACCTTCTTCTCCAATATCGTTAAATAGTAACATGCAACTGATTCTAGTTTGGTTACAAATAGAAGAAATAAATCCTTGTGGCAATCAGCATCTGTCAAGGGATTTGATGTTCTCCAAAGTATTCCTTGGTATTAGGTAAGCAATCTTTTGCTTTTAAAGAGGGTTCTAATTGATATGCATGAGCTAAGCACTCTATTATTTATGGTTAGGTGCAAATTGATATGTTTAAGAAAAGTGTAAAATTAAGGGACATGTATATTAAAAGACCTAAGGTGGTAATTATGTATCCAGTGTAAATAATTTAAATGTAGTGATGCTACAATATGCTTTAATAGACCCAGGTATGGCTTTGGAATGCAATAATGCATTGCTTTTAAAGGGTTTGCACATGAAGTTACAGTAAGCAGGGTTGCTCTGGAAGGCAGTATGTGGCTGTGAAAATGTTTCACTAGAGTATAGAGTAGAATAATGGAATCGCTATTAGATTGGAGGTTAAAAAGTCGACGGGTCCAGTAGTATACTCCGCCATAATAGAAATGTTCTATAACATTTCCGTAGCAATTTCTGTAACACTATGGTAGCTATTAGCCACATGTGGTTCTCAAATACTTACAATGTGACTAGAGTAACTAAGGAATTTAATTTTAAATTTAATTTAATTTATCAATTTAAATTTAGCCTCCTGTGTAGGGGATAGCATATTGAAGATAGAACTTCAGGCCTTATCTGAACATGAAATTCACCACACAAAAGTTCCCTAACTTTTCTGTCTTCCTTTTTCTCATGCACAACATAGTTTTAACATAATATCTAATATTCTGTGACTTTAGAGATTTTTAATTCTTCCCACAACCACCCCCACCCCATCAAGTGAAACAGAAAACAAACAAAAATCAATATGAACACCCTACTGGGGCCACAAAACCAATTAGGCAATTATACACTCTCCCCCACCCCCAGTTGGAAGAGTATTCTGAAATTAATTTCTCAGGAAATACCTTTCCCTAAGGTCCATTTAGATAATGCAAGCCTGACACATTGTAATTTGCGTTAGCTATTATGATTGTTATTTAAAATTTTTGTCAATACTGTTGTCGTGGATAGAATAGGCAGTCTTTTTCTTAGGATTTGAAAATTCAGTAGAGGTTCCTGATTTTCAGTTCTTAAGAATCTTTTTGGGGGCTTGAACTATACACACGCCAATAATGAGTACGGGTAACAAATACAGTCGCCGACAAGATGGCACAGTTGACAATGATATTTCTATACCTGGTCTCTTAAGACACTTTTACCTGGTTAAACCCTCCAGAGGCCACATTCACAAAGAATAAAGTAGCCCCAAGGCAATGGGACACGAGGAAAGTATGTGAAGATGGTGGAAGAAAAGGTAGAGAGAGGTCTGGAGACCACCATGTTAACAGTTTCAGCAACCTTGCACAGTATAGCCACATGGGAAATCCTGGGGGAGGTCAGGACTGAATGGAGAAGCAGCAAAGAGAAACACACTTACACCCAGCAATTCTGATCCTCCGAAACCTGTAGAAAAGGTATATACACAAAGTTGTACTTGCACCAGCGTTGTTACGATCACGAAAGGCTGGAAACTTGCCACATGTCTAACAACAGGGAACTGACTAGTGGTTAATCCACAAAACAGAACACTCTGCAGTCAATAAAAATTATATTCAGGAAGAATTAAAAAAAGAAAATATTTTCAAAATGTATTGTATACTTAGTGTAAAAGAAGTAGAAATATATCTTGAGAAATATGACCTCTCTCTCTCTCTCTCTCTCTCTCTCTCTATATATATATATATATATATATATATATATGCCAAAGCCAGAAAAGTATTTTTTAAAACCATTGATTAATTCATAGTTCTACCACCTGGAGACAACTACTATTAATATTTTGGTACCTGTTCATATGTATTTTTTCAAAATTACCATGTATTTATATTTAATAGAAAAAGTATTAATCTTATTTTAAAAGCCTCTTTTATGAAGCTGATGACGCCGATGCACTAACAGAATAGCAAGCAGTTAGCTTAGGAAATGCCACCATATTACATACTTCATTATTTATGTGTAATAATATGTCTTAGGGAACTACAAAAGGGTTAAAAGTCTTCCTAAAACACCATATTTAGGCATAGAAAAAACAATGAATTCATTTGATGATCAGCACATACTAATAAATGGCTATAAATATTCATCAACATCTATTGCCTTTGGTTTTATGTAAACCATAAATACAATTTTCAAGTGACTATGAGCAAGTGCTATTTATTTGCTCCTAGAAAAAGCATTGCCTAACAACATAGTATCTCTTTATAGCACTGGAGTTGGCTTCTAGCATATTCAAATTATTACCTCTAATCATATTAGTAGCAAAGGTCCCCAACCACTTGGACATTACATGGGAAAACCCATTTCAAAGACTTTTTTTTTTTTATCTTGGTCACCTAAACAAGCCAACCTGCTTCTCCTACTGCACAGAAATAGCTCATGATAGCTACAAATTGGTGTTAAAAAATATATAAGAAGTGCTGGAGAGCATACAAACCGTTCTGTAACAAAGTCATTAAACTGGGTAAAGCTAACTTCTGAGGTATGTTCTTACCTACAACCTAAGCCAGCAAGCAGAAGTCAATAAACTTATATGGGGTTCTGTAACCAAGCCATGGCTAGAAGTTAAATTATCAAAGCCCATTACAAGGTGTGTTTGACCAGCAAAACCTTGACCGACAATTGTGGCACACACGAAATATAAAGTTAGCAAATGAACATCTAAATTTTCTGCTGACTCTATAGGTGCACATGTCATCTGAGCAGAGCTGTAGTTATATGTGAACCAAGAAACAAATATCACATCCTCCTTTGGACAATTAACATAAAGTCAAGCAATTCAAGAAAGGTTTGGAAAGCAAACACTGCAAATGTTGACAGCAGTGCCCAGTCTGACTGTGGCTGTGGTGCCACCAGGCAGTTGTATGGGCCACTAGACTGTCAGCACCAGGAGAACGGATCTGATGTCTGCTGTTCAACAGCTGGTCCCCAGCACCTGCACTGGGCCTGGCATATAACAAATGCCACCTAAACATTTTGGAGGAATGCCTGGGTAGACCTCAGAAATGGTACAACTCAAAAAGTGAGCCATATGTCTTCATTAAATATTTAATTCAAGTACCAATTATCCATTAAGACTTCTTTCTCAACCCTTAGGATTCCCACTAAATAGACAAAATGGAGCACATCACGATGTGTGGTGTATAGGCTGGCTTTACTTTTAGGTTCTTTACACACTGACTTAGCTTTCCTGATCTGAGAACCTGGTAATTTCCCAACCTCTGGCCTATCCCTGAGTCTTGGTCTCCCTGCCTTCTTCCATGGGTTTATGTGAGTTAGATCAGAACTGCTACTTTAAAATTCATGATGAAAAGAATGACAAAATAAAACCAAACAAGTGAAGACTCTTCAATTAGTGGAAATAAACAGATGTAGTCTCTGCTTTGTGCAAACACTTACCAGGAATCCTAGGACTAGAAAAGACCTAACCACATCAGCTGATCCATCACAGGGCTTCTGAGAGAAAACAGAGCCCTAGACACCAGGAAATGATACATCTGGATACTAAAGTCTTTGAGAAACAGGCTCTGGCTCCACGAACAATTTCTACAAAATATACACTGACAGCTGACCCTCCATCATCTTCTTTCACAGTCAGATTAACACAAGAGTATCAGTCTTTCAGGTAGTTGTTTATTATTATGATTAATTGTGACATTTTTGTGAAATAGCATAATGTCATGGTTAAGAGTGCAGGCTCAGGAATGGGTCGAGATTCTGGCTCTGTCATAGAATTTGAAGACTGGGGAAATTTTTAGCTATCGGAAGTCCTCATAATAATGTGAGATAATAATGGGGTAATAATAGTACCAAGCTCACTGGGTTGCTATGAAGGTTTAAAGAGATAAAATGTAAAAAGTACTCAACACACTTCCTGGAACACTGTTAAGGCTCAAATGTTGACAATTATTCTTATTTTTATTGGACACATATTGCTACTGTGATCCAAGATTATAAAACACATCTTTTAATTTTCAACTCTTTTAATTTTCAAGCCATATGCACTGTCATGATCTCATTTGATGTTTCTATCTGCTCTGTGATTTAGCCAGGAGAGGTATTAGTAAAAAGATAGAGGTAAATCCTTTATCCATTGTTACATAGTAACCATCGAGGAACTAAGCCTGAAACCAGAGTCTTCTACATCACAGTTTAATCCCTCTTTCTGCCATGCAATGCAGAAAAGAAGTAGAATTTAAAAAATAGAACATAAGTCTTGACTGAGACAAATTGCAACAAAGGAGATTCCTGGGTTTTAATATGTCTCAGGAACATCCTGTGGGACTCACGGGGAAGCTGATGAGTGGATAGAGCCTTCTGGCAAAGGAGCAGAGCTGGGCACAACAGACCTCACTGCAGCCCCTTCTTGGGGAGCAAACCCATGGGAGAAGCACAGCGCCAGGTCGAAAGGTCATCCTGAAGAGGAGTACACAGTGGATCACTGCCTGAGGCAGCCAGAGGCTCCTGTGACCTCCCTCAGCACTGAAGCTCATCAGAGGCTGGGCAAGCATCCAGGGAAGATCAAATGAACGGCAGGAGTTTGGTTTTGCAGATGTCGGAAGCCACAGTTACTCAGTGCAGTTGCATCTCCCCTCTCTCCCTCATGCTGTGCTTGCATCTTCTCAAAACCCTGACTTTCAGAGAGCAGTGGAATAAATTGGGTCAATGTTAGGGGTGATGTCTGGTTTGGCAAATGTCCTCAAATAGTCCAGTCCAATCTGCATAATGCTACTTCTAGGAGTTTCCTAGTATCCAGCCACCACTGAGCACAAAAATCAGGAGTCAGGATTCCTGCCTAAATGGAGAGGGTCTAAATGAGGGCCAATAGCCAAGCACACCAGCAGCTATAGACCC
Organism: Eidolon dupreanum; assembly: GCA_028627145.1. Classification (NCBI taxonomy): domain Eukaryota; kingdom Metazoa; phylum Chordata; class Mammalia; order Chiroptera; family Pteropodidae; genus Eidolon; species Eidolon dupreanum. The sequence goes on from CM053515.1 coordinate 55,890,039, forward strand.
TCCCAGAGTGTAACATGAAAGCCAAGATAGGGTTTCAGAAGTCTTGAGTCCAACCCAGTTCTGGGGCTGACACCGAGAATGCTAACTAGACATTAGTCAAAGCTTTTCTTCTCCCTTGCTGTGGGCCTCCTTCTCTAGCAGGAAACTTAATTTTGACGTTAACAACATTTACAATAGGTACCACTAACTGCCCTGAGATGGTAAGGAGCCTAGAGCAGAGTCCTCTCCATGGAAGCTCCTGCCAGCCTGTCAAATGGAACATGTGTTCTCTTGCGTGGTGGAGGATCCAGGCCCAATTGGCAACAGCCTCACCACCCACAGTGGTGGCTAACATGGCGATTCGCTCTGCCTTCCCTTCAGACTGTGGCTGTGGTGTCTGTGAAAATGCTCCTCAATCCTCGCCCCCCCTCACCCCCGCCGCCTTCCACCCAAAGACGCTTCAGTTGAAGCAGTCTTCAGAATGCAGGACTTCATGTAAAAGAGTTTCAGGTCCCCTCCTGAAAGCAGGTGTGGTCTGGAAACAGGGACTTGGTCTTTTGATTGTAGATGACTTAGAGGGACTGTCCCTTCCCTGATCAAGCTTGTCTCAGCTCTTCTAGTTCAGAGACCATCATCTCTCTCCCATTCCAAAACACTGCCAGGCCACTTACAGGCTTCAGATATTCACTAAAGCTCTGAACTCATCCTGCTTTGCACACCTGTATGTCAGGGGCCCTGTCTTCTACCACCTTTAGAACAGAGCCCTGCAAACATATGGTGAACACATTAAGTTGACTTTTCAGATACTGAATTTACTTTTACTTAGGAACAGCTGGCAACTTCCCAGTGCAGAGTAACCTGAATATTGGTTACAGGAAGTTTTTAAATAATAACTTGGAAGTTTTGCTCACTTCAGCTTAAGAAAGATGAACTGTCGCTCTGCCCAAGGTAGAAAGCATTCACATACAAGGCTCACATCAAGAGAGGTAAAAGTCTTTAAAGTAAGAGAAATTTATCCTTTAAGCTAGTCCATACAGCACCTACTTCCATCTATCAGAAATGTTCTAAAATGTTCGATTGTTAGAAAAAGACACTAGGACATTTGTCATGATAAATATACAAACCTCTGATGGCTGTGGTACGCGTGATGCACCGTAACCTTGTGCAGTGTACAACCTCCGCAACTGTTTGTAAAGATGCTGAATTTAACCACAGATAAGAATGTTGACTCTTGGGACGCTGGTCTTGCCTTCTGAATGCAAATAAAATTTCTAATGCCAGTTGCAGTGTGATCGACGGCACTTGCTGATGGCTGGGAAGTGGACCTCACCACAAAAGTCTCTATATTCATGGATACCGACCTCTGGTCTCCTTGTTTAATTATCACTTATCCTTGACAGAATGCCAAAGGCAGAGCTGTAATGCACCCAGGAGAGTGAACACTAGAGAAGATATATCCTCATGAGTCATTTAGGACCAAGTTGCATTGTGCACAGTAACTCACTGTCCAGAAACTAGCTGGCTAGGTTAGGGTAAACATGGACTTCACACCGGATACCCTCATTTGTTCAAATGTGGGTACACTCCTTGAGATCCATGCATCGCAATGGAACCCCTCTTTGAAGGTTTACCTTACAACTTTCTCCCTCTGCACTGTGTTTGTCAGGCAGCTACGCGTAGGCCATGGAATGCGATGGATAGTCTTCTTTTCTGTGTACCCATTCCATAGCAAAAAGACAATTGTTAACATTCTCAAGGTTTTTCATATTTTCAAAAGTCCATTCCTCATGTGTATCATCTCACAGTTTGCTCCCCATGGCAATGTTCTGATGTAGATCTCATTATTAGTTTCACTTTAAAGATTCATGTAAATTAATCTTTAAATGACTTGCTGAAAATAACATAGCCAATATAGGGTAGCTTTAGGTCTAACAATTAAGATTTCTGACTACAAATTATTATGTGTTTATATATACTTTGATATAAATATAATTTATATTTTTTTTCAATTTTAATTACCTATCTGAATTATGAAAAGACAGAAAGTCTAGTTAAGAAGGAACTGGAAGCAAAGAGTGAAGATAAGGCTGCACTGATGAGTACATTTCCCTCTTACCGGTGTACTTGATGCCTCAGAACTTTCCAGAGTACACAGACTGTCTCTAAACATGGTATGTCCACTTCAGCTAAAGAAGAAATACTGGATCGTATCCCCATATACCATCCTTGGCATAAAATAAGGCCTCAATAAACTGTTGAACTGAATCCTCATTGAACAAACTGAACATTCCTGAAAGATAGAGCATCTTGTACTGTGAGCCCAGGAGAGATTGACCAATGCTGTTACGAATTCAGAGGTTGGCGTCACACAATTGGTGGGCTACCCAGTCACTCACAACTTAGCAGAATTCTGGCTTGTGTCTTCTGGTGTTAGCAACATTTTACAGTGTCTGCTTAACAAAGAAGCATGCTTACAACATTCTGAGCTCCCCAAAGATGGACCTGGCCTTCCTCAGGTCCTGGGTGTTTCCGCTTACAGAAACTGTGCAAATAAGAGGCTGAATGACTATTTTCTATGGATGGCCTAAGTGTACCACTCTCCCACATGAAAGTTGAGTGGATACTTGAAAAGCAGTCAGTTTCTACCCAGAAGTACTGTTTCTGGTAGATGGGGTAATAAAAATGTATCTAATGAAGTTCCAAGAAGTTCCTTGAAGGACCCTGGATTTTTGCCACGTTCTCTCAGTTTCTATTGATTTGGTATTCGGATGCGTCATAGCTATTTTAATTGCCAGTGAGAGGAAAGCAGCCTAGCAGCCTAGAGGAGTCACTAAAACATCCATCAGTAAATGGACTTGGGTGCAAGGCTTAAAATACAAAAGCACGTGAGGGAGTGGCACTGGCTAGATAGAAGCCATGCATATGCTCTTGAGAAAAATTTCCCCTGACACAGAGGATAAAAACTGAAATTCGCACTGTATGGCTGAGGGCAGCAACAATAGCTATGCCTTTTAATGGGTTTCCGAAAACACTGCTTTCATCCATTGGCAAAGCCCATCAATAAAGGGAGAGTGCTGGTAACCAGCCACAGATAGCGGGCTGCGCCGGCTCACTGTGATTAGAAAGCTTGCTGCACTTAATGCATCCCCTATTCACAGTGAAACGGCTTCATTTAACAAAGCAGCATTTTTGCTGACACAAATGTATTAAAAAGTGGACATAAGCAGGAGTCTAACGCTCTTGGGAACATTCTACCAGCTTGGGAAAAGGGTGGCAGAAAAAGGATTGTATTTTATGAGTTAAACCCACTTTCCTGGATGCTCAAAGGCAACGGCAGAGATATGTCCCTTTCGCTGATACCAACGGAGATTATAAATGTAAACTATCACTTGTAGTATATATATATATGTACATATACTTACATGTACTATAGTATACACATATATACATATACTATATATACAAATAATATAGTATACACACATATACACATATATATACTTGAGCTACACAAATCTACACCTTACTTCCTGGAGCAATGATGAACTTCTTAGATTGCCAATGTAGCATTCTTTTAAAAGCATCCCTTTTCCCTCAGGAAAATGTGAGTCATTTTGTTCAGACACGATAAGACCTTAGTAAGGTGGGTAGGGTAGTGGAAGAAATACTGAATCTTAAGAAAAGGCATGAGAGTTTGGTAAACACATTTTTTTTTTTTTGAAACAAGTTAAGTCATTTGTCTCCCAGGACAATTCATTACAAACAAGGCTCAGAAAACCAATTTGAACGAAATCAGCATTATAAAATATAAATATAAGACTGGAACCTAGCAATTAGGCTTAAATCAGTCCACATTTTTCTTTCTGAGGGAAAGGGAAAAAGAGAAGAAATAGCAGTCATCTGTGAGACAGGAGCCCCAGCCCTTATCAAATCACTTCATGACCAGGGGGCATTGGTTTTCTTCATGTAGAAAATGGAGATAGTAATGTTTTTTGGTCCTAACCCCCTGGGTTCATGTGAAGATTCAAACTGATACTGTAGGTGAACTTATTTTGAAAGGGCAACACAAATGTAAGATACATCTAAATACCCTGCAGATCATGAAAGGATTCAGAAATCTATGTGCTCAAACAGAACAGTGGAAAGAAAACCAATTTGTGACTCAGGAAGGCTGGAACGAGGGGAAGGGAGATGTGCGTTTATGAAACTCCCACAACATGTCAGGGCCATTTCAGATCCCTGTTCATGCCCAGGGCAACTCTGGGAGTTTGGGCTCATTATGCCCAGTGTCCACATGAACAGCTGAGTAAGAGCAGGAATATGAAACCCGCCGAAGTCAGAGAGTGAATAAGGGCAGCCTGTCCCAGGCTCTATCTACTGCACCTGGGATCTGTAATCTCTGCCAAGTCATTTCTTTGAAAAACAAAGAGATTTTCCAAAAATTAGTAATTTGCATAACACTTTCACATTTTTTTTTGCTAAATCTATAGACTATTCATCCCATGATTTAATAAATACTTTTCTAAATTTAATAAGAAAACTCTATTACTTCTGTAAATGGGAAATAGTACTTTTCTAATACGTGAAAATACACAGAAATATTTCCATCACATAATAAAATACCCAGTTATTACAGTAAAAATGCGCTGTCTGCCACCTCAGCTCCTCCATTTGGGGGAACAGTGGGTCAAATAATTGCTAGTTCAGCTCTAGAAATCTGTCTTCTGTGAAGTCAAAAGATGAGAACAGTGTTATGTAGCTAGTATCAGCTACCTTACTCCTTGGCTTCTCTCTTACAGTGCTTTCTTATTCTGTTTTAAATACTTTTCTCCAATCTTTATTTCTTACTTTTCTGCAGCCCTCTCAACTCTTAACTTCTAACCATCTTCAATGCAAATTTCAGCAAGCTTTTTACTGAGAATCAGTGTGGGCAGGACCATGTGGTAGGTGTTATTGGGGTTTATAAAATGAATAATGTATATATATGATATATATGAGTCAAGAGTCAAGACAGAATAGCAGTTAAAGAAAAAAAACAAAGAAACACAGCAGCAGATATACAATAATACATTCTAGCAGAAACGCTGTCAGAATAGAACAGATATTCAAAGACTGACCCTTAGAACCGAAGAGGAAACCTAATTCGTAGTCCACGCACCAGTGGCCTAGTGTTTGAATTCTAGTAACAAATGTGTTTGGTTTGGCATGAAACTTAGTTTTAAAAAGAAATAATGGAAGGCCTCTTCTATTAGCCTCAATCATCAGCACTCTCTATAATCTTACCCCAGGACTGTTTCACTGATTTATATTCTCTACCTGCTCATGAAGATGTTTGAGAGTACATTCTCTGATGCACTTCAACTCCCATTCTTATCTCTAAGTATTATATAAAAGTATTATACAAAAGGAGACTGAGACCCAAAGGTTAATAGCCTTATTGTCACAGCAGAGCTGGGACTAGTTCGTACAGCTCTTAATTATTAATGAAGTCCTTTATAAAGCTCAATTTATACCAATGCTTCCAGAATGTATCAACCTTATCTAGGGTCTTGAAAGAGATCTTAACAAATCAAATCTTGAAAGATGAGATATTAGTTGAGGATGTCTGCAAAGAAAAATATGGAGACACTCTCAAGGAGTCAGAGATGGGAAAGGAGACATACATTAAAATCAAGCAAGTGCAAAGAACAGCAGGTAGATGGGCAAGTGCACTCAACATCTGAAAGGTAAGGAAAATGAGAAACGTGCCAGGTGAGAGAGGAAATAGACTGGAGAGCTTAGACTCTACCTAAAAGGATTCAAAAGCTAGATTAAGAAATACTATGTAGGTATGAAATGAGCTGAATATACTCTCCTTGGAACTGACAGAAAACCAGGCTGGAAAATCACGCTGGTCCAGGTATAGCAGGGCTTGGAAACTGAGTAGAATTTAGAAGTAGAAGTGAGCTTAATCATCTTGTGCAAACTTCTTCTTCTTCTTCTTCTTCTTTTTTTTTTTTCTTCACGGAGAAACAAAGGGTCCCAAAAGGTTGTGTAACTCCTCAAATTTATGTGCCTGGATCAACACAGAAGAAAACTAGATATCTGGCCTCCTCTCTTCCAGTTTGATGTATTTTCCACTTCTTTTGAATTTGATTGGGTTTCACAGGCAATAAAGAAAATGATGTTGCGAGAATGTACTTTGAGGAAATGGAGTTTGCATCTATAGTCAGGAACAATTGGAGAAGAAAGTTAATGGAAAAACAGAAATGTGTCAGTAGCTCTCATTTTCACATCTTACTTTAAGGCCAGGGCTTCTTTGCAGTTACCAATATCACTATCCCTCTTCCCAAGAACCTGATAAATACAATTTGAAATTAACTCTCTTCTTTGCAAAAGTCATCAACTTACCTTTCCCACCCACTCTACCCATTATGCCTCCTGCAGATACATCACCTTGCAAACAAGTCACCTCCCACAAAGGCCTCTGGTAACCTCGTGGGGCTTGCATAAGTTCTATTATAATATCAGAGAGTGAAGGCAAAATCAACTACTAGTCATGCTAAAAACCACCAGAACACATCTCTGAGTAACTACAGAGCAATTTATTTTCTATCTGCCCTGATATGTGTCAACAGTTCACTTTCTGCCTTTTTAAATCATGAAGAGTTTCTGTTAACCAGAATTTATCAAGCTGTTTTAGAAAACACAAAATGTCAGAAAAGGGAATTATTTTTATCACTGTATGTTGTTTAAAAGCCCTTGATGGTAATCAAATTTATAGCATCTATAAATAGGCAGGACAACCCAAGAGGCTGAGTAAAAAACTTTGGTTTCTAAAGGACTAAGCATTGCAACACAAAGATTCTAGCTAGGACTTCACAAACTGGGGGGAGAGGGAAGGGTGTCACTAAATGTAAAAGCAAAGACATAAAGAATCTGATATGTAGCCAAATGGGTATTTAAATTACCTTCTGAATACTAGCTTCCCATCAGAGTTTAGTAATCTGGCAAATATTTATTGAGCAATTCCAATGTATAAGGTTCTGTCCTAGATATTAACAAGGTCAAACATAAATAAGTAAATAAGACTTAGTCTATTATCTTCAAGAGCTCCTAAAATAGTGGGCAACAGAGAGATGTACACAATTTACTGTAATCTACAGTAGAATATTTTAAGTACTACAGTGGCCCAAGAAACATGCTGAAGGTGCCCAGAAGAATTAATTCAAGACAATTTAAGTATGATTACTAAACAAAATTTAAAACTGGTAAGCAATAAAATGACTTAAATAAACCTCTTTTGATTGAAAATTAATTAAAGGATGACAACTGAAATCATTTATAATTTTAACATTTTATCTATAAGTTTATTAATAGACTAGCACTTTAAAAATATGAAGGCAATTTTCTTGTGAATGTTGGCTATTCTCAACCAGAAAGAGAAAAAGCTATTATCTTTAATGACTTTTAAATGTTTCTCAGGAAACTAGATTGATGCAGAACCCAAAGCTGGTTTTGTTATCTGACACTTCCTTTTCTTCTTAGCTTTCTAAGAATTAATAAATAAGCAATCATTCAATAACAGAGACAGAGCCAATTGGATCAGAGGACCTTGGCTAACACTGGGAAAAGGGCACACCTTTAGAAAGTTAGCTTTGGTTTGGTTGGCTTTCTTTAGAATGTAATGGAGTCAGTCTCTTGTTTCGACAGGAGGCTACTTGAGTCTTCCTGAGTTTTTCATTACATAGTCTAATGTGGTTTAGTCGAGCTTCTTTTCTCAGCAAGGATTTCCATTCTTCAAACTAGGGAACTTGGCGAGGGCTCTTGAACAGGTGATAGTGATTGGAGTGGTAGCAAACCAAATAGAAACCGGTGACAAGACTTTGAATTCCTTTAGCAAACTCTTTGTAGTACCAACTGGACTGTTGTTGTAATCATTTTTATTTAACAAACTGTGCTTGGAAGATGAAGAAATTATGATATAAAATTTAAGGAATGTGCTATGTGTCATAATAGTGCATAATCAAGATGGACACCAAGATGCAGGTTCTCATAACCTCTGAATCAATGCTCCTGAGGACCTGCTTAAATTTACCTAATAAATGGATGGAAAGAAACACTTTTGATGGGATATTAAAATGATATCGTATATACCATTTACTAATCTTTCATTATGATAAGGTATAAACATTATCAAGATATCAACAGCAATATTCAGGAGCCCAAGTATTTGACTTCCCTTATAATTCAGTTGGCTCATAATTTGAGAACCACTGTAGGATTCATGTTTCTCCTTGAAGTGTTTGTCTACACATGGTATTAGAATTATCTAGACATTGTGTAATATATTCCCTAAACTGTACAGGTCAGGAAACAGAGGCTCAACAGGATTAAGTACTGCCCAAGGTCACATGCTGGAGCCAGTACTAGAAGCCCAGCCTATGACTGTCTGAGAAAGAAGGAGCAGGCTGCTTCAGCACTCTTGATTTGGTCCTCAACCATAACCCTGTGTCCTGCATGCTAATTAACCCGACAGAAATACACTTCTTAAAGTCCCCATGGCCTATAGCATCAGATTCAGAGGACATTTTCCAGGCATGTTCTCCAAAGCCTTCCACCTTCCTGAAACTCTTTACCCTACTGAATGGCATGGCTCCTTTCTTTCGATTTTCCTCCAATTCTTCTGACCGCTTTTTCTATTCCCTGTCACTGGCCTCTAAAATATTGGTGTTCACCAGAATCTCATCCTCAGTCAGCTTCTCTTCTATCTTTATACTTACTCCTCGAAAATTCTGCAATCTCCACAGCCTTCCATGGTGAGTTAGATGATTCTTGAAGGGATATCGACAAGCTAGACTTGACTCCTAGGTATCTCCACATGGATTCTCTATAGTCACTCAAATTTAATATACCACAAGCTTCTATAACACACACATACACATTTATAGATAGATACATGGATGAGGAAAGATTGGGGGAGGAAGGGAGGAAAGGAAGAAGGGAGGGAAGGAGAGTGAGAGAGAGACAGAAAGAGAGAGAGAGAGAGAGAGAGAGAGAGAGAGAGAGAGAGAGAGAGAGAGAGAGAGATTGCATCCTGTGATAATTGTAAAAAATTCATACCTCAGGTTAAATATACAGAGACTAAGAAAGGAGATGAAGAACACCCAACTTATATAATGGGGAAGTGGGGCTGACATATTGTTCAATTTCTGCCACTGATAATTAGTTAAATATAAGTTTATTTTGAAAAATCCTAAGGTTAACAATGAGTAATAATAAAATCAAGATGTTTCATTTCAAATTGCTTCAGAAACTAATAGAAATTCAAGGGAATGTAGACAAAAAGAAGGACAACATTAAGGAAACAGAAAAAAATAGACACCATAAAGCAAGATGACAGAATTAAGATTATAAAGCTATTAATATTGTGATTATAAAGAATCATGAATAACAATTATGCTTATGGTTTTTAATACCAAGGAATGTTTAATGATAAAAACAGGCTCAAAACTGCATGTAGAAATGATCAACTATGTATAACATGTAAGGTTGTTTACAGGGAGCAGAATACAGTAATTAAAAATATGCATTTTAGAATCCACAGATCAAGATCTGAATTCCTAATATATGACTTACCATGTTAGCTTGAGCTAACTATTAAGTCCACTGTACTTCAAATTCCTCATTTTTTTTTTTAAATGAGAGTAATAATAGAACCTACTTAAGAGTTTGTGGGTAAAGATTAAATTAAAACTACTTGCAAGAGTAAGGAAAGTGCCAGGCACATCGGATAGCTCAGTAACAATGATTACACTACTAATCCTTGATAAATAGTATCCTAGTGCTTTTGTCTCATTCTCCAAGGGCTTCCTTTGCATAGAACATGGCGGAGGTAGTTGAAATGGGAAGTCAGGGGGCCCGACTTCTGGAGCCAGATCTGATGATTATCAGTTCTGTGATCTTGAGTAATCTACAGGAATGAAGTAAACAAAGACAAGCTAGTCTCAACACTCTTGCAGCTTCTTTAAAACTCTACTGTGGTGGTCAGAGGAAAGATAAATAAAAAAAGGAGAATCGGGATGGCAAACCTGGGCGCTGATATGTTCTCTCTGTGTTTAGGTTTGCCTTGCCTGCCAGTTTACTCTTTGTAGAAACAAACACATGCTCTGGAAATGAAAGCCACATCATCACCATTTCTGCCCAAGAAGGCTGCTGCTGCTGGAAAAGAGAAAGGCCCTGGAGGTTCATTCTGTTAAGATCCTGACAGAAAAGAAAAGTAGGCCTGGCCGCCTGACAGCACCACCATAATATTTGGTGGGGAAGTTATATGGATGTCTACTTTTATCAAGCAATCACCCTTTGCTTTGAGTATTTCATCAGTATCAACATTAGTAAAACCCAAAGTCCAGACTCTTTAGTCATTAAATAAATTTTAAAAATTAATTTATAAAACCTCTTTGCTTTACTATATAAACTGACTTAATATAACTTTCAGAGATCTTTCTTCATTCTGGGTACAGATATCCTATGTTCTAGAGGTATATTCACCACCACTGGAAAATTGAAGAAAGCCATCCAATTACAACCACCTCCACCAAGAGACATGGCACATCCCCTGGGCAGGTTGTCAAGGATCCAACCAGCAGCTGGTGAGAGATATACCCTGCAGGGAAATACACAGTGGTAGGAAAACGGCAGACCTGAACTTGCTACAAAGTGGCTGTGTTTGCTTGTTTTTGACAAATATGGCTAAATGTGACAGTCTTGGAATAAAATAAATTTTAAGGCAATGAATCTGAAGATGAAAGAAGACTCTGCAAACCCGTACTTAGATGCTGCACACAATGCACAGAGCGAGGAACAAATTAAGGGTCAGAACTCCAGAACCTTTCCTACTCAACAAACAAATAACAGTTCTTAAATTCCTCTGGCAGGAGACTGATGATCACATCTGAAATAAGAAGAATTTGTGAGCTGATTCCAAAGCAGATAGAGAGGGGCTGTAATTCAGAATAAGACTGAAATTCCATCGATCTTGACAAGAGCTTGCTAACTGACTGAAGAATGAACCTCTGCTCAGTAGGCTAGGCATCAAAGAGATTATAACAAGAATGGTAAAAGATCTTCTGAAATAAAAAAGATAGACAGAGATGCCAACTAGTTAGTCCATACCTCTAAAAGAGATAAAGAGGTCACAAGCACAGCCACGGTTCCCAATATGAAGTTCAAATTAAAGTCCAGAAAAATCAACCAAGAGAAAAAAAAAGAAAATGAAAAAATATACACATGAGTGCAAATATTAGAGGGCTTTTACAATTCTAACAACATACAGATTGCCTCAGTGAGAAATTCTAGATTTCAATAACCTGCTGAGTAAGAGCACTTGGGATATTTATTCTGAGTTTCTGGTATCCAACCAATATAAGAATCAATTTAGTTCCTCTAATTTCATTTTCCTCTAGACTTCAGGCCTTATTAAATCTTGAATATCTTCTACATAATATAAGTTACACAAGCCTATGGGTGTTTTTACATGCCAAAGAAAATTGATTTTATATGGGATCTGAAAGCTGGACGTAAACAATTCAGGAAAGACAACATAGAGAATCCTGAAAACAAAGAAGGTGGTTGATAGGGCTTGAGGAGCTAGAAGAATATGATTAGGAGAAGTGACTGAAAGAAAAAGCAAAAACACTTTGAGCTATCTTCATAGTCACATAGGGTATACTTGTTCACGATATAATACCAGACAGACTACCTGACATGCTGTAAGGTGCAGAAGTGATGGACAGCTCCAGTCAGGTCCGGGGCTTCACAAAAGGAGTTCAGGGAGATGACTGATTACAGAGAATGGGTGGGCTTAAAGGTATTGGAGAGGTCAAGTCTCCAATTTCTTCATTTAATAGGTGAGGAACCTGAGGCCCAAATATACTGGTCAATGTCAGACAGCCAATAATACAGTTATTATAATTGCCATTGGCAAGAGACGATCCAAAATATCTCTATTTAATGCCCTGTCCCTAGCGAACATGCCAAGCATGGCGTCTGCACCTCCTTCTCATCCTTGTATTATTTGAACTGTCTGAAGCTCATAACTGTTTTTTAACTTCAGCAAGATCTTAAAAGTTTCTCCATCTTTCCCTTACAATGTATCCCTCTACTTACTGGTTTTCTTTCTAACTTTGACCACCTCTTCTCTACCATTGCCTCCTCTTTCCAAACCTGGCCTTTAAAATGTCCATGTTTTCTTGGTCATCTCTCTTGAAACATGTATCACATATAATCTAATATATTTTTTAAGATCTGTAATTCTTGCCCCCAGAGCACAGATAGATTTCATGTTCCAAGTCTAGGCACAGTAGTGGGTGTGTCTAGGTTGTTACACTGTCTGGCCAATCTCATTTTTAGTTTCCTACCATGTCCCTCTTGTGGTAACTCCTTGTTCGTTCAGATTCACACACACCTTCTCAGCCACAGTTTTGCTTTCTGTAAGTTTCAGTTACCTGGCGTTGACCACAGTCTGAAAATATTAAATTAAAAAGATCCAGAAATAAGGAATTCATAAGTTTGAAATCGCACATGGTTCGGAGTAGTGTGATGAAATCTGTAGCCGTTCCCCTTCGTCCCACCTGGGATGTGAATCATCCCTTCATCCAGGAACTCCATGCATATACACTACCTGCCCTTTAGTCACTTACTAGCTGTCTCGATTATCAAATTGACCGTCATGCTAGCTCAGTGCTTGTGTTCAGGTAACCCTTAGTTTACTGAGTAATGGCCCCAAAAAGCAAGAGTAGTAAACCTGGCAATTCAGATATGCCAAAGAGAAGCCAAAAAAATGCTTCAGGTAAAAAGTGGAAAGTTCTTGACTTAATATGTAAAGAAAAAAAATCATAAGCTAAGGCTGTGAAGATCTATGATAAGGACAAATATCTATCTGTAAAATTGCCTAATTTGTGTATTAAACTTTATCATAGAAACGTATGTATGTATAGGGAAAAAGAGCATATATTGGATTCAGTAAAATCTGAGGCTTCAGACATCCATTGGGGGTCTTGGAATATATGTCTTATGCATAAGTGGGAGGCTACTGTATTACTATGTTTTGACATTGTAAAAAAAAATTTCTAGCTGGGGAAGGGTACTGCTCCTCCCAGAACTATTCAACTGTTAAAGGTAGGTGGGAAAAATGCCTTTGATATACAAATTAACTTATCCAGAGTCCTACTTCTCCTACCTGGCCCATGCACCCTAGAGAGCAATATTCCTCTGCCTCAGTCATCCCAGGACCAGGTGCTGGTCAACTAGAAACCGTTCCTATGGCCCAAAGTCAACCCACATTATTCAGACCAGCCAGTTTTAAACTGTTCACCCTGCCCTGTTTTGCCTTACTCAAGGAAACCCCAATAAAAGCTTGGGCCTAAACTTTCCCCTTGCTCCTGCCTGGTGGCTTTCCCACATGCCCCATAATGGTGCTGCACCTCCTGTAGCTAGAACCTGTGAATCTAATAAACTTTGTTTTCTTCAGCCTTTCTGTCTGTCTCCTCTTGTGGCTGCCAGACTGACTATCTTATAAAAGAATACAAAATACATTCAATTTGTTTTGTGCTTTCTGTAGTCAGACCAAACCGATAACCCTCCTCAGAAGAGTTCTCACAGTTTGATTTTTTAAGAATCACTTAATTTCCCTGTGAAAATGTTGATTCTGGATCTCTAACCTTTCCACCACCAGAGATTTCAATTATTCAATGGACTGGGGAAGCGTTGAAGCCTGTACTTTAATATGCACTTCCAGGAGATTCAGATTTAGGAGGATCTTCAGATTTGCATAGGGTGTATATTTTAAGCTGTCATATAGAGGGTGAGTCTGTCACAGGTAATGGCTCTGCCTTATGTTTCTTTGTCTCTCCTGGTAAGGGTGCCGTACACAGTGGAGAACATACTAAGTAATGCTATCTCAAAGAGAAAATACCATCAAAAGATCCCTATATCCAGTGAAATATTTTCATTTGAAATGTTAAGATGCTGTGTATAAAAATATGTGGAATTGTGTTTCAGAGGACGTACTAAGGTTCCAGAGGTTTTGGTTCCTGTCTTAGATAACCTGGTATCTCAGAGTCTCAGAGGTCTTATCATCAACCAGTTAGTATCACTGGCCTGGAGGCAATATGTGCAGATGCCTGAAAGTGGTGCCTGAGAAACTCTTGTCTTTGCATAGTGCCTACTGTTGGCAAAGGAATTCTGCATCTAGCATTATGCCTAATGTACCCACGTGCATTCCTCAATGCTGGGTGAGTTTTATGAATTTTGAAATCATAACCACCTCACTTCTGCTTTTGGTAGAACTAGTTACTCATTTAAGCACAAAATTACCCAGTGGGTCCATCCTTTGCCTTTCCAGTGATTTTACAAAGGCTTTACAATCAATGCTCTGTTTATCTGCTATTTTTAAATTATGCTCAATTCATTTGTTTAGTCTTTATTAAACAAGTTATTTCTGTACTGGCAAAGGTCAATTTAATTGCACCAATTACTTTGAAAAAGACAGTCCAATCAATACAATGGTATTATGTATGTGCACTAAAACTTACCTTGCTTCTTCCAATAGAAAATTGCAAATAACATCAGTTAACACCAATTTATTTCTGCTTTTCAGTAATGCCTTACTCCCTAGCCCCACTAAACAAACTCTTCTGAACAACTATTCATAAACTGAGGCTGGAAAGCAGCCCTCTTGCCACCATATCATTTAGCCATTAGGGTATTCCTCACCTTTAGCAATTGATTATTCAATAGCACATTTTATAAATTAATTAATCAATCAATTCAAAAAAATCCTTTCATGAAGTCCCTCTGGTAGGAAGGCAAGCACTTGGTGCTGTGACAAATATTGAATGGAAGAACAAATAGCTCTATCTGAAAGAGTACTTGGTCTACTCAGAGAGGTAAGATGTAAATAGGCAAAAAGTTAAATAGTGATAACAATTTTAAATTGCTAATCAAAATAAAAAACAAATGTAATATAGCATCTGACTAACTGTCAGATAAATAGAACAGAAAATAACTGACAGTTAGAAGAAAGAGAGATCTGGCAGTTTCACAAGGTTTAGAGAAAGGGCAGAGATTTGGATGCTGAATGACAAGTAAGATTGAGATGGAGAAAATAAAGAATATGTGAGTAAAGGTACAAAAGATAGAAGTGAAATGACAAGTTTGTGGAACTATGAGGAAAATCACCTAACAGAACCAAAGCTATATATGGATTCTTTATGGGTGTGATCTACCTTCACCCATGATGAAAACCTTTCAAATAAAAGAATATGAAAATGTAAGTGATACGAAGTTATGAAAGTACCAGTAAACACCTTCAAATAAAGGGAGCTTTTCAAATATAAATGATATTAAAATAAATGGTCAGGAATAGTCCTTAAATTAATATTTTATATAGAGTCCCATATTTACCAATGGCTAGAATAAGAAACTGAGTTTGTTGACAAAGAATTTGCAAGCAGCAAAGCTAGTTCTGAACCCTGCAGCCTCTGCAGATTATTTCCACCAACTTCAAGTAACAACAAACATTTTTCAGCTCAGCTTCCTTGGCTTTCCAAACCAAACACTACCCTGAGTTAATGAATTCCAAAAGGGGAACTCAAGTGTGAACACTTTGCAAAACTCGGCAATGTGGAAAATCCTTTTGTGCACTTTATAATTTTCTGTTTGTTTTAGTTTCCACACAGTAAAATCGCCTGCTTTGTCACATGCACATAGGCTAGTTTTAGGGGCAGGTCAAAGCTCCCAGCTGGCTCTCACCTATAGATGTGCTAGGTTCCCTGTGAAGACTTCCTCATTTCTCTGTGGACATGTGTGATGTGGTGAGGAACAACAACTCACAATATTTCTCGGTGAACACTATGCTGAAAGCAGTTGGTTCTTCATTTTCTAGGATAAGTAAGGCACAGAGCTGAGAATCCAATGGCCATCGGGCCTTCTTGGATCCATCCTCCTTTCCATCGCACTAAAATCTCATTTCGTCTAGCCCTGAAGCTTTGAGACTACAGGCTCAAAGATTTATTGTGTGGTGACTCACTAGAGTCAGAATCAGTGTTTTATATGTAAAAATATGATCTTTCCATTTTTGTCATTATTTCTCTAAATATTAACACCAAATATCTAAAATTGTTGTCATAGGTACTAGAAAGATCATGGGCCTTGAAGTTAGACCTGGGTCAAAATCTTAACCTAGGTTTGGGATCTTGGGAAAGTTGTTTATTTTGTCTGCAAAATGGAGATAATCACACACATGGCATAAAATTGAAGAGCAGATTAAATGAGATAAATTACCAAGTAACTTTATTTAGTTGAATGCCTGACAATAAATATGTATTTCTTTTCTTTAGGCCTTTGTCTATGGATGTTTATTATAAACTTTAAATGCCTGTGGTCTGACCTTCATCTGAGAACTTTAAAAAGATCTATCATTTTAATGATGGTATCACTTAATAGTAAATAAGATATACATATTAAATATTATATATTTAATTAAATTTTAAATATTAAGTGTATCTTAATACACAGTTAGAGTTGCATATGAAATCCTGCAAAAAGTTATACCTAGCGTTTTGCTTATATCTTGGCAAAACCTTGCTTAAATAAGTGTATAAGTGATAGTACACAAATCATTAGGGAACAGATGAGGAGGCTCCTAGAAATTATTTGCAGGTATATTTCCATTCTCTGAAGTCACTGCCACATACACTGGTGCTCCCCCTTGGCCATGGTGCTCTGGAGACAGCAGAAGGGACCAGATGTCTGACCAGTTCCAATGTAACTACCTATTCTTTTAAAAGCTTTGTTCTGTCTTGCCTCTGTACCATGATGCTTCAACCTAAGTGGGAATGATGAATGTGTCAACACAATCATTTGGCTCTTTCAAAGATCTTCTTTTCCATACTCCTTGCAGGGAATATGTAGAAGACCTCTATAGCACCCCAAAATCAATCAATCAATCTCTCTCTCTCTCTCTCTCTCTCTCTCTCTCTCTCTCACACACACACACACACACACACACACACACACACACACACACACACATCTTGAACTGCTCTAATCACTATAGAGGACCTGGTGAAAATCTTTGTTCTGATTTGGGTTTCTTTACACTGCAATAGGCACCAAAAGAAAGTAGAAGTAGACAGACAAAAATGACATAAATATCTCAGAGCAGATGGTTTAGGTTAGTGCTATTGCATTACATTTTTTAAAAAATACAGATTATTTTTCTGTTGTGGTGCCTTTGATAGCCTGAAGAAGGACTGGCTTATACCATATGAGTGACAGAACAGCAAGTGCAATAGACTAAACCATTCATGGTCTTCTCTACTTATTTTGCAAGACTTGGAATTAAAGACAAGATGAGGTCATATGAAAGTAGCACTAACCTAAATTCTAGATGTCTGTAATCCAGCCCCACCTCTACTACTATCAGGATGACCTCCAGTAGGAGCAAATCATACCTTCTCATGAGGTCTCAGGCTCCCTATCTCATATCTGAGAGTTAGACACAATCAATGGTTTTCTCTCACTTTTTTTTAAGACACTTATTTTTAAGAAACTATTAAACAGAAATTCTATTTGTAAAGCATACAAAGAACAGCTCTAGTTTTGTTTTATTTTGTTTTGTTTTGTTTTGTTTTGTTTTGTTTTCCCCTCCTTCCCATTCCAAACCTGGTTGCTGGGAATATAATTTCAGAGTTACCAGACAAGATGATCTCTAAGAAACTACTTGGCTCTATGAGTCTACGACGTATAAAATAAGAGAGGTAGGAAGAATGCTATTTCCCAAAGCCTATCTTGGCTTCCTTATGTTATACTAGCAACCTGCTCTAATTGATCGGTGATATGTAAACTGAATCTGAATCACTTCACTTGCCTAGGGCAGCAAGGACTAACTCCATAGATAAAAATTTGCTCCGTGAACAAAACTCTGAATTGATGAGATAGGCCTCCCAAGAGATAGCAAGCTCATGGTCATTTGTGTTCAGAGAAGATATAAAAGAGATCTCTGATCTGGGCATTTGGGCTAAATGGCCACACTTAGAAACGTGGTTATCTTAGTAAAGAACAGTCCAATCTTTGAGCATCATGTTCTGGTCAATATGTGAGTAACATTTACTGGGTTCCATAAAATGAAGACAAAATGTATTTTTTTCCTTTCTACTTACAGAATAATAGTGAGGAATTTTAATCCATATTAATTTATCATTCTGTGATTTTGACTAACATCCTAACACAAAAGAGTTCTCTAGAATCTCATAAAACAGTTCCTGTTGATGTCAAATTAAGAATATCCCTCAGTCTAGGTTTTCCTTCTTTATCCAGCTCACACCTTGACTCTTTCATGTCTGGCCAAAGAGACAGGAGGCCGTGTTTGATGCAGATGACCATGCAGGCCAGACAGGTATCTCACAGAAAAGATTACAGCAAAAATTCAGCCAGGGTGTGGAGAAACCGGGACCCTTGGTTGGTGGAAATATAAAATGGTGTACCTCTTTGGAAAAGAGATTGGTCATTTCTTAAAAAGTTAAACATATACCTTTCACATGACCCGGCTATTCTATTCCCAGGTACTTTCCCAAGAGAAATAAAAGCATACAAAAACTTGTACACAAATGTTCATAGCAGCTTTATTAGTCAAAGCTTCAAACTGAAAAAAACTCAAATGCCCTTCCTCAGGTGAATGACAATAATATATGCACATGATGGAATGGTACTCAGCAACAAAACAGAATGAACTGTTGATACATGATGCAATATGGATGAATCTCAAAACACTTATGCTAAGGAAAAGAAGTAGAACCAAAAGGGTACATATTGTTTGATGCCATTTATATAAAAATGTAGAAAATACAAACTGATTTGTAGTGACAGAAGAAAGATCAGTGGTTACCTAGAGATGGCAGTGGGAAAGGAAGGAGTAGGAAGGAGGTAAACAGGGCATAGAAAACTGTAAAAGGTAAAAAATATATTCATTTCCTTGACTGTGGTGATGGGTGAACATCTATGAAAAACATCAAATTGTACACTTCATGTACAGTTTACTGGCTGCCAATTATAGCTCAATAAAGCTGGGTTTAAAAGATCAGAAAGAGTTTCAAAGAAAAAGGAAGAGTAACAGAAATCCTCTCATAGTGTCTGTGGGATGGACAGCTCCCATAAAGCTTCTTTCTCATTATCACTGAAATAAAAATCCAAACTGAACAACATTCTCATGTGAGAAGAAGGCTATTCATAAAATAACATTCCTTCGGAACACACTGGTCTTTTCTCTAAATGACCTGTCTCATATTTATGGTGTCACTGTCTAGTTTAGAGCCTAATTCTGCTCTGCTTTTTGGGCTATACTGGAACTATGTCTCTTTTGTACCTGCAGAAACTATTCCCTGCCCTCAGATGCTTGTTCTGCCTCTCTCCTCCTGTGGTCCCAGTGAAAGCCCAGTGGCCATGCTCTGGTGGTAGCACAGTGATTCTGCACCATCTAATGGGATCCTGCTGGAGGAAGATGACACATCACCCAAAGTCATCATCGAGAGAAGGGAAGAGATAGATGCAGCCTGGCCAAGGACCAGGTTGGCCTAGGCTGCTGAGTGCTCAGCTTATGGGAGGCACCTGTGGAGAGGGAGCCAAACTTTGAATGGAAAATGCCTTCGTTTCACTTGACACTTAGATGAGAAGGGCCAGGATAGATGCAAACGTTCCCTGAACAGGATTACATGAAAAGGCCATGGGAGGCTGGCACCTTTGATTTGGCTCTCACAGCACTAGAAGAAAAGCCAGCAATGCTGGGTTATTTTTAATGTTCAAAGAGCCCAGCAAAAGATTTATGACTACAAATATGTAGTGTGGGAGAGATAAATTGGAGCACAGCTCTCCCAGTTCCAACAGAGGAGTCAGCCTGCCAGGCTGGTCAATAAAGTATTTAAGCCCTGAGTGCTGTGGGGGTTGTCATAGATTAAAATTTGAAAATCTTTTACGGTGTAACAAGGTCCTTAATTATAACTCCGGGCTTTGGATCATTTGCAGGTTGTGCAAACAGCAAGAGTTATGCCACAGAGAACATCCTTGGATACAACAACCTTTAAATCCAGCATCCACGAGAAAAAACATTCAGTTCCCGAGTTCAGAATTTTGTCCCAGAATAGACAATAGATTTCTACCATAAAACCCTTCCCTGTCTCAATTGTATTTGATATTATTTCTTTCTTACGTGGAATTCATAGAATTGACATTTCAAAGTTATTTAGCTTTTGACCCTTTTTCTTTTGTCACAATATTGCTAAAACAGTCTTACTTTTCCAGAAATTTAAGATTCATGATAATTTCATTTTCTGTGGTTTCAGCTGCCAATTAACTTCTTTGGCTGGTGGTTACTAGGTCACCAAACTCTCTTGGAACAAAGGAGTCTTGAATCTCTATTAGAATTTAATTAGCAAAATATTTAACTATCATCAACAGATCATGCTAAAATACTTCTGATTCCTGAGGAACAACTGACATTAAACTAGAGTAAAGTTAACCTTCTCTTTAGGCTATATCCCAGGCTTGGGAATGACTTCTGGTTCTAACTGCAGTGTGACCAGGTAAACTCAGAACATCACTAACCCAGAATTATAGGCCTATACAGATGAATCCTACCTTATAACATAGAAATTATGTATAGGCAAATATATGTAAATGCCTATGCCATGAAGCCCTAATGCTCTCATATTCCCATGTGAGCTCATCTGACATCTCTATCTACGAATTACAGGATGGTGCTAAAGACAGTGGTATTAATAAAGAGGGAACAGATACAAATAAAATCATGGAGAAGAAAATTATATATATATTATATATAATATATATAATATATCTATATTATAGCTAGGCCTATATAGATAAACTATATCTTATAAAATAGAAATGTCCCTAAAATGCTTTAAATTAATAGCTTTACTGTGCGTGTAGCAACCACTCCTCCACCCTGACTCCAATGACTGTTTACCATATTTAACGAAACTTTTAAAATTTTTTTGATGAAACTTTCATTTAACCAACATTCCTCAATTTTCATGGAAGTATTCCCCCCTTTTAAAAAACTGTATAAAATAAATCATATTTTCAGGTAAAAAAATTCCAGTTTGTTGAGTATGAATTTTTGAAGATGAAATTATTTTACACACTTTTAAATGTGATGGCAGATTAGATAAGACAAGGTGGGTGTCCCTGAGAGTTGATTCAAAGTGTATAATTGGGATACATAGCAGTGTTAACATAAAAGGGTGGGTTTTTCTCAGGAGCACCTGGTACCACCCGCTTCCCTTTAGATATATTTGCCTTTGGCCATAACCAATCAGAGCTCCTTTGCCTGCCTGAATTGCCAACTCAACTTCCAGTGCTGTCTTCCCCGTTTTTCTAAACTTGCCACTCGAACTAACAACGTTAGAGAGAAATGGAGAGGGTATTCTTGGACTTGTCTGGATCATAAAATGCCACTCAGCCTCAAGAGTTCTATGTATATTTACATTTGAAACAGACCCTGATGCTATTTCAGAAAACCTACCCAACATCTCCATGTGTTAAGCTACAGACTGATCCTCTTGAATAGTCAAATTTTCCCTCTTCGTAAAGGCCCAGGTCAATCCTTAGCTTCACCATGATGTCTTTTATAATCATACATTCCCACATGGGCTCCTCTGATGTCAATATCTTTAATTACACCGTAGTTCTAAGGATATAAGTATTAATAATGAGGGAGCAGGAAAAAATAAAATCATTGGTATAATATAAAAATTATATATTTTTTTTTCCATGGGATATATGCTGAGTGGAAAAGAAAGTCAAACAAAGATTTAGAAGTGAAATAAATATGAATATATGTTAAGGGGCTGTGCAAGCCAGAGAACTTGGGTGGACCAAGGATCGTACTCAAGAGACAAGCTGAAAATGTAATGCAGTTAAGAAGGAGCTAGGTTACAGTGCACACATCTGTGGGGATGGGTGGAGACAGGAAGAGCAGGCTATTTGAGTGGAAAACATCAAAGACAGTGTGCTGCTGAGGAGTTGCAAAGTATTGGTACTGCCAGCATACGAGTTCTCAAGTCTGATTTGGGTTTGAGTCATTTCGTGAATTCTCTATCTCCTAAAACTAAGGCTGTTTAATGGCTTATATTTTGGATCATTATCTCATGCATGTCTTAGATATCCAATTTAGACAAGATAGGGGTTTTGTTCATCCTTCTCTAATATCCCTTATTGGGATGGATCAGAACTCAGTAAACTTAGGGTGTTGAATAAATAAATACTTACTGTTAGGTAACCTCAATGCTTCCTGAGAGGTAATGCCCATAATTACTTTAATTTCAGAAAAAAAAAAACATTTAAACACTTTACCACATACTACATACACATGCAGACACAGCTGCATGATAAATAAATGACTTTCTGACAGTCATCCACTTTTCGTATACCTAAGCTGGATGGTCACTGAAGTCTCAACCCCTGGAAAGTTATCTTCAGCACACTGATAATATCCCAGCATAACACTCTTATCGGATTACATCAAAAGTAGGATCTCAGAAGGACTGTATCAGAACAGGCATTTGAAAGATAGCACAAACACTGTAATCTCCAAATACATACATGGATTAAAGGCCTAGGAGGAAGTTACTGCATTTACTTATGCTCATAGTTAAAATCATCTAATGCCGAGATCGCTGAATTAAGTGAAAGTTATATTATTATGCTAAAAATCTTCCTCTGATGTGAAATATCTTAAGCTCCCTCTTATACATTTTTATAACAATTAGCTTCTATTTTGAATAAGGACTTTATTAAGCCTCCCAGGAACACAGAACCCACAAATTAGGATACTGCTGCTCCTGCCACTAGGTAGTCAGTACTAATTGCTATAATACATCACTGAGGGGTGAATTCCATAGAACTGGAGACAATTTTGGATGTTTTTCCTGCTTTAATGTTTTGTAGCCTCGAAGGCTAGTTTTACTTACCCTGATGACTATATCCCTCCCTTGTATCCCATCTCATTTCTTTTCTAGAGCCAAGTGCTTCCTAACCCATATGCCAGTCCCCAGTCATGTTTTATAAATCAAGAGGCTAATTTTCTTCAAGTTAAGCCAAGTGTCTTGTCAGGAATTGTCTCATGTTCTTATTTCTACAAGAGCTTGAGACTCATGGGAGCCTCTGAATTTTCCCTGAGTGAGCCATCATTATGCAGGGGCCTCTCTCCCCACATTATCTACAGTCTATTCCACATCTGCCTGTAAAACACCCTCCATGCTTCCCTCCTCAGTCCCTTCCCCAGCTTCATAATGAAAAAGCACAACAGCCTGTAACAAATGCTTATCAAGACTTACGGTCTTCTAATTAATTTCTTGTAATGCTATTTCTTATAGCAATTAAGTCCTGGCCAACCAGCAATGGCCTGTCAAGGCCAGCTCTTTGTAACTGCAGAGTGGAAGACTTCCATGCTAGAAGCAGTTATAAAGCCTTGATTGCTTAAACCTCCATCAGCACCCTCCTTGTCTGCCATGTGGTCATAATCCCTTGCTCTGGTGCCTCAAATGATCTTGAGTAAAGCAATTCCACGAGGTCACACATTCTAAATGGAATGTTGTTCCAGATGTTCTTTGTAAGAATGCACTATTACACCCCAGGAAGAGTAGCAAGCCTGGAGAGGAACCCAACAGCTCCTTTCTCTGGATGAGGATACATTCAGCATGAGCAGTACATTCTTAAAAGGCATTGATGTGTAGATGCAGGTTTAAGAGACAGAACACGAGAGTTGCCAAAAGAGAGCAAGAAAAAGAAGTAAACAATTAGAAGGCATAGGACCCACAGCAGTTGTCAGCAATAGATACCCAGAACAGGCTCCCAGGGAGAAGGGCATGGCAGCCCTAAGTGATGAGCAGGTCAAAGACCAGCTGAACCTACCACCACTTTGTCCAGGATATGGAATCTTCACAAGACCATCCCTTTCCTTTAATTACTTCATTTCCCAACCCCCTGTGTCATATTTAAGACAGCATTCTGAGAACTCATCTCTATGATAAATCAACACAGACCCTTAGGGCCTTGCATTTGGAGGTGGTATTCAAAATCTTCATGCCCAAGGCTGGGAGGTATAGTAGCTGTCACTGGCAAAGTCCACCCAATCTCACTTTACCTCTGGGGAAACTTCCCTTGTGAACGGAGCTGACAACACCCAAAAGAAACAAGAATATCTCTCCCACCAGTACCTCCCAGCACCATCACTGAGAAAACACAAGAACTAGCCTTCAAGCTTCTCTAAAATAATATATTTTAAATAAGCACAGCCAACTCCCCAGAAAAAATACCGACATGAAGTAACATATCCAAAGTCACCAAGCTGGATAATAGCAGGGCTGGATCAGAGCCTCCAAGCCCTTGACTCAACCATATTGGATATTAATTCTCTTGTGTTACTTATTCTGAACTTATATCTCTCTGGTCATGTTTCCTGATCCAAGGATTAGGTTACATGACTGACAATGGGATGGATCTTTGAAAATCCAGGGCAGTATTAGCTGCTGAAATGACACAAAAGCAAAAGGTGCATTTCTTTCTATATGTTCCTGCTATCCCTCTTAAAACAGGGGTTTTGAAAAAGTCCTTTTTCTCTAAGTAGTGATAAACTCTGCAGAGTATACAAATAGGTGGTGCATCACATTTAGTAGTGAGAATCATAAGATTTTGGTTTCTCTGATTAGCCACAATTTTTTTTTTTTTTAGAGGAATGAGCCCAGGAAAACTCTTTATCAGTACTCTTAGTGATTTTACAGACCTAAGGTTATTTGAAAAAAAAAATACCAGCAAGTTCAGGGACATGTGTACAAATAGATACAATAATCTATAGACTTGTTTTACTGCATTTATAGACTTACTGGTTGCTCACCTACTCCATTTCCCTTTCCTCTTGAACACACAGGTGGATTACACTTCCCAGCATCCCTTGCAATTGACTAGAGCCCAGTGACTGAGCTCTTATTTGCAAGTAGAACAGAGAGGAATACAAGTCACAAAGGAAGGAATAGACACAAGATGCACAGAAAGGCTGAACAGCAGTACAACTGTGTGGAAGAGACCACCCACCTCCCATATTGCAGTGCACCATTTATTTGACCAGTAATATCAACTGCCTTGAGATTTTGAAAGCAAGATACAGAAAGAGAGTTTGTTAACTAACAACTACAGTAGAAGCAGAGTTCTAGGAAGCCACTGATTTGTATGAATAGTACAACTCTAATAAGGTAGGAGAGATGACAAAGAGACCTTCAACCCAGGTGTCTTGATTCTCACAGGATTATGATTCTAGTTTTCTCTTGATGTAGTAATGGCTCTTTCTATGTTCCCATGAGGTTCAGGCAAATGATAGTGATCTCAGTCTTCTTATAATAAATCTCAATTAATCTGAGTTAACCTGAATGAGCCTCCACCTTCTACAATCAAAGGACTCTACGACTAGTGCAAATAAGCCAAACAGCTACCTGCTGCTGTGTCTGCTCTGCTCAATTGACCACAGGGCTACACACTTGGCCTTGGCTAGCTTCCACTGTGTTACCAGTGTTTGCAGTGATTGAGTATCTCAAGAGCATAAATATCTGTCTTGATACTTTTAAAAATCTCCTAGAGTAGATAGTATAACTTTGGTTCTTGACTTACATAAAATTGCATTGCTGTTCTCAAGGTTTATAATTCCCAGGGTTAATTATTGAAATCTCTCTTTTTCAGAAAGAAGTGTATTAAGCTTAACTCGATGTACCAAACATATCTGCTTTCATATATGCAGATTTGGACACTTCAAATATTATTAAAATAATAATGGCACAAATGAGCTTTGAAAAAATATTGCTGAACTTAGAGAGTTAATCATCTTTAGAATCCCAGTGCATTCTGAATTTCAATAAATTTAAAAGTTGGGCTTAGAACCAGACATACTGTATAACAACTATTCTAGTACTTATTTTTAGCAACAGATTTTATAAACAAGTAATCAGATGGCCCTTGGACCAAATCAGTCACCACCTTTTTCTGTAATTAAAGTTTTATTAGAACACAGCCATACCCATTTATGTATTATTGTCTATGGCCGCCTTATGGAAGAGTTGGGAAGATGTGGCAAAAACTGTCTGACCCACAATGCTGAAACTATTTACTATCTGGCCCTTCACAGAAAAGAAATGCCAAGTCCTGGATTAGAAAAAATATTATATTAACCATTTACCTATCTTCCTAAATGACCTATCACTGTGTCCTCTCCTTTCACTCCTGTTATTTACACTGTGGTCCAGTTACTCAGTCTTGCTCCTCTAGCTTATGGCAGCAGCTCTCAATACGTCTCCTATCATCCATTCTTCACCCTCTTTCCTGAGCCATAGCCCATGGTAATCTCCTCCATATGACCCCAATCAGCTAAGCTACTCTCAATAGCATCAATCGAAGTTTCAAAATGACATGATCCCCACTTTTAGCTTTAAGAGGTCACAAGAAAAAGAAAGAACCCTTCCCAGAGAAGATTACAAAAGTATGATGAAAGGTAGGTTAGTGACATATTGACTAAAGCATTTTCCCTGAAGCCCACAGAGAAATGGGGCGAGAGGGAGGATGGTGCTGCAGAAAACTAATGCCTTCTGACATTTATGCTTCCTCTATATGTAATATTTCCTTTAAAGCAAAGTCAGACTTTTTAATATCCTTTATTTGGGCACGGGGGTTGAAGAAATTTGTAAAACTCCTTTTATTTAAGGTAGTGGTACCATGCAACACATCTTTTATTTATCACTTCTACAGCAACTTCAAAGACCAAAAGGCCTCGATGGCACCTCCTACAAGGATAACATTTACTATTATTAGAAGTTCTTTTGTTTTAACGTACAACAGAACACTTCTTCAAGGCTATTAACACACAGTCTAGTTGTGATTACCGGGGAGAATGAGGACTTCATTCGGTTCCTGACCAGATGGGTGTTCTAAAGGTATTATTGCCAGTGGGTTGCACAGATACTTCCCCATGGCTGCATTTTCCAAATCGGACTGCTAATTGTAATCGCTCCTAAAGAGATGCTTTTTCTAGTAAAATATGATAGCATTAGCTCAAATCCATGTCAATATAATTAAGTTCCAGTCTGTCTGCCATATCACAGATAATGGCTGAGAGGATTTTCATTAAATTTGGAGGCTACGTGTCATATGCTAGAATTAATTTGGGGTCTGGTTGGGGGGGGCGGGTCACTGCAAAAATGAAACACATTTATCTGCTAGAGTAGTTACACCAAGATAAGATGAAAGGTCTGGAAGTTTCTTAGTCAGAAGAGACAGGATTTTCAGTGGGACAATTCTATGTAGGAGTACCCTGGTATGCAGACAAGCAGACATTTATTTAAAGATAGTTAATAATTGCAGTAATACTGCCGAGGCTGGCAAGCCCCTGACAATTTAAAGAAGATACTCCGTGTATCAGTAGTTAAGTAAACAGACCTATAGTAATTGCTACCCAGTTTACTTCTGAGTTTTCAGTCTGGCGGTTTGTAACCCATTTAATTTTTGTCACGGGTGTTAAAAAGCAGCTCAACAGTAATTCTCTTTTCTCTGATATATGATGAGCAATGGTCACAAAACATTTTAGGAATGAAGTAGATGAATTGATTTTTCTTGGTCACTTAACCAGCAGGTGAAATGGAAACACACACACACACACACACACAGACACACACACACACACACACACACACACAGGTTAAACAGTTAGGAAATCAAGGCCGATCCCTACAAATCATCTTCTATTAACCTTTCTCATCTTCAGTCGCATCATGTATAAGATGAGGTGAAAACAACTTTCTTATCTTTGGTCATAGGAAATAGAAACCTGTCAGAACTATCTAAGGAAGGAGAATTTGATGCCAAGGACAGGAGTTAGGGTTGGACCCCAAGTGTGACCTGAACCAGGCAGGGGGAGGCCTGCCTCCTGGGATGCTTCTCTCCATGTCCCTTTCTTTCCCACTTTGCTTCTGCCAAACAGCTTTCTTTGCTTTGGTATGCACATGACACAAAAAAATGTCCACTCTGCACTTGCAATGCATTCACATTTTCAGTTTGTACTCTCTAATAACTAACAACTTCTATATCAAGTTCACAAGACAGGAAACCTGTTTGCTCAGCCCATCTTACTTCCGGTCAGCGTCTCACTCCTGGCCCAGTCAGGACTAGGTGTGGGGTATGGGAAGAAAGGAAGCAGCTGGGGAAAGCAGGTTCCCATTATATAATTAGAGCAACCAGGAATGGGCAAGATAGATTGCTTAAGAAGGAGGAGTAGGCCCTTTCTTGGTCAGCAGGAGGATGATATGCAGCATATGTGTGAGTCTGCTGCACTATTGCAAGCAGTCACAGAGGTCACACTCCTGTGAATCAGTTGGATGCTCCGAGTAGATCCACAAACCAGGCACACACTCATTCTACGCCTACTTTCACATTGTGTTAGCTGAGAAGAATCTGACTGAAAGTAAGAAAAAGTCCCCTTCAATCTGTCATGAAGAATAAGGATTTTTATTGGCTCACAGAATTGGAAATTCAAAGTTAAGGCAAGCTTTGGGATTAAACTCTATCTAGTGGCTCCAGTTCTGTGACCTTGTAATTCTCCCCTGCCTCTATGTGTGAACTTCATCTTAATGGCTAATTACAAAATTACAAAAAAAAAGTTTGTAATTACATATGACAATATCCAGAAAAAGACAGAAACAATATTTTCTTCTAAGAGGGAGAATACTTTACCTAAGCCCCAGAAAACTTTCCTTTCTCAGGGTGTGATCTTCCAAATTAGAACAGGTGCTTACTCATGAATTTTTCCATGTGATCAGAAATTGATGAATGACCAAAATTGACTGGTTCATATGCAGATTTCTAGACCAATCCAGGAGCATAGGGCATGGGAATGAATGAGGATGCCCCAACAATTCCCAGTATACCCACGTGATGATGAGAAACAACATATGATCTCCATCTATCTGATTCCTCTTGTGATTGTAATTAAGAAAAATAAATTTGTTTATCAAAGGAGGGGAGTAGCTTTTAAAAATAATCCTCTCCCACCATTATATGTCTGGAATTCTTATAGAATGCAATAAATAATGCCCATCTACTTCGAAAAGGGGGCTAGACATTTGCATTTAAAATGTATGTACACAGGTGCAAACGACTAACACACAATTCAGGAGTTCAGATTTTCTTTGACATAATAAGAGAGAACATGGAAGAAGAATAAAGTACTATATTCAGGATTAGTTCAATAACAAGTGACTAAGAAGTACATAAGCCTTAAATAGATATGTTATCTAAGCAATCCAAAACTTATCTTCAATACTGCTCTGACTGTGAGTAGCTTCACCCCTATATGTAGCTCGCGTGCCCTTTTCTCCGGTCAGTCCCCGATGTGCAGTGAACCATGATTCTGACAATGACTTCAGAATACCTTGTAATGTGTTCTCCACAGCAAACCTGGAAATCTTTCTCATGATCCTAAAATGAGACAACATCTCAATGGTGAGTTAAAAAGGTGACGGGGAGAGGTTAGGCCCACTGGACCAAGATCTGAGGGATATGATGGCCAACTTCACCAATGACATAATCTTCCTGAGACTGTTCCTGACTGTGGGACATTCATGGAAACACTGGTCAAGTTTAGTCTGACAGGCAGAAAAGCAGCTTGGCCTTCTCTGGAGCCAAATACATGATGCCTACACTAACCACGGAACCACCAGCTACGTATCGAAGGGCATGTTTTGGGATAAAAGCTCCCTGGGCAACTTCCCTTTCTCGAAGTTTTTCAAGATTACCTGTGACCAGACCACACGACAACTTGATAAAGCATAGAGTTATTCTCCACTGGGGTCCTGTAATAGACGCTGTATCTTTAGGATTTTGTCTGTAGACATCAATAAACTGCCAAACACCCAAATTTTTCCTGGGTCTCTCAGGCAAGTCATAAATGTCATCTTCACTAAGTTTCTTCATCCATCAATCCCGTCCACATCTGAAGTCAAGTGAAGCAGAACCTCTGTGGGAGAGCTGAGAGCGGGAGAGGCCGCCCTGTGCATGTGATGAGCGCTCAGCAACGTTCATGACAATCAGCACCAGAAGCATGCCCTGGGCTCACATCCACGAACAGAAAGAGCCATCAGCAAAGTCATGAAGCAGCTCCTGTCTGTGCTTCCACTGCAAGGAATACTTATCTGATAACATGAGTCAATGCCTGGGAATGTCATTTTAGGGGACATCGTGACAGGAGATGAAAGCTCACAAACTTAGGAATCAGGGTAAACTTGGACAAGCTTCTGGTGTTTCATTTATAAAATGAAGTTAACAGTATCTCTCTGATGGGACTGTGTGAGGAAAACATAAGTCAGAAGATATACTGGAAATTCATCATTCAGCAACTGACACTTGGTAAACATTCAGAAAAGCAATAGTGCTTATTATTTTGATAAATAATGCCTAAATTGTCCCACCTTGAGAACACAGGCTCATGACAATTCATCTAGAGTTTGGAAATTGAACTAATTTGTATCAACTAAACAATAAGAAATAATAAAGGGATCCTTAAGAGGAGGCTTGGGGTGCATCATCTCTTTCTCTGAATACTCCACATCTTTTGAAAAAGGGAGTGACATTTGACAACTCTATAAATGAATGTTATATGTCTTCTAAAGCTGTTCTTAACCCAAGTTTAGCATCCATGATAACATACACACACTTCTATAAGTAGGAAGCTTCTAGGGTAGATTTTACAGAAATGAAATGAAGGTGAAGTGGAGTGGTGCTTGTGGCAGAGCAGAACAAATGCACTTCTGCTTGGAGATGAGTTGGGAAGTGAGGC
>CM053515.1:55921442-55953342 GCA_028627145.1 Eidolon dupreanum
CAAAGATGGTCACAAGCACTCCCAACAGAAATCACATAGTGGAGGTGGCCACTGCAAGTGTTTCTCCTAGCGATATTTCAGTCAACATCAGGCATTACATAATAAATACTAGTAATACACTTTAATTGGTGAAATTTCCGCCTATTAATTAACATGATAGACCATACTTTGGTGAAAATATTGGTGTTCGACACTGTGGACTGGCTAAACAATTTAATAGATTCTGTCCACAATTGTAGAAACAACAAACCATACAGTTAGGCCTGAGACCTGAATTATTAGGAATTTCACACAGACAGAGATAGTAATAGTGAGAGGGACAGAGAAAAGAAACTGAGAGGGACCCCAAGTGTTCGGGGAATCCAGTTTATATATCGTTCTTCAGTTTATGTGAATTACAGTTTAAAGACTATTTATGTAACTTCCTTTGATGATATGGACAAATAGTATGTAAGGATTAGAATATAAGGATAGAGAGAAAAGGTACAAATATGTAGCATGAAAGGCCTGCTGGTAGTTCCCAGCCTCTGATACATGGTTTTAGCCATAGGGAATGAATGATTTTGTGTTGGGTGCCAATTAAAGACTCTGTTTTCCTCTTTTCCCTTCACAGGTTGAGGAAATGGGTTGTTAGCAATCCCCACAGAAATCTTCCTTTGTTCTGCAGGTGTCCTCCTGGCCTGGCTGCAGGGCTGATCAGCATTTTGTAGTCTCTGAATATAGCTTGATTTAACATTTTGGTTCTTTTGCCTCCTCCCTACATTAGGACTTCTGTTTGCCTGATGACTTCTGCAAGGTAGCAATTCTGTCTCTCAAAGGTTGCTATATTTACCTCAAGTGAGCCTTTCATACAAGGTGTTGACTACAGTACCTTCTAGGACAGGAAACGAAATTCATCAGCATATTTGTTCTGGAAATTATTATTTTCATTATATTGTTAGTAGAATTATGGGGGAATAGCTAAGCTCTCCCACCTCAGTTTGGTAGTTACTGTTCCACTACCTCTATCTATCTCTCTATCTCTATCTATTACCATTTATCTGTCCATCCGTCCATCCGTCCATCCATCTAGCTATCAAATCTAACAGTTGTACATTAACAAATTGGCTGTTTAGGTTAATTTTCAACACTCTATTTTAAAAAATAAATTAAGCAGATTAAAATAGAAGTCACAATGATTCTGGCAGAGACAGGGATGAACTGGTTGGCCTATGCGTGCTTGCAGAATTATAATACTTCTGTAACTAAATCCAACTGAGCTTTGGCCAGTCACCCCTGCAGAGGAATAAACCTTGCTTTAAGTAATAGACATTTCCTGGAAACACACCTGACTTATTTCCCAGCTACTAATCCAGATCTACAAATCACTGGATGATTTCAGTTTTGTTTTATCTGATGTCTCTCCATGTGCTGTTGCTAAGAATTTCTTTTCTTCCTGTGACTCCGTCTTTCTTGTTCTCCTCCAAGCTGCTGGCCATTCTTTCTCGGTTTTCCTCTTAGGCTCCTTTTTCATTTGCGCCCTAAGTTCTGCTGCTAGCCAGAGTTCTGGTCACTGCTCTATTCCTTTTTCTCCTTGAGAGGTCTAATCAA
Organism: Eidolon dupreanum; assembly: GCA_028627145.1. NCBI lineage: Eukaryota > Metazoa > Chordata > Mammalia > Chiroptera > Pteropodidae > Eidolon > Eidolon dupreanum. The sequence continues at coordinate 55,923,033 of CM053515.1, forward strand.
TTCAGTGACTCAAAGAGCTTTATTTATCTATGATGTCCTGTTGAGTTCCAGGTCTATAAACTATATCCCTAAAACATCACCAGTGCTCCAAACACAAAACTGTTCAGTCTGCCAGTGTGCGCCGAAACTCAATTTGTCCTAGACTTAAATGAGCATCTTTTCCAGGCGTCTTCACTTCCCACATCAAATGGCGAGGCATGCCGATCGACACTTTAGTTATTCCTCATCCATCTCCTTGCCCCCTCATCCCTAATGTCAAAGGCCTAGTTCAGGCACTCTTCTTTGGAGTATTACAAAGTATCCTACCATGCTTCTCTGCCTCCATTTCACTTTTTTTCTGCTCTATCCTCTACATGGTCTCAGTGAAGTCCATAAAGGATATAAAATCTGACCTCCTTATTGGCGACAGCAGAAATTTCAAACTTCTTAGAAGAGATGGCAAGGGCCCTGCTAGCCTCAAATTAGATATCTTCATTTGCATTTCTTCCACTGGAAACTCTCCCTCATTTCACCTCTCTCTCTTCCTATAGGCATGGTGTATCAAACACCTCTAATAAATCTTTGTTCAATGAAAGAAAAAGTGATGAAAAGTTTTTTTAGTAAATTAAAAAACAAAACAAAACAATGATATCCTATGGCCATTTCAGAAGTAGTCTTATGCAGAGAAAAAAAAAAAAGTCTGTCACTTAACAAGGGGAAACATTAAGTGGCTTTGCAGATATGGAGAAAGAATCAGATCTTGAATCTGAGTCTAGAACATGGGAGCCTTCAGATGTTGATTGATCTTTACCAGGAAAACACTTAAGGAGGAAGCCCCAGCTCTTCCCCAGGCCAGCTTCTGTATCAGACAGAAAAAACAAACAAACAAACAAACAAACAAACAAACTCTGCATTTAGTAATAACATATCATGAGGAAGTAAAGCCTTCAGTGATTAATAAAAAACTAACTGGCCTATTAATTCTAATGTTTTCAGGTGAAAATCATATCAAGTAAATGTGATATACTTTTAAGAACATTCAAAAACACCACCTCAGGGTGGGAGATGTGCAGCAGGAAGGGACAACCCAAATTACAATAAATACAAGACATAGGTAATACAGAGGATAAGACATGGACTTAAAATGTGCTTGCTCCTCCCTGCCGCTCACCATATCTAGATTCCTCTTCTCTCCTCACCATGCAAAACTGCATGCTTTTTTTTGCCTCTCCAAGGAAGCTTTTCAAACACTTGGAGTTAAAAATTGATCATGTTTTATTAAAAAACATTGAATGTGATAGAGTAGCATTTTACATATAAAAGTATCTACTGCCATGTTCATTAGTAATATACTCCGTTAGCCTATACTAACATACAGAATTCAAACTGTTCTAAATCCCAGTGTGTGACCATTTCTCCCCAATAAAGCTATGCACAAAGTCAAAGATTCCTTGGGGTCCCTACAATACTGACATTTATATCAGGGCTGGAAACACAATACATTTCTAGGAATACACATTCTATTATGAAGAATCCATATCTTCATCTGTAAAGACATGGCTGGAGATTGTTACTTTCTTAAATCTCTACATTCTGCAATGCTGTGAGCACAAAAATAATAAATTTTAGTATTATTAAGAATAGTATGCTGATAATTATGGAAAAAGGCAATTGTGAGTCAGATTATTATGGGAATTGTGAAAAGGAAACACTTAAAATGGATTATCATGACCAGAAAGATGAACAAAATATAATTTATTGTAATGTGAAAGGCTGTATCTAAAGCCACTTGATGATCTATAAAGTACTTTATAAATGTTTTAAATGCATTGTCTTGAATCAATTATAAAAACTCCTAGTGCCTGCTATTATTCACATTTAAGATGTCAGAACTTTGGATTTTTATACAAGCATTTCTCCTTTCTTAAAAGCTTATAAAAGAAGCTTTAGTGGTAAGGAAATACTGCTGACATAAGAAATGACTTTCTCCCTGAAACAATCAGGACCACCAGATATATGACAAGGGCCTTAAGAAAGTCAGAAGGATCTCAACAGTGAAGCTTTATCTTTCCAGTAAACTGCAAGAGTGACAGTGACTTAACATAAAAAAATTGAAAACCATAAGCATACATTATTAACCACAGAGCTATATTTTGTTAACCATGTGTGGTCATTTGCTGATTAATACTTATTTCTGCTAAGAAGAAAATTATGTTCCAGTTTTTGGAGAAACGTTTCCCCCATGAATTATCTGACTTCCTCACCTTTTGAAATAAAGCTCCTTAAACCTAAATAAACTTTTATCTACTGACTCTGGCACATCATTATTAACGTCAATTATTGTGCTCTTTTGCGAGCAGGGGCCCGAGTGGGAGTTAGCAAGACGGCTAAATATCTATTGCTATTTTTACTCCATTAGTCTACTGGGTTTCACAGTTTGTTAACTTGTTTTATAGTTTTACTTTGTTTGATTTCTTTTTTGTTATTTGGGTATTAGAGATCACTTTCCCCTGGGGTAAGACATGTTCCTTCAGAGAACTCCAACCCCTTTAGGTTTGGTTATTTCTAATCTGATAGTCCAATATGTAAGAAAGATAAGAATATTAGAATTAGGTGAGATAAGCTATAAGGAGAGAGGCATTAAAAACTCTAAACAAAACAAAACAAAACAATATAATCAGCTCTGGACTTGTAGGCAGATATTTATTTTCTTTCTTCCTTCCTTCTTTCCTTCCTTCCTTCCTTCCTTCCTTCCTTCCTTCCTTCCTTCCTTCCTTCCTTCCTTCCTTCTTTCCTACCTTTCTTTCGTCACTCAGAAGCCAAGTTCTTTGCTCCAGAGTTTATGGCTGGATTAATTAGTTGAGCTTTGCTTTATTTTAATTAATACACTATTTTTTATATGGACATTTTAAAGTACCTCATAACATTTTCTTAATGGAAATATTACTAAGTTATCAAAGATGCAAGGGGAGTCAATGTCCACTAATTTTTAAGCTTGCTGTGAAAGGAAATGAACCATGGGACTCCATCTGTTTATCTACCTATCAGAAGACCAATCATCTCATATGTCGTCCACTCTAAGAGACTTCCATGCCTCCTAGGTTGGAGTGCAAGCTTCTCCCCTGTGTTCCCACAGCATCTTCTAATCTGTATTGTTGTCTGCACTGCATTTTATTATAATTGTCTGATTCATGGGTCTCTCTATTCAGACCATGAAACCAGGATCGATGCTTCAATGTCTCAGGTTCTATCTCAGGGTATATTCTGAGTTACGTCTGGTTGATTAATTAAACCATCAATTGGTCACAGGCATGTAGAGGATTAGAGATAGAAGGAAGCAAGAGAAAGCAGGTCAAGTAGGGAAAGATGGAGGACAAGACAAGACTCTTATAGTAGTATGTGTATCCTGCTGATAATGAAGAGTAAACATAAACAATGCTATGCAGACTCAGTTAAAGTTTGTAGGGAAATAACATAAAAAAAAAAGTAGCAGAGTAATGAGAAGGGTGAAAGGGATAAGAATATTTTCTTTGCTTAGTTTGAGTGGTGAAGGGAGTAGATAATAGGGATAAATTAGGCCCATTAAAATGTAGAGAGGACAAGAGATTAATGTTGTTTCCAAAAAGGTGGCAAGCCTGGGCTCATTCTTTAATTAGTGTTTAACAGAGAAAAGAAAATTGGGCAATTACAAAAGTAACAAAGACTTGGTAAAACATCTCCTGAAAAAAAAAGCTCAGGAAGAGAATGAATATACATTAACCACAAGATCCATCCTAAAGGTTGGAATATTAGGGAACTTGGCATGTTTACTGAACACTTTTCTATGACTAAAAGAAGAAATCTTGTGGATCTGGCAAAACATGCCCAAATTCTTAAATGCAAAGGCTGAATATGCCCAGGTTTGGGATAGAGAAATCTCCCTTCTTTTACTTCTCTGGCAATATAATATTTATTATTTCCTCAGGTTATCAGGGTTCCCATACAAGAGAATGCTGGGGAAGGGAAAGGAAGGAAAGCCAAGGTTTGTAAATACTATCACTCACCATAATTTAGCCACGCATAGGTTTATGCACAACATGTGTATACACATGCATGCTCTTCTCATACAAAGTGTAATTAGGTATGTTGATTTTTCATGGACTATAGATATCAATGCAGTACAACATAATGATAATGGAGAAAGACACAGATTTAGAAATTAAATCGCTTGGATTCACATTCTGTCTTTATCCCTTCGATCCTCATAAACTTTAAGTAGTCATCATATGCCAGTTGGGAGTCTCTGTTTCTCATTTGTAGTAAGGGAATCCCAGAACAAACCGTGAGAGTATTGTGAGATACTGTGCATAAAGGACCTGGCACATCGTCTGGCACATTGTCTGGCACATGGCAGATTGCTCAATAAATATTGATTACCTTTTTTCCCCACCATTCTCAAAGGACAAAATGGGAAAGTGGTTTTGATTAAATTTTCTAGTAGAGCATTTCTTATCCCCTCTCCCATCTCAAAAAGAAAAAAAAAAAAAAAAAAAACCCTACAAAAATAGCAGTATCCCAAGGATAGCAAATTGGCTGTCACATTGCTTTAAAAATTTAATTATCTTCAGGATAGGAGCTTAGCCTTCTGGATATATCCAAGGAAAGTCAGAAACACTAAGGCTTAGTTGAATTAGTGCCTAGGAGAGAGGTTCGTGAGCTCCTGGTGAACCTCTTACCCTCTGCTCACAGTGAGAGAGAAGGGGAACTGTTCAGATCTCACTTATTCCCTGGCACCACTTTGGTTATGCTTTTTCTAAGCTGGTCAAAAGTCAACGGCCCTGTTTCCTTCTGTTGAGGGTGCAGTCTAGTGGGACTATAACTAACCACATTCAACCTCCTTTTACTGTCCTAACGAGCACATTGTCCCAGGAAGGCCAGGGCTAGATAAATTTCCAACTTGAGATTCCAAAGATCCAACCATGATACCTAAGATTGGTCAGCAATGCGGTCCAAGCTGCATCCAGTTCTTCAGATGTCTTCCTGTCATTTTCTCCTTTGAAATGACCTGCCCATCCCCTCATTCTGCTCTTGCTCCCCAGGTACAGCTACTACTGACACATTAATCTGAGAGGCTGTTTATGACCACAGAATTACTAATAGGTTACTATACTCAGGAATATTTACTTTTCTCGAGATGTTTGAGATAGAGATGATCTTAGAAATGGCAGTTAAACTGTCCAATTAACAAGGATGTTCCACGGCAAAGACAATCATAAAGCCCCTTAAATTCTTAGTCCTAACTCACTGAATTCAAGAATCATCTCTTCAAGTTGCTAGCCACAAGGCTAGACTAGACAGTTTGATAAAACGTGAGAGTGACACCTTTACTTTTCCAAGTTAAAGAGTTTATCACTATTCCTTTGAACTATGGAGTTCTAAAGGACAGATTCACTCACTGAAGGAAAAAGAAAACTGATGTTGGGCATATGAGAAATAAATCAGTAAACACAATAATGAGCAATGACATCATGGGCAATAAGCCTCATGGATACAGTCAACATAAATCCTCTTCCAGGCACTTTGGGATGGGGTCATAAAATTAGCGAATTCAGCAATGACTGATGTTTCATATTTCAACTTCGGGAGAGAATATACTACTCGGTCTCATGGCATTTTACTTGCAAATTTGTTCTAATTTGATTGGTTCAGAACTCACATTGAAAATTGAAAAATGCAATGTTAAAGAAAACAGATTAAGTGACAATCTCATAAAGTGAAGAGAGGTGAAAATTATGGCTATTTAAGCATAGATTAGATTTGCCTAACAAAGACAGAGTCTATAGATATTAATGTGTTGGGTTTTATCAGAGCTCAGCTTTCATTTATTTAACTAATTTGCTCTCGTTAATACTAATTTCTTTCACCTCCTCCTGGATGTTATTGTCCAGAATTTAATCAATTTGAAAGCAGTCTCCTTTCTGAAGTTCTCACGTTCCTATAAATCTGAAAGAGCAAAGACCTCAAGCAAGGGTATAAGCAGAACACCACCATGATGTAACTGGCGAGCTCACTTCCTGAGGTATTGGAGGTGTTCTGGGATCAGGCTTGAATTTTAACAACAGTGATTCTATCACAGACTCACCACTAGCAACACCTTAATTAGCTTCTTGTTTTTACACAGCTTTAGCCATGTGCATGAACGGTAATAAGAGGGCAGAATGATTATTACTCGAAATCCCAAACTATGTAGTATAAAATATCACCCTTCTCAAAATGTTTCTTCATCGTGTGAAACCTACTAGTGTTTGAATGACTATTGCCACAGTCATAAATGTTCACCAGGCAAGATGCATGGGTGAGAGGCCATGAGTCCATCCACATTATAGGTTGGAAACTTACTTTGTCTCAGATCCTATACCAAATAATTTAGGTAGTAGCTACCAGCAGAGCAAGAGAGGCCTGGGCTCTGTCTAACTAAGCAAAATGGTGGCATATCACCTGTCTATAAAATGCAAGCATGTAAACTAGCTTCTGATTCGATCACTGAGAGTTCCTTTACAATAAGAAGAGTCCTAGTCAGAATGAGTGACTGCAGGTGGGCCAGAATGAACGCAGAAGGGCTGATGGATCCATCAAGGGTCAGGCAGGTACTCAGTGATGACAACAGCAGACATCAGGTGAGAGGACAAAGTTTGGGCAGAAAATGATGAATTTTCTGAGGGGTAGCCAGTTGTGGGGAGAGCACAGACTTCGGAGAAAAACAGACTCGGTAGAATTCTGGCTTATCATAACTAGTTTTGTGACTTAGAAGAAATTACAATATGTTTTGGTAGCCATTCTTACTTTTTAATATGGAAATCATGATATCTACCTTATAACTGGACTGGGAGCATTCCAGGTAATGCTTGCTAATTTCTTGATACATAAGAATTGATGGCAACAAATTATTAGGAAAGGAGATAAAGTAGCAATATGTTATGATCCAAGCATATAATCTTTTCTTTTAATAATTAAAACATGAAGTCTACAAATTAATCTACTTTGCAGGTGAGGCAATTTGCTAAGATTTGGGTATCTAGTAGTGAACACAGTGCCTTTGGGCCCTGCCTTCACACATTCCAGGATCTGAGCAGCCACAAAGAAATGCACATATAAATAATTAATTACAGGTTGTACTAAGTACTCTGAATAGAGGTCCCAGAGAGAAAATAACAGTGTACCACAGAAATAACACATGCAGAGAGACCTGAAAAAATGAGTAGGTATTATTCTAAGAGCTTAGAAGGGGGAAGTCTTTAGAGATGCGAAACAGTGTGTGCAAAAGATAAAGGGCAAGATAATAGGCTAATGGGTATATGAGCTTTGAAAACAGCCAGAGATTAAGACAGAGAATGACTGAAGAAAGAGAATTAGGCAGCCGCGAGATTGTGTAGAGCCTTAAACACAATGTTAAAGATCTATTAAGGATGCTGTGAAGCCACTGATGTGGTTTTGAGCAGAGTATCCACATGATCTAACTTATTTTTATAAGGGATCTTTCCAGAAGCTAGAGAACTTGTGGGAGGAAGGCAAAAAAGAAAGCAGGGAGGGGTTACTGTAGTCTTTCAGACAATCAAGGTGATTTGGCCTGAGGTGGTGGCCGGTGGCTCTTGAAAAATTCAGGATGGAGTGATCACTGGCTGTTTCATCAGTTGGGTGAAACTTTTTCAACTGGAAACTCAAAGTCAGGCAATAAAAAAAGGAACTCAAAGTGAGAGCTGGCAGGCACTGGAGCTACTAGAAAACCGGCAGCTGTGCCACAGCCAAGTTAGTGTGGGTGAGAGCGAAGCAGGGTTCCATTTTCTACTAAATCTGTTTAGTGCAAAGAAATAAAAAATAAAGACTTAGTTGTGGAGTGCAATTTCCTGTGATTGGGTATAAAGTGGGGCACAGTCTTTGGAAGTTACTAGAGTGGGTCACAGACTCAGAGGAAAAAGCACTGCTTACACTCTGAGAACTGCCTGCAACGATGGCTTGGAATTCACTTAATAGCCTATAACTGAGATAGAATTAGTCTCAAATACCAGGAAGAACTGAAGCCACAGGTGGAAGCTATGAGACCCAACTTGAGGAAAAGAGAGGACACAGCTAACCCAAGGCAGACACAGGAATATTTTTATTCTTTATTAATTTCAACTGGCTCTGTTTTTAACTACCCCAGTTAGGAAAATTTATAATTACGCAAATTTTACAAAATGGATGCAAGGTTGACTATAAAGACAGATGGATATACATGAAGATATATTTTCAGTACCCTGCCCCACATAAAAATAGCATACTTATTAAGATTCAATATAATGGCATTTTTCATTCCTTATTTTCTAATGATGTGAATTCTCAAGACTATAGAGAATTCTGGGTTTTAAAAGTTCTGGCCCTTGTCTTTGACATGGTTTTGAGGTGGTTTTGTTACCTATGGTTCCCAACATGCTACTTCTAAGTGGCCAGCAGAATAATCAGCAATACCTTTCACATCATTCCACTAACAATGAAGGGAGAGAAAAACAGTTTTCCTTCTTTGTATTCAAAAGCGATTAACTTTTTTCTTATCTGTTTTGCTTTTCTTTTTAATTTTCTAAATCATGCTGTGACTCTAAGAAGAGATGTTCTGCTTTTCCACTATGGGCTTGGATGGGCCATTACACTTGATTTTTCTCTAGAAGTCATTAATGGCCAATCAGAAGGATTAAGATTATACACTTTGATTTAAATTGTCAGAATAAACAGAATAAACAGATTGTATCCTTGCCCCCAAAAAGAATCTTTTAAGTCTACTTTTCAAATTTGTTAGATCAGTATCCACAAACCAAAATATCACAGGAATATTATTCTATGCTGTTAAGTTTTTTTTTTCTCCCTAAGGCAAGAAAGTCAAATTTACAATGCTAACATTTCTCCTAATAAATTCTAAGTGGCACACTTTTCTTCAAATAGGCAACAGATTTGTTTCTCTGTAAATATGCTTATGGTCCTACTGTAGTAGAGAAAAGATGCAGACACACCAAATCCAACACACAGACTATAAAACCAGAGAATATTCATACATTAGAAGCCATTGTCAAGAAGAGTTGACTATTCTATTACATGACTGAGTTCAACAAACATTTACTAACAATCTGCAGGTAAAGTCCCCAAGTTGTCTCAAAGAATGTTGACTGATAAAGCCTCTGTTCTCAAGGAGCTTAAAATATATAAAGCAAGATAAAATACAGATTTTCTTCATTAAAGCCATTTTAGGTAACAGAAATGAGAAACAGGTTCAAACTTATATTTTCTTTTCAATATAACTCACTCTTCAAAGCCGAAATCTGAACTTAAATAAGATATATTTATATGCACAGACAGACACACACCCCACACACACACCTACATATACACAAGGGTAGATATGTATATATATTCGGATGCATCATTAACAAGTATATTTTATTAACCTATATAATTAGTAATAAAAATAATATATATAAGTGCATGTCTTTTCCTCCAATAAACAAAAGGGTACCCATCATTTCAATAGTATAAATAGAACCTCAACTCAAGAATTTTCTAATTTTTGTAATCTCCTGCAGATATTTGCCTGGCTCTGGTTTTAAGCTATACTATAAACACATACAGACATACAGGCACACGCCTACCCAACAGCCTACCACCACCACCACCACCACCACCACGACCTGCCTACCTTAGTTGGAGAAAGAAATCTGTCACATAACATAAAATATGATTTTTAAATCAAATTATGCTAAGTTTGTGTCCAATTAAAAATACTTTAAAGCATTGCTAAACTTAGTATTTTGCTAGAACAACAAAATCTCAAATTAATTTCTTTCTCTACAAAAACAGTGATACTCCATGTTGGCCGTGTATGGTAGCAATACTCCATAGGTAGGAAGATGTAAGGCCTCGTAATCTGAAGCACCAGCATGCACACGGAGTATCTGTTGATGTATGCCACCTTTAATAATTTAATATGTTGACTTATACTTTCCACATGAGTACTCTTGTCTTAACAGCAGTAAATACAGCTACAAAGCAGTGAGGGATGGCAACTGGCTGAGGGCACTAATTATAGTGCCTTGACTTGAATTAAAATTACTAAACAGCAAATGAGATTAGCAGCCTAAAGATAACCTTAATTTAAATGCAAGGCTGCATTTATCTCATCTACAATGTAATTTTCCAGAGGTGTAGGAAAAACACAATTTTAATGGAAATCTATTGTTTTAAAATATAATTAAAGTCCCTAGTCCCTCCCTCTGCCCTCCTCTTTGATTTTGTTCTACAGGCAAGATGTGCAGACTGGTTTAGAGGTCAGAATGAAAACATTCAGATCATGTCCTCATGGCCAGACATTACTTTGAGTAGCATCTTCATTTTTAATGATTAAGAGCTGGCTATGGGACAAGTAAATGCCAAAGGAGTGTGGGGTGGTGAGGAAAAAGGGAAAATGACCTTTTCTGATCCTGGAGCTATAAGAAATCTTATAAATGATAAGAATCTAACTCCACTATTGGATTAATAAGGAATCCAAAAGCCCAGAAAATTAGTTATTTTTTCCAAGAACACAGAATAAGAAGGCAGCACTATCCAGCGGGGATAATTCTGACCTGGGGTTTGAAGCCAGAAAATTTGAATGCTATCTCTTTTATTTACTGGGATGTGACAGGCCACTTAGTATCTTGGGGGCTCAATTTTTCCATTTGTAAAATGGTGATGGAAAAAATTACGACTTCAAAGGTCAGTGAGACTACATATGTGCCTGATTATACAAGTAGTCAACAAAGATGCATTCTTGGTCAGGTACCTCCCAAGACCAGAACCTAAATATCCAAGACCCCAGACCAACTTTGCTACTTTCCTCTTCATCAACCTTGAGATTATAATGTAGTATATATTTATGAGTGGAAGGGAGTTAGCAAATAAGAAATACTTATGAATTAATGCATTATGTTGTATAAATGCTTAATTCTTTTTCTGGAGTTTTGTTTTGTTCTTTCATTTGGGCCATGTTTTTTGTCTCCCCATTCTGACTGCTTTCCTGTGTTTGTTTCTATGTAGTAGGTAGGGCACCTAAGTCTCCCAGTCTTAGTAGACTGGCTTTATATAGTAGATGTCTTATAGGGTCCTGTGGCACAGTTCTCCCTGGTCACCTGAGCTGGGTGCTACAGGTTTGTTCCTTGTATGAGTTGTGTTTGCCCTCCTGTTATAGTTGAGCCTTGGTTGCTGTTTCCACATCAATGGGAAGGACTGATCCTTGGACTAATGTGAGGACTGGCTGTGACTACAGTGGAGGAGCTATTGTGCTGGGGCTGACCAACAGAGCAGGATTCACTTTAGCAGGGTTCTAGTGTCTTCCCAGTCTGCTCTTTGGGTGTGTCATCCTCAGATAAGGCCCCAAGTGTTGCTCTGGCTCAGTCAGAAGCAAGCTGCTGGGCATGCTGGCCCGAGGCCTCCTAGAAAGGGCCCCACCACAAGTAAAGTTCAGCTTCAGCATGTGCCCTTCCCTGGGCCACCTGGCATGAGCCACAAAACAATACAGAGATGTTCACCATCCACTCTGGTCTCAGAGGTGGCTCGAGAGGCCAAGCCGTGAACTGAGGCTGGCCACCACTAGAGCAGATATTGGAGCTGCTTAGTAAGAGGTACAAGGGCATGTGGAGGCCAGATGCTACTTGTTCAGGTTTTGTGAACCTTTGAGAGATTTTATGAAAGAGCAGCATGAACCAAGACAGGTCATTTGTATGAAAAAGCCTGAAAGCAGCTTGAGTGTGCCTGTAAGGTGGGTGAGGAGGGATCTCAGGGAATCATCAAGGCAGGGCAACCTGTGTTAGCCAAGTTAATGGAGACTCAGATATGGTGGCTGCCTGTGTCTGTATGCCAGGAAGGGGTAGGGCTCAACAAAGAAACAATAGATTCTTCCAGTACTTCTGTCTAGGAGAAAGCTGCCTCTCTTGCTCTTGCACTGAAGCCAGAAAATTTAGTTCCTCTTTGTATGTCTCTGGCACCTTTCAAATTGCTGCACCAGCACTGGAGATCAGAGTTATTGAACCAAACATTGAGTAAGTCTGTGTGTGGGCCATTTAAGAGAAATACTTGGGACTCTAGCTGCCCACTGTCTCACTCACCCCCATCCCTGCAGATTTTCACAGCCAGGAGTTATGGAGACTTCTTTTCCTGGCACTAGAACCCTAGGCTGGAAAGCCTCTTGGTGTAGGGATAGAATCCTTCACTCCTCTGGGGGGCGGGCACCTCTGCAACTGAGATATCCCTCCCAATTTTTATCTACCACATGCAGGTGTGGGACAAGCCCGTTCCACATCTCCACCCCTCCTACTAGTCTCGATGTGGCTTCTTCTCTATGTCCTTAGTTACAGGACTTCTGTTCAACTAGACTTCAGGGGAATCTCGATGATTATTCTGTAGTTTAGTTTTAATTTTGATGTAGTTATGAGAAGAGACAAGCACAGTGTTTACCTACTCTGCTATCTTGAGTAGAAATGCAAACACTAATTTCACAATGAAATTCCTCCTCATCAATTATTTATACTACTCTATACACTTTACAACACGCACGCGCACGCGCGTGCACACACACACACACACACCACTGCATACATACTCCTTCCCCTACACACACATTTATAATAGTTTAATTATTCCCATCACGGTAGGGCTGAATAGATGCATGAATGAACTCCCAAGATTACCTGAAATTTATACTTTAGAGAGTTGCAAATAAGAGGTGGATTCTTAGAAAAGCTCCATACATGAGCCAATTTAAAAAATTTTTCTACTCTTCTCATTAATGAAACAGATGAGAAGTAAATAGCAAAAGAGAAGACAGGAAGACAAGAAGAAAAAAAAATAGTAAGATGTTAAATCATGATGATTATTTGGTAACAGATTCCCTTTACAGACAAAAATAAGGTGGCTCTGGTTAATGTAAGGCTTGTACAAGACAAAAAACAATCTCAAATTAGAAGGAAGGAGTCCTAGTTTCTAATTTCAGTTTTGCCAGCATTTAGTTTTATGATCTGTTGTAGATTTAAAATTTCTGACACTTATCTATAAAATGAGGAAATTTCCTCATGTGTGTGAAAATGTGACAAATCAGATTATCTTCAAGGTAGCTTTTGAAATTCCACGATTCCATGAATATTCACAATTGCAGGCAACAGAAATAAATTTCTTCTGAAGATGAGAAATCCCATAAATTTCTAACCAGGTAGAATTATGGCAGAGCCTTTTACTGGGTCCTAATGCTCTGAATAGTTCTACTTTCTAGAAGGGGTTTTGACAAGCTCATTAATCATGCTTTCCTTGTGCCTCAACATTATGCCTCACCACAGAAAAGTAACAGATGTCTATGTTTGGTTATATCCAAACACACTCTAAACTCTGAGTTGTTCTCAATATAACAAACTAAGTATTGCTTATAGTCGAAATACCCTAATTGGAGTGTCATCTAATCATTCTATTGTACATTGGAATGGTGAAATATATAGGTAATAATTCCATCTCCCTCAAAAAATGTATTAGTAAAGTATTTTTATTTCTAGAAGAATATTTTTGTTATGCTTCACATTTCCAAATTTCTTCAAATAGTTGCCCCAGTTTCAACCTTAGGATGAATCAGAAGAAAATGCTTGAAGCTGAGAATATATTAGTATTACTTGTTTTCCTATTTGAAACTAATGAGGAGTAAAGAAAAAGGAGAAGGAGGGTCGAAGAAGGGCAATTGAATCGGAAAGTGTTTGACTCACTTCCTTGTCCAAATTGAACTCAGCCCCTTCATAGGACTTGCAGGGACCATATCTCACCTGTCCTTAACACCATTTCTGGCACATGTTAAGTACTGAATAAATGCTTGTTGGGGGAATGAGAACTACTAAGTCCAGAAATTAGCCAATAAGGCAGAGAGGATCTAATTGATCTAGGATTTATAGGAATATTGATAAGAAATGCCAGTAAAATCTCATCAAGGTTTATATTTTTCTAAGCTAGTTACATATCTTCTACGTTTCTCTTTTATGGCTTTGTCTACCCTTTAAAGATACTGACAATCTGCATATGTCCTCAGATAATAAAAGCACAATAATGCTCAACTCCTGGCTTAGTACTCTAAGAAAACACTGATTTAACATTTTGAACAGTGTAAACTATGACTATGAAAAAAAAAAAGTTTCACTAGAGGAAGTTTTGAGGCCACCGTGCATTTAAGAGCCCAACGGTCAATATACCAAAACAATTGTACCCTATATTAAATGGGATGGAACGACATGCATTCAGGTCAGGGTAATCAGCCACTTCCTCTGTCTCCTCCCTGATTAGCTCATACCCGAAATAACAATCAGTGACAACAGTTGAGCAACCAGCTTTCTCAGAGATGCACAGCACTGCTGTAAGAGGAATTTCTATAATTTAGAAATTAAGGCACCATAGAAGACGGTGTTCTAGAGGAACAGACTTTACAAAACACTCAAATATGGTACTCCCTTTGAGACTATATTGAGGCCGGAATCTGTAGTAGCCCAGATATTATGTTCTGTCACTAACGTCACCATTAAATTAAGGGGCCACATGGAAACTGAATTTCTATGGACAGATGTTAAAAGAATTAATGAGATTTTTCCCACGAATTTCCCTATCCGTGGAAATCATTCATGATTCCTCTAACTTCAGTGGTTTAGCTAAGTATATGCTTTGCATGTAGGTATGTTCACAACACAATATTTTCTGATTAATTAAGCATTAATAAACAAACAAAAAACAAAAACCTTTCTAACTTAGTTCTTCATAGTATAAATACTCCCTAACTATTTAACATTACACTTTTAACTGGAAAGTTTACCTATGAGTGAAGCTTATTTTAATGGTCAATTGAGGCCCATATTGAGTCTTCTCTAGTTTGGTATTATGTGGCAGAACTACACTACATGGGTCCAGGCATGGGAGCGTGTAGCTCTAGGTTTGCATGATCTTTGCTAATTTATTTCCCTTCCTGAGTCACAGTTTTCTCCTCTATGAAAGAGAGAGGCATGGATGATTTGGTGCTGAAAGCCTTAGAACTCTGACATGCTACTGTCCTGGGGAGCACAAGTCTTGATCATTGCTGCCAAAATCTATGGGGCAGGGGGGTGGAAAGTTAGAATATATGATTTTATAAACATTAGGAAGAAAGAAAAGGTTTAGCTCAGACTTCTCTTGTGGCTAGCTCAGTTAGAGTTAGGAAGTAGAGGAGAGGTTCACAGGTAACTGCTTCCAATTAACCAGAACAGAGAAACAACACTCAGTGTTGGTAGAAAGGAAAAACAACCAGCATAGGATACATTAGGTCAGAAAGTTTTTCTAGTTAGGGCCTGTGGTAGGCAGAATATCTGCCCTCCCCTTCCCCAAAATGACCACATTCTAACCCCTGGAACTTGTAAATATGTCACCTTACATGGCCAAAACAACAACAACAACAACAACAACAACAACACTCTTATAGATGTAAACTTGAGATTGGGATAGTACCTGGATTAATCTAAATCACACAGTCCTTAAAAGCAAAGAAACTTTCCCAGCTACAAAAAAAACAGGAGAGATAAAAATGTGAGAAAGACCTGGCCCATTGTTGTTGGCTTTGAAGGGGGAGAATGGAGCTATGAGCCAAGGAATGTGGGCAGTCTCATGAAGTGGGAAAGGCAATCTAAAGGACTCTCCCCTAGAGACTCCGGAAGGGATGAAGCTCTGTTAACACCTAGATTTAGCCCAGTAAGACCTGCTTTGGACTTCTGACCTCTAGAAATGTAAGATAATAAATTTGTGTTGTTTTAAGTCACTAAATTTGTGGTAATTGGTTATAGCAACAATAGGAAATCAATATAGTACCACGGGCTGAAAGTGTCGAGGAACACTCAAGTCTTATAACACTGTCAAGCAGTTAGCAGACATGCTTTTTTTTTAACTCAGAAAATTTCTTATTTTGTGATTTTGTTCCCTGCAAGGATCTTCACATCAACATATTCTGATTAACAAAATTTCAACTCAGGAAAGGTCCTAAAACATTCCCACTAGACTATAAGCATATAAGTAGCTGATGCAAGCTTTAAATATGCAATTTTCATTTTGTCATGGAACAAAGCCTTGGAACAAGAGATGAACTTCCAAAATTTTGTCTTCAAAGAGCAGCAAGTGATAGAGAAAGAATGGAGAGGGGGCAGGAGCTCTTCTCAGGAATCTGAAAGTATTCTGCATAGGCAGGTACAAACTCTCTCTGTCCTTAAGGCTGCATCTGGACATCTTGTAAACTTGTTTTATCTTGATGGCATATTCTGTTTAATCTAGCGGCCTTAATCATATACTATATATAGTCAATGCAAAGGTAGGAAAGAAAAAAATGCACATTGGTAGTGAGAGGGGGTGATAAAAGGAATAAAAATAAAAAGGAAGAAAAATAGGGTTTCTTAGTGTTTAAAATTCTCAAAGATGTAAGCATTCAAGGTTTTAAAAATTAAGAGGCATCTGTGATAACTATAAGCATCATTTTCTCTATCATTCCCTACCATCTGCCTCTTTCTCTCTGTTCTTCCACTATGGTTGCTGTCTTTTCTCTCTGCTTTTCTGCTTTACGCCCTGCCCTTTGCCTTGAAAAGTTCATCAGTAGCCAGAGATCTTATTCCACTACTGCATATGGATCCTTGGATTGGATAGCATAACAGAAATACAAAAATGTTTCCTATAAGACAAAAGGGAAAGACATTATTTAGAAAAGTCTTTCATTTCCACATGAAGTACAGATGAGCAGCATACATAATTGATTTATAAACCAAACCAGAAGTCTGTGACAGCACTTTGTTATATGGTGTGAATAAAACTTAACAAATTACTATTTAGTCGACTATCTTCTACTGTGTACTATTTTTCATAGCTGTATCTTTCTTCACCTCCCTCCTCCTACATTATAAATTAGCACCATTTCCTGGCACTTTTCAGACACAACAGATGTAATGCTATCAACATTCTGATAATGCTGAAGTCACCACAAGCTCTAGGCATACTGTTTGCTGCCAGAGATCTGATGTTTTCCTTATAAGTTTCTCTCTTTCTCTAATGTATTGGACCATATGCAATATATACATATACACATGCATACATACATATATACATATATATATACACACACACACACATACACACACACATAGATACACACACACACACACACACATACACACATAGTAGAAATATGCAAACTACAATATCAATTGTTGAATGGACCATGAACCAAAATGAGCAAGTGGAAACATCTGCTCACCTTCTAAAGTCATTAATGAAGAAATAAAGAATTTTCAAAAGCATCTGGAGCAGCCACCATCATTCACTACTGTTTTTAATATCTTATCCAGTTAAGTTCTAGATGCATCAATCACCCATGGATTAGTACTAAAGCAATATTCCACCAAGAACCACCCTTATCTGGATTTTTGGTGACCTGTTTTGTAAGACTCATGCTGAGTCTCATTTTGCAGAAAAAAAAATGGCTAATAAAACTGCAGGAGTCATGAGGAAGGAAGAAGTACAGAATTATAGGACAAATCACCCCCCACCCCCACACACAAAACAGATTTACCCTACTTCAAAAGTATTACAAAGAAGCAGGCTCAGCATCAAAAAATATGAACTGTCTAAATACCCTCTTCTCTGCCCTCAAGGACATACAAAATATTTTTCACAAAAAGAAGAAAATGAATAATTTTTAGGCTGGAATACAAAAGAACATTCTTTTTTTTTTTTTTTTTTTTTTTTTTTTTTTTTTTTTTTTTTTTTTTTAATGCCTACAGCACCTGGTCTTCCTAGGTGGTCTCCCATCCAAGTACAAACCAGGCCTGACCTTGCTTAGCTTCCGAGATCAGATGGGATCAGGCTTGTTCAGGGTGGCATGGCTATAGCAAAAGAACATTCTTTAGGTGTTCAGACATGTAACTGTAACCTAACAAAAACTATGCTTATGCTCCACCCCCATCCCATGCCATTCTATTCAACCCATTGATCACCAGAACATATTTATGAAGACACAAAGACGCCCTGGATGATGTATTCTACTGCATTGGGCAAGGATATGCAGACACACGTGGCACAGCTCATGATGTTAAAGTCTCTGTGCAAAAACAAAGTACATAGGCTATTAAATGTCCAAACAAGAAGTTAAATAGTGATGTAGTCCTTTCATACTTGAACTGCTACCACACTGCATAAGATGCGTTTTTAAAGGAGAGACATGGGAAAAACATAAAAAACAATGAGTCAAGATACTTCCAGCAGCAGTTGACAACCTTTTTAAAAGTGAACTGTAGAAGTTCTAACATCTTTCTTTCTAGAGTAAAGTAATTACTGGTAGGAATTCAACATTTACAGGGATGAGGTGGGGGGAGGATAGGGACAGAAGTAGCAGAATTGGCCATGATCTGGCTTTTGCCAACTACAAAGGCTGAAGGGAGACCGCCAACTGTGGATTGATGGTTGACTCAGAACAGTTCCTATAAATGGGTTCAACATCAAGTCATACACTGTCTTTCACTTATTTAGCTTATATTGCCAGCAGATGACAAGATAGATAAATCAACAGATGTCCTAATAGTGGTGGCATATATAAACCTGTAGCAATTTAATAAGATGGAAAAGCCTTTGAGCTTCCGGACACCTGCCCTGACACCATGTTCTGTTGCCAATGGCAAGGTGACTCTCTAGTACTCGGGAAAACTGTGTGTCAAGTGAGGATGTTGGGCAGAAGTTCTCTAAATGTTCTGAGAAATGATATTTAAATATGCCACTCTTCAACAAAAAGGATTCAGTGGACAAATAGGACTGAGATATACCACCACCACATTCCTTGTCCCCTGCTTCCTTCTCACTTTGAGATTCACAATGTAACTAGCATGCTCAAGACTCTAAGAGGTCCTGTGGGAAACCTGTTCTATCCTGGAATTTTGCAATCTTTTTTGATTGTCAAACTCCCAATGTTAAGACCTGTACAAGACAGTTTCTGAAATGCCTCCCAGAGATCCCCACATCCAGATTTTCATGCACTTGTGTGATCTCTCCCCTTGAGAGTGGGCTGGACTTAGTAATTATCTTCTAATGAATAGAATATGGAAGAGGTGATGAAGTGTTATTTTCTCAATTAGGTTAAACACTACCAAGTTCATAGATACAAAGAATAGATTAGTAGTTACAGAGGCTAGGGGTGTTGGTGGGAGAAATGAGTAAAGGGGGTAAAAAGGTAAAAACAAAAACCAATTAAAATTAAAAAAGAGGAATTAAAGCAGATCCAGTTGTATAAAAAAGGCATATTTGACAAAACTGGCATTTTGTAGAAATGTCACTGTAACCAAATTTTCAATTAATGTTGTTCGGTCAGTGTTTTTCTCCTTTGGAGAGGCATGGTATTCCAACAAAAAATGCTTTACATAAAGTATAATATGAAAAAAAAGAAAACTGGGACTTCCATCTTCTTACCACTCCTTCTCTTGCCTCCTGATGTGCTTGTGTTGTGAGCTGAACTATGGAACAGCCAATGTGACAAGGAACCAAGGGGTGACCTCTGGCCAACGACCAACAGGGAACTAAATTCTGCCAACAACCACATGAAAGAACTTGAAAGAACTTCAAGCCTTAAGAAGACTGTAGCACTGGCTAACACCTTGATTGCAGCCTTTTGAGACACTTTGATCCACTGGATCCAGGTAAGCCATTCTTTGATACCTGACTCACAGAGACTTTAACATAATAGACATTGTTTTTTTAAACTACTAAGTTTTGGCATAATTGGTAGTATGCAGCAATTAGCCATGTTAATACAAAGCACACAGAACTGCTCTACAGGAAACTCACTTTGGAAAGTGCTGACAAAATTTTAAAGGTTATTTCTTACATATCTTTTAAATGTATGAGATTAAAGCAAATCGTTTGAAAACAGATTTTCCTAATCACAATAGTGGAAAAATTGCATAAGCCTTTAAATTATATAAACTCAATTGTCACTAAATTAAAAAGACTAAACTGAGATTCACCTTTTCACTGTCAATGAGAAAAAAATTTATAAAACAAAACTAAAGTATAGAAAAGACAGGCATGAATTTTTCGAGCACTTTGGATATACCCCAATCCATGGGGGTGTTCATTGCAAACCAAAATCTATTCATTAAGGCAGGTCCTCAAAAGACTTCTTCTTGTCCGTAGTTCTCAGACCAGTTTAAGTCTCAATACAAAACTCATAATATTAAAATTCTATTTCATTAAAACTCCTCTTCTTTCTAATGGGTCACCGATTTACCCAAGCTTTGTAACTCATCAAAACTGCTCTGCCACATGAAATCGTGATTCCATATTTTATGGTCTCACTAATCTAAAAAAACAGAAAGATGCTAGAATGCCTTCAAAGCACTGAGCACTGTGATGGCATACATAATGCAGGCTTAATGTTAGTATTATCATCATCATTATCTCTTTATCACACTTAATGAACATATAAATGTAAAAACAAAAATGAATATGCATCTGTCTGTCAATGACATGCTAAAATTAATGAGGCTAATTTCCTAATAAATATGCAGAATGTAAAAATGCAGAGGAGCATTGTCTCCTTCAAAGAAGTCGCAAAGAAGGACTCTACACTTTCCTCCTGAACCTATCACCAGTCAGTGTTTTTTGCATAATTTCCTTTGGATTACTCTTTTAAAATAAACTTTTTGTGGCTATTAGTATTACTGTTACTATTATTATGCAACCTTGAAATGGTAAAATCCAATTTTCTTATCCATCTCATTCAACCTAATTTGCTTTGGATGGTTTTTGTTTGTTTCTAAAAATAAAGCACAAACTCATAAATTGATAGTTTGTTATGATTTAAGATTCCCCCATGGATATCCCATGCAAAAGTTACTAAACACATGAACATACACCCACACAGCACATAGTTCCATCTAATTTTGAATTACAGGGTTAATCGAAACCAAATATAAAACCAAAGTTGTACTGATGTTAAAAAGTTAAGCAAAATAAAAAATTAAACAACAGTTGTATAACCTTATAAATACCAAGTAATTTACTCATGTAAATGCATAGGGAGTTATAGTCATAAATTATTTTGTGTCTGAATGATAATATACAATGTGCTTTGGCAGATTAAATATTACTGACAGCATCAGGCTGCAGTGAGCAACTGAAGAATGTTTATTGCATTAAATTAAACTTATTTGTCTGAAGCAGCATTGAACAGAAGGTAGGCTTTCAAATTTACCTTCCCTCAAAGCACAGATAAGGACCATTAAAAGAAAATGTCACCCATAGAAATCTGAATTTATCAAAGAGGAAAATTATGTGAAGATTTTTTTTAACACAGTGTTGTTATGGTTTTGTCCACTTGGTTTTCACTTGCCAAAAAAACAACTATGGCTCGTACAAAAAAAAAAAAAAACATATATATATATATATATATATATATATATATATATATATATATATGAGATAGATCTGCTACAGTAAAATAACAGTAGATATGGAGTTAGAAAAGACCAAGTTCTGCCACTTTTTTGCTTCTCTTTATTGGCCCTCAGCTTCCACATCTGTAAAAGAGAAAATTCCAGTCATTCCAATCAAGATCAATATCACTCCATATTGACATATGGAAAAGTGTGTGTGTGTGTGTGTGTGTGTGTGTGTGTGTGTGTGTGTAGAGGGTGTTGGCACTGTTGGATGAACAGTGTCTGGGCATAACCAATGGCATTTGGCGTTGGAAAGCAGACAGATCTTCCACCTGCCCAATGCCTGGAATACCCTACCAATCAGGTTATTTTATGTAGTAACACAGAAGGCGCCCCCTGCAACTAGGAGAAGTAGCAGCAGTAAAGCTAGGAATTAGAAATAGTACATGGTGTGATAAGAGATCTGCAAACAAACAAACAAACAAACAAAACTGTCTTAACAAAGTGCCAGTGCTGCCTCTTTGAAAAACAAATTTTCTTAAGGCACCCTCTAATCTCACTTTCAGTGATTCTAAGGGAAAACACCTTTGAGTCAAAGCCTTGCGCTTGTTAATCCCTATCCCTCCAAAAAATTACATGAGATAACCTGGGTGGAAAAAGCAGTGTATATGTGGGGATTAGAGAAAGTCTGGGGAAACTAAATTCCTCATATATTTGGTAAGGCATTAAAAATTCCACACTTTTTTCCCCTACTCTCTGAAACCATATTTGGCATTAGTATTAAGAAAAAGACTTTATATTTGCAGAAGACATGTGCCAGTTATCAAGCTATAGTCTCTCAGCTACAAAATTCACCCTTCATTGGTTGTTGTGCAATAGTGGGATGGGGCCCCTTAGCATTTCTCCTTGACAACAAGTGCAATGTTAAGTTACGTCAGTAGAGGGCACTGGAGGGACACTGTAGAATGAAGGGTCTTCTCTCCCTGGTTCTAGGTGCTTCCAGTTCTCTTTGCACTTTCCTGCTACAGGGCATGCAGTATTGCACACATCTCCTGGGTGAGCTCAGGTCTGGCTCCAGTCCAGTAACCACCTCACTGCAGCCTCACCCCAATGCAGATACCACAGGCAGGTGGCTGACCTCGACTCCGGTGTTCCCACCCACCAACATCCATTCGACTGGACCCTGGTAGGATATTTTCTGCCCAGCAACTGTGAACCAGCTCTGGCCCAGGGCAACCCATAAAATGAGGGACAATCACATCTTCTCCAGTGAAATCTGAACCAGAACTTGGGGAAGAAGGTCTCTGCTTCTCAGTTTGTTTCCTCCTTGTATACTCTCTCCCACCCTTAAAGTCTTCTTCTGAGTTCCCGTCATGCCTTTGTAGTTACTCTCCTCCTATAGGAAATCATTCATTATATTAAAGCTTCTCTATTCAAACAAACTGCATTTTTTGGCTCCTGACTGGCTACCAAAGTCATATTTTCACACATTTTCACGTTATGAATTTAATAAATCATAGAATCTTTACAATATTCCTGTGAAGTAGCTATCTTCATTTTAGACATGAAAACTCTTTGGCCCAGTGTTTTCATTCATACAAGTATTTACTGAGTGCTGCATGTGGGCCTGAGACATTGCTGTGCACTGCAAGGACGGTGGCTGAGGTAGAGCCAGAATCCAGGAATCAAGTCTAGAATGCTTTCCACCTCACATTTCGGGAAGCAGTGTGCTGGTGGCACACCAGTGTTTAAAGAACTTGGGGCACTTCTCAGAATTTAATATGCATAAAAATTACCCACTTAAGGACAGATTCTGGTTTGTGGTTGTTCTAAGTTGAAGTGTGTCCCCCCTAAATACATGTTGAAGTATTAGCCTCCTATACCTCTTAGACTGTGACTGTATCTGAAAATAGGTTGTAATTAGTTCAGTTAAGATGAAATTATACTAGAGCACTGTGGGCCCTAATCCAATATAACTGGTGGTCTTATAAAGAGAATGCCATATGAAGAGACACCAGTTTCCAGGGAGAATGCTGTGTGAACATGAAGACAGAGACCCAGGTGATGCATCTATAAGTCAAGGAGTGCCAAAGACTACCACTAAAGCACCAGGTGCTAGGAGAGAGGCATGGCACAAAGTCTCCCTCACAGGCGACAAAAGAAACCAATCCTGCCAATACCTGGATCTTGAACATGTAACCTCGAGTACTGTGAGACAATACATTTCCGTTGTGTAAGATGCCCAGTTTGTGGTACTTTGTCAAGGCAGCCCTAGGAAATGAATACAGTGGGTCTAAGGTGTGGCCTGAAATTTAGAATTTCTATCAAACTACCAGGTGATGCTGGTGCTGTTGGTCTTCAGATCACACTCTGAGTACAAGAAACTAACATATAAGAGATGCTATGATACCAGTCCTCCACCCTCTTTCTATGGAACATTAGCCTATCTATAGACCTGGCTAGAAGGACTAACCCCATAGTCTGGCCAGTGACCCAGAACCTGTGTGAACTGACTCAAAACAATGAAATAATTTTCTAGCTAGCAGAGGAAAAAGAAATTACAGTGTTGTTAAAAGTAACAGTGAGGCCTAAAGGAATTCATCTACAAGTGTAATTTAAGGGGAATAATAGCCAGTTAGTAGTTGGGCTGGGAAAACAACACAAAACAAAACAAAAGCATATGTGGATGCAGCCAAGTCACTTCAGTGAAAATTTCAACATCAGGGGTCCCCTGAGTAGCCTTCAACATAGAAACACCTCCCATCACAATCTTTGTCTGGTCCAATCCTGCTATGTCTGCATCTGAACTTCTGTGCTTTCCCCTTGCTGTATGTACTCTTATGATGCCTCCTTTTTTCCCACCCTCATTTTTGGTAACCAAAATGTTCTAATAGAATACACATAAAAATTAGTAAAATGAAACACACCCTCCCACTGATCCCCTCTACCAGAAGCGTTAAATTATCTCCTACTCTCGTTTCCTTTTTATGAATTTTACGAGGGCATATGGCCTCCAACTGAAGATTATCTTTCCCAGCATCCTCTGTGTGTGTGGCCATGTGACCAAGTTTAGGAAAATGGGATAGGAGTTGAGGTGATGTGTGAAGTTTCAGGGTCATGTCCTTTGAAACAGAATTGTGCCCTGGACTTCCTTTTTCCCCATTCCCACAGCTTGAAAACAGCAACGAGAACAGCAGCCATTGGGATCATAATGGAAACCACATGGAGAAAAACGAATCAGACCTGCCAGCCTAAGCCACTGGAGCACAGATGTCTCCCTGCCCTAGATTGCTCACTTAGCTTTGTGTTGTCACATATTTAGCAACTTCTTTGTTACAGCATCTTAACATGTGTTATAACTAATGCACCCTCTCCAGTAACCTTTCCACTGATGCTTTTATAGAAATCTGCTCTCCATTTCCAGTTCTAAGCCATGTCCTGCCAGCTGCATTTTGCTTTATTTGAGGTTCATGAAGCCTGGTAGTGATATAATGTTTGTACCCATGCCTATGCCCGAACATCGGCACCTCGTTTTTCATCAGGACTGTGGGGCAACTTCAGTCACTGTATGGGCCTTAGGGACCTGGCTTCTCATCAAGCACTGTAGTGCCTGAACTGAGGTGGGCCCTGGTCCTCATTGAGGGCCAATATTATGGCATGTATGTTTATACTAAATACTAAAGCAGGGATAAGCCCTGGACAAAGGGAAACACAAGTGTTGGAAAGGAGAACTTCAAAGGATAAGAAAAAAAATGTCCTTTTTAGAAACTAGTATATACATAGCCAACTCTTGCACTAATTTATATTGAGAGAAATCTCCAAGAATTCATACTTGAGTAGATATCATGGGCTCATTTCACAGAGAGAGAAACTGACAGAAAGAAAGGTTAAATCCTTTCCGTGCATAGAGCAGTTATACACAGAAGGCGCTTATGTGTAGCAGCCCACCCAGCAAGAAGACATTTCTTCACCATGCATTCCACTAATTCTTACAGTTTATCAAAATGCTCCACAAGTACATACGTGGCTTGTCTGTTAATGAATGAAGAATGGGTACAGGACTTCGACTCCAAGTTGTATTTATCATTTACTTATTCCTTTACTTAACAAGCACTAAACACTTACTATGCCTGGCCCAATACATCCAATAAAGAGTATTAGACAAAGGGCTACAGCATTGTTGTTGTCAGACACTGAAAACGGGTTAGAGTAGGGCACAGTTAACCTCATTAGGCTGGAGTCAATCTTGCTTCACTCACCAGCATATATTGTGTGCTGCTAACTGAGTAAACCCAGCCCCAATGCCCAAGCTCTACCCACATATCAGTTCTACCGTGCTCACTTCAGAAAAAAATAGACACAGTGGTGTTTGTGCGGGGAAGACGAGACACTGGCAAAGCAAGAAATATGAACAGCCTCCTCCTCATAAAATACTCAAAGTTCTCACCCTCCTGATGCCAGGCTACTTGTCATTTTGATAGAGAAAGGACATACTCTTCACACATATACAGACACACATAACAGAGAAGAGTTGGAAAATGCATCACAAGAAGAAAAACGGAAATAAATCAGTTATTTAGTCCAGAAATGTAAATGAGGGAGATAAAGGATCACTGTTATTTTTAAATAAATTGGTCTTTACTTGAGAAAGAGAAGAAATTATTTACTGAGTTTTTGCTACCTCTAGGCACTGTGCCAGGGCCTTTACATATTTCTGTGTTTCCTCATTTAGTCTTCTCTATCCCCATGCCAGAAAGACATTGCTAACTCTGATTTACAGATGAAGAAGCCAAAGTTTGGAAAGATCAAGAATGTCACCTAAAATAAAAAATAAACAATAAAGAATGTCACTACTCACACAAGGGTCAAGTGGGAAAGCCAGGACTAGAAATCATATTTATCTATCACCCAAACCCATGTATTCTGTACTGTATCATGCCACTATATATGAACTGTTCAATAGCAAAAACAGCTCCCAACCAAGCCAATGAGAAGCCAGTAAGTAGGATTAAGGGGCTATGCCTTAGCTGGGCAGGGTCCCTACAAGTAACAGGAGAAAGGTACCAGGGAGTCAGGGAGCATTCGTCAGACCAGTACCCTTGAACCACAGAAGACAGGCCCACAGAAATAGACTTCTTGGCCTTTGGCTACAGTAGGGGCAGTCATAGGCCAGACACTCACATTTTCAAGGCTCTGCAAAAAGTGAATGTGGGAACACAAATACTATATTTTAAAATGTTATAAATCAAACAAATAAACTATTAAATGACATTTATTCTATCCTTCTTTCTCAAAAACTCCTTTCAAAACCACCGGGAAAGGTAGGTTGTAATTTGGGTTTCTCCAATCTCTCAGTCTCATACTTGGCAGCACCTAGGGAGTTAGCCTGTGACATTGACCTCCACCCACTGTCCTAAGACCTATCTTCCTTCTATTCATACCTTTTGCTTCAGAGCACAGCTCATCACAAGGTGCTCTGTGTTCATGACAACAGACACCTAGCCCCAATGTCCAATCTTTATCCACATACTCATCCCTACAAGTGACTGAATTTTAGGCAGCCATGGAAGGACACAGACCTGCTGCTTATCTGCCCCAAGGCAAGAGGGCCCACAGACCCCAGAAGCAGGCTTGAAGCCATATGGACAATCAATTCAAAGGTCTTCGTACCAAGAATGTGGTGTAGGATGGGGGCATGGGCTCCCAAAGATCAGGCCTTCTGATTCCATGGACTCCTTATACTCCATGGACAGAAGCATGGCGAAAGGGCCAGAACAAGGGCCTCACACAGCTTAGGCAGGGGCCTCTCTTGCCTGAGTCTCAGGTTTGTCCTGGGGAGTCACATACTTCTATCTGCAAAGGGAAGAGAAAATTTGATTTGTGGGGATCAACTGGATGAGAAATGTATAGTTCATCAGTTTTCATCCTTGCTGTACATTTCAACCCCGTAAAGAGGCATAAAAAATACATATACTTGGCTCCAATCATAGAGAATCTGCTTTAATTGGTACGGAGAGAGGCCTGCACATTGGGAATTTACAAAGATGCCCAAGGGATTTTAATTTGTAATCAAGGTTGCACACCACTACTAATTAGATAAAAGAAAAAAGTTCTACATACCTAGAAATAACTCAACCACCCCTGCCATGTATGTGTCTGCAAAACTTTGATGGTTACTATGGGGTGAGGGTGAGGATTAGAGGAAGATGATCAAGTGGAGGGGAGCTGGAAGCCCAGGCCAGAGACAAGACTCTGGTCCAAGGCCGTATCCATTCATCTAATGCAAGAGCATTTCTCCAAGAGTAAAATTATGTGATTTATTGGGGTAGGTCAGGAATTGAATTAATTTATTTCGTTTTCCTGGATGTTTTCTTTCTTTCAAACTGTCCCTACATACCTACACCTCAATACCTGTCACCTGTTTCAAACTATCAGCTTTGAGAAAAGTCTTGGTCCTACGTACAGTCAGAGACTCAGTACATGTCACAGCCTTGAGCTTCCTTTCTTGAGAGCTGAGAGCCTACAGTAGGAGAGAACGTAAGAGCAAAGGACATACAGCTCTGCCGCCTTCCTCCCATACAGTGCTGAGCCACGGCCCTTCTGATATGACTGAATGTTTGTGTCTCCCCAGAATTCATCTCTTGAAGTCTAATCCGCAACATGATGGTATTTGGAGGTGGGGCCTTTGAGGCTGATTAGGTCACTGAGGTGAAGCCCTCATAAATGCGATTAGTATTCTTATAAAAGAGATCCACTTTCCAGTCAAAATAGCAGAGTAGGTGAACACTGTGCTTGCCTCCTCTCACAACCACATCAAAATTATAGCAAAGTACAGAACTACCGTCACTGAGAATAGCCTCAAGTCTAGCCAAACAGAAGTCCTATAACTAAGGATATAAAGAAGAAGCCATATTGAGACTGAAAAAGAAAAAGAAAAAAGAGAGAGAGAGACCCCAGACAGATCTCTTAGCCTTTTCTACCAAGTGTATACACAGCAAAACAATGGCTATGAAGTGGGTTCTCACCAAACATGGAATTTGGGGCACCTTGATCTTGGACTTCCCAGCCTTCAGAACTGTGAGAAATAAATTTCTATTGTTTATAAGTCACCCAGTCTTTGGCGTTCTGTTATAGCAGCCCGAATGGATTAAGACATCTCTCCTGGTTGCAGCTCTCTGATATCTATCCAGGAGATGAAATAAACAAACACACATTCACTCCTTGCTTCTCCCCACAAGGCACTGATTATGTGTCATCAGGAGTAGACTTGTTATTTACTAACGATAAAAAGTGGGAAAAAGTGTTTTGGCAACATAAGCACATAAATGCACACCGATCAAATGTTTTCCTCACAAACAGCCACATACCCCCTGGTTTCTTTTTATCATTGTTATCAAAGCACAATTTTCATAAGATTCTGCTAGAAATTTTAGTTTTAATTCCTTACATGCCTTTTCTTTTCAGACTTTTTTCTCTAATCGTTAAATATAAAACTCAAGCTGTATACATAAATAAAATTGTAAGGCAAATTTCATGCATTACAGCTCATCACTGATCACCACTCAAGACAAATTCTAAATACAATCAGAGAAAGACATCTGCCTTTATTTAGGCTCTAAGCCTTTAGTTAGTCTCTAAGGTCTAAAGAGGTATTCTGCTTAAGCAAACTCTGCGTAGAACAATTATCTTCAAACTTGGTATGTATACCCAATTGGTCCATGGTCAAGTACAATTATAAAGAAAATGAATTCCATATTCTCATCATCCATATTTACCCTTTCTCAAAACTGATTAGGTCAAGAATGTATAAAACATTTCTTCATCATAGTCCTTCTTTGATGTTACAATGAATGGCACAGCTTTGAGCCCCTCTAAATATCATTATTGTTTTGCTCTGAGAATACAAATACTTCCAGACACCTAAAGGATAAACCTAAATAATGTTTTTTAGGAAATCTGCAAAGCTCCTATTAATAACTAATTAATATACATTGTTTTCTTTTTCTGTCTTCTACACATTTCCTTTAAGCACATAACTAAGCACCAAAAAATGGTATTTTGCTTCTGTTCGAAATGTCAAAACCATTAAGTTGATGCATACTCTTTTAAATGTAATGAAGGTTTGCAACACTACCATATTTATTCATATCTTTTACAACACTGGATACGACCTATGGATAAAAAATTTACATGATTCCTTTCAGGTTTAGTGAATTACAGTTTAAAAAAATGTAACTAAAAACCTATTGATAAAATAATAGCATTAAGTGTTCATTCTAGTTAGAATAATTCTTCTTATTTCACTCTGTAATATCTTTCATATTTTTGCACTTCTAAAAATAAAATATATATATATATACATATATATATATATATATATATATATATATATATATATTTAAACTATGATTAACATATTTAGGTATTCACTTAAAAATGTGTGAGCTAGACTTCTGCTTCTAGAAAGATGTAGTACACATACACTTCCCTATTGCTCCTGCTAATTATAACTAAAGTTTGTGGGAATTATATATGAATATGTGACAGAAGATGGTAGAAAGAAAGCAGACTGGCTATGGACTACAAGATCTGATGAAACATAGTGGTATGTTCCCTGGATTTCTTTTTGTCTCATGTCTCAGACTTGGACCTGAAGAAGCTGGCAAATGAGAATAACCAATGACATAGACAAATTAAAAAATCCCAACCAAAGTTGGCTTTTTCTAGCCAAAAGACCAGAAAACGAAAAGCTTTGTAATATAATTTTAGACAAAAATCACTTTACTCCAGGTAAACATTACAGACACACACACACACACACACACACACACACACACACACACACA
>CM053515.1:55953842-56051803 GCA_028627145.1 Eidolon dupreanum
TCCTCTCCTTTTGAGTATTTTAAATTCTGTTTGATTGTTGAAACAAAAATTATAACACGGATGTTGCTCTAAATGTATATATAGGAAATACTGGAGATCATTACATTATAATGGAGACAGTTAAGAAACAAAGGTTTCTATAATTCACTTAAACTGGTAAAATGACAATACTAATTGATGTTATGTAATAATTTATGTGTAAATAATGTAATGCTTGGGTCAATTACTAAAAATGTTATACAAAGAGACCTATTATAGACAAACAAAAATAAAATTTAGAAAAGATTAAGTAACACACAAGAAGACAGTACAGCAGAAAATAAATGAAAAATAGAGGAAACAAAAATAAAATGAAGCCCTAACATATCAATAATTACATTAAATGTAAATGGCTTAAATACTAATAAAAAGGCAGAGATTGGCAGGACTGGATTAAAAAATATTACCCAATTTTATACTGTATAAGAGATTCACTTCAAATATTAAAATATTAAAGCATTAAAAAATAGGCCATTTAAAAGATGGGATGGACAAATATACATCATGTAAATATCGATCGAAGAAAAGCAGAAGTGGTTATATGAATATTAGACTTCACAGAAAATAAAATACCAAAGACAGAGAAATATTTTATAAAAGAGTTAATGGACCAAAAAGACATCATGATCCTAAATATGTATGTATGAAATATGTTGCAAAATATGTGAAGCAAAAATTCATAGAACTGAAAGAAACAGAAAAAGCGAAAATTATTGCTGAAGATTTCAGCATTCTTTTCTCAACAATTGATAGAATAACAAGGCAGAAAATAAACAAGAATATAAAAGAATTAAACAGTACCAGCACCAGCAATCAACAGGATTCTAATTAACTTTTCTAGAACACCTCACCTAGTAATAGCAAAATACACATTCTTTTCAAGTGTGAACTGAACATGTTCCAAAATAGATAAAATCCTGGGTCATAAAACAAATTTCAACAAATGCAAAAATATTGAAATCTTATAGGTGTTTTCTCTTACCACAGTGGAATCAAACTAAAAAGCAATAACAGAGTGATAACAGGAAAATCTCCAAACGTTTCTCAACGACATACTTTTTAATCTAATGGATCAAAGAGAAAGTCGTAAAAGAAATCTCTTCTCCCAGATGGGAATTTTCACTGGAAAATTCTACCAAACGTTTAAAGAAGAATTAAAACCAATTCTATAAATCTTATCCAGAAAATAGGAGATCCACTTTCCAAATCATTTTATAAAACTAGTAATATTCTGAAAAAAAAAAAAAACAGAGAAATAAAGAAAATTCCAAACCAATATCCTTCATTAACATATGCAAAATATTTAACAAAATATTATCAAATATCATTCAGCGATACATAAAAAAAAAATCATATACTATAATCCAGCGGAGTTTGTTCCAGGGGTATGAGGCTAGCTTAATATTTGGAAATCAAATATTGTAATCCACCATAAAAACGAGTTAAGAATAAAAATTATATGATTATATCAGTTGATGATAAAAAGCAATTGACAAAATTTAACAGCCAATCATGATCAAAACTCTTGGAAAAATAAGAATAGAGAAGAACTCCCTCAACCTGATAAAGTATCTACAAAAAACCCCTAATATTTACATTAATACATAATAATGTTAATTATACAGCTAACATTATACTTAATGTTGAAAGACTGAATGCTTTTCACATGAAATTGGAAAACAAGGATTTCTGTTCTCACCACTCTTATTCTATATAGTGCTGAAAGTTCAAGACAGTCCATTAAGGCAGACTATGAAATAAGACATATCAATTGAAAAGGAAGAACTAAGTATCTATTTGCAGATAATGTGACTATCTACATGGAAAATCCTAAAGTATCAACAAAAGTCTCCTAGAGCTGATAAGTAAGTTCAGCATGGTTGTAGATATAATATACACAAAAGATAATTATATTTCACATAATAGTAATAAATACCTAATGCTGAATTAAAAAATATAATGCTATTTATAATTATATACAAAAGTACTTAGAAAGAAATCTATAAATTCAATTCATATGCTGAAAACTATACAATGCTGAAAAAATTTTTTTAAAGATCTAATAAGAGACCCATACATGTTCATGGGTTGGAAGAGTCAACATAATAAATATGTCAATTCTCTTCAAATTGATATACTTGTTAACACAATTCCTATCAAAATCTCAGGAAAATTCCTTGTAGATTTAGATAAGATTATTCTGAAATATATGTGAGAAGGTAAAGGAACTAGAATAACTTTGAAAAAAGAAGAAAGTGGAAAGAATCAGTCTACTCATATCAAGATCTATTTTATAGTTACATCAATCAAGATTGTATGTTGTTGATGGAGAAACAGAAACAGATCAGTGGATCATAAAAGAGAATACATAAATGACATGCACAAATGTGCCCATTTGAGTTTTGATGAAAGTACAACAGCATTTAAATGAGGAGAGGACAGCTTTTTCAATAATTGGTGCTGGAGCAACTGGACATCCATTTAATAAAAAAAAAAGTGAGCCTTGACCTAATTCTCATACCTTATGCAAAAAATAAAATAAAATAAAATAAAATAAAATAAAATAAAATAAAATAAAATTAAATTAAATTA
Organism: Eidolon dupreanum; assembly: GCA_028627145.1. Lineage (NCBI taxonomy): Eukaryota > Metazoa > Chordata > Mammalia > Chiroptera > Pteropodidae > Eidolon > Eidolon dupreanum. Next base: position 55,956,474 of record CM053515.1, read on the forward strand.
AATTAAATTAAATTAAATTAAAATGGATCATAACTTAAATGGAAAATGGAGAATGGAAAAGCTTTAGAAAAAAATAGGAGAAATTTTTTCAGGATCTAGGACTAGGCAAAGAGTTCTCAGACTTGACAGCAAAAGCACAATTCACGAAAGAAAAAAAATGATAAATGAGACTTCATCAAATTAAAAACTTTTGTTCTGTAAAAGCCACTGTTAAAATTAAAAGAGAAACCATAGAGTGATAGGAAATATTGAAAACTCCATGTCGTACAAAGGATAGTACCTAGAATATACTTAAAAACTCTCAAAACTCAACAATAAAACAACAATCCAATTAGAAATGAGGAAAAGACATGAAGAGAAATTTCAAGCAGATGATACACAGATAAATAAGCCCCTGAAAAGATGTTCTACATCATCAGTCATTATGAAAATGCAAAATGAAACCACAGAGATATCGCTACATACTTATCAGAATGGCTAAAATTTAAAAACAAAACAAAAAAAGTGATGAAACCAAATTCTGGTAAGGATGAGGAGAAACTGGATCAGTTTACACATAGTGATGAGATTGTAAAATGTTATAGTCAATCATGCAAATTGCACTAATGAAATACCCCAGATGAAGTCTTGTTTTCAGACAAAAACCTGTTTTTTTGTTTTTGTTTTTGTTTTTGTGTTGTAGCTTTATTCATAATAATCAAAGCTGGAAAACAAACTACATGTTCTTCAATGGGTGAATGGTCAAACTATTGATATACAGAACAACCTAGATGAGTCTTCAGAGAATTATGCTGGGTGAAAAAAAAAAAAAAAACAATCCCAAATGTTACATACTGTATGATTCCAGATATACAATATTCTTGAAATGATGAAATTATAGAAATGGAGATAGGATTAATAGTTGCCACGGGGAAAGGAGGGAGCAGGGCTGGGAGAGAAGTGGATGTGGCTGTAAAATGACAACACGATGGATCTGCATCTTGACTGTATCAACATCGACATCTTGGTTGTGACACTGTACTGTGGTTCTGCAAGATATCACCACTGAGGGAATGTGGGTAAAGGTTATAGAGGATCACTTTGTAGTATTTCTTACATGTGAATCTACGATTATTCAAAATTAAAGCATAAAATAAAATGTTTGAGATAACACGCAGTATTCCAGAACTCTTTTAGGGGATATGCTTGAGCCAAAATGTTTGAAGGCCACTGATCCAGAAAATTGGTGGATGGAGGCATCGAAGGAGCTCAGAACCAGAGGCAACCCTGCTCTCCAATCATCTCTTTGATTCATAATTAAGCAGGTGGAAGAGGCTATTTCTGACATTTATATTCAAAAACACATCAATTGAAAAGATGCTGGATGAAGTGGTTGAATTTCAAAAATTAAGCTGCTTTTTACCTAATTGATAGGTCAATTTCATATTTGAAATCTCATGAGAGTCTCAGCAAGCTGCACAGCATAGAAAGAAAAAATCCAATTTGAAGAGAGTTTGAATATCAATAGATGCAAAAAAAGGATTGTTAAATTTTCTGCCCAGTCTCTATGCCTGACCTTCAATTAGAGAACATAGCACTCAGCTGAGGCAAGCACAGCCTCCGGACTCATCATCTTACACAGCTGTAGAACTGAGTCTGGGGTACTAGTAAATTGAGAGGACATGCATCTGTGAACACAAATCTATAAAATAAGAGCAAACATCATAGACACATCATACTCTTTTTAGCGTGTCTGTTTCTCCCTATGCATCACACGTTCTCAGACACAGCAGGTGTTAGAAAATTAGAATAACTACCTTCCCTTGGCCTGATTCTGGCAATGTACACAGCACCAGAACAGCTGAGAAAAAAAATAGAAACCATTCATTTGCCCACGCTCTGCTTGATATGGTTTTGATAAATGAACAAAAAAATGGTCACGAATCTTCACTTGACTGATGATCAGATTTAATGCAATGCATACACATATCTAATAGGCAGTCAACTAGGATTTTTCCAGTTGTCTTGCAATCACATTTAAAGCCCAGTATTGACAATGGAGGAACCAAGCTTTCAACAGTTGAAGTTCAGGGACTCACCACTTTGGAACTGTCCCATTCCTGCTGGGCTTACTGAGAACTACTACAGGATTCTCTCTCACACAAACCACCCCTCCACCTTCCTGCTCAGTATAGTGACACAGTGGGGAGAAAGGTAGGAACATTTTTGGAAATTGCAATTTTCATTAAAAGCAGCTCTTTGCTTCATTTATCTCCTCTTATGGAGGATAGGAGAACATGTTTTTCTACCCTGAGACCAAGAGAATAACCTGTAAATAGTAGTAGGGTTTGCAACAAGGAATGATTTACATTCTATTCCTTTTTGCTATATGTAAACTTAGGCATAGACCAGCTGACCTGCACTGGTAATAACAGAATGAGATAAGAATTGGAGACAGAAGACATGAAAGGGAAGTGTTGACAAAGAAGGGCCTATATCTTCTCTTGAGTTCTTTATTTTGGAGAAGCAGGAACATCAGACCTTGCCTAGTTTCAAAGGCATGAGAAGGGAAAATGGGAGCCCTCACTGTTCCTAATACAATTCCAGTTCAAGGGTTAAGAAGCATGCTACCAACTGGAGGATATGGCCAAAAGGGATCGCCACAATAAGACAACAGCTCAAAGAACCACCCTCACCAGCAGCGCATGCATTACCCACAACCTGTCAATGCTGAGTCCCTAGGCAGCAAGCCTGGCTTACCAAAAAGAGTGAATGGTCAAGTAAGGAGACTCTGGTCTATTCCTTCTTCCTTTTGTCCAGCCACAAGCATCAAAATTAAAAGATGTGAGATGTAACAGCCAGACCAAGCTGTCCTTGTCCCTGTTCCCTCAAACTGGATTGCTACAGTGGAGAGATGATGAGCTCTGAAGCAAATACAAGATTGAAACTTAGAAACTGAGAAAATAAAGGTTTTATTTAAAAGTAAATGAAAGCAAGTGAAAAATTATAGAATCTGGGCACGTTTTATTAACAGAGTTACTGCAAAGTAGAAAAGAGGAATCCATCATATCTAGTCAGGGCAGCTATAAGAAAAACTGAAAATCATCATATTTACATATTGAATTATGGCTAAAGTCTCTTCTGGAATAAGAGGCAAACAAATCATTAAGGAGAATGGGCCCCCAAAGGATATGTATTGGGACTGAGTTTAGAGCCTTACAATTGACAGGATGGTCTCAGGACCAGCAGCATATGCATCACCTTGGAGCTTCTCAAAAATGCAGAACCCCGGTCCCACTGGGGAACCACTAAATAAGAATCTGCATTTACAGGAACTTCAGGTGATTCTTCTGCACACTAAAATGTGGGCAACGGTGACCTAGAGCATTGGATAGAAGATGCATGGTGAGGCTCCCTGGTGTGTGGTGTCCTCCTTCCCCAGTCTGAGAGTATATGTGACTAATCAACAGCTGTCAATCTCATCTGTCCAGTGGAGGATACTGTGTGTTTGTCTATCCCATAATTCTAGAGCAGGAATCTCTCCATCACCAGTGGGGTGAATAGGAAATAATTAGAACACAAGAGTTTATCACTATTTTTATATGAACTTAGAAATACGTATTTAAAAATAATCTTAGTTTTAATTCATAATGCAATATATATCTAGAGATACAACCCACTTTTAAAAAGTGCCTTGGGATCCTCAATTTTTTAAAGAATGTGATGAAGATCAGGAAATTTACAACATGTGAAAAAGGCTGTTGTTACAGGTGGAGACTCCATCAGCCTGGGTCTCTGGGCTCATATGTGGAGGAGCAGACCAATAACCATCCCCCTAGTGCAGGGGTCCCCAACCCCCTCAGGAACCGGGCTGCAGAGCAGGAGGTGAGCAGTGGGAGAACAGAGCAAAATGAAGCTTCATCTATATTTGCAGCCACTCCCCAGCACTAGCATCACCGCCTCAGCTCCATTCATATCATCGGGGATTAGATTCTCACAGGAGCACCGGTCCCTGGTGCCAAAATGGTTGGGGACCGTTGTTCTAGTGAAATAACTCCTCGTGGTTTTAAATCACTGGGTCTGGAGGTTTGTTGGTTTCTCAGTATAACCTGGCTTATCCTGACAAAAACACAGAATGCCAGGGAAGGCCTAAAACAATTTACCTGACCAGAGGAGCTAACAGAATAGGACTTCGTCTTTGAGAAAATCGCTCTAATGTCACATGTTTTGGGGCTCCCTGCCCTTCATAGTCACATGAAATGCTCAGAATATATTTTCTAGCTCAGTTTATTCCTGGAACTTGGCTCTTGGCACTGTGGAAACCCACACCTTGAAAAGATTTCTCCCCATTAGCAGTAGCTCTTCAAAATAATCATCTCATTTTTCAGGGCACTACCTGAAAATATCTCTTCTAATTAAAACAATGGGCAATTCACCTTTCCAATAGCTAGAGGCCCTTCTGCGATGCCACTTTATATCTTTCATAAATACCACAAAAAAAAAAAAATGCTTCATAACCAAAAAGCCACAGGCTTTCTCCAAAGAAAATAATCAAACCAAATCAACTACAGAACTAAGTGTGGGTGGCAGTGCCTAAATAATAATGATTGTAATAGGAAATTTCAGTGTCATAGCTAATATTTTTCAGTCACTGATTATGTGCCAGGCACAATTCTAGGCCTTCTTTCATTTACATTTTCCTAACAATCCTATGAGACAGACACTAATATGATCACCATGTTCTCGATGACGAAACTGAAACCCAGAGAGGCTGAGTATCTTGTACAAGGTTGCACAGCTAGAAAATGGAGAGTCAGGATGGGAATTTCTAATCTCATTATTTCTATTCTCTCTTATATTTCAGGGAGAACTATGCAATTTGAACATACTACCACTACTACTTATTCCTGCAGTGTTCTCTAGCAATCAAACAACTTCACAAAGGATTCAAAGTTTTCTCTTATAAGCAGAGAGAAGTTTCTGTTTCTTCTCCTTTGACATTACCTATGCCACTCTCCATGTCCCCTACCTCATCAGCTGGCTCCTTTTACCTGTGGGATAAAGCCTCATTCATGTGGTATGTGTTATGCTAGTTACCTAGTCCACAGGAGTGGAAGCCAGGGAAAGAGGAAGCAGGGAGGAAGAGTAGGGAACAGAAGAGGAAGCTGCACATGTGAAACAGGCAGTTTTAGTTTCCAGGAAGGCCGCTCCCTCCCTCCAAACTAGGCCAACACCTGGCACAATCGGGACTGTTCTTTAAGGACCACAGGCAGTCCCATTTTAGTCCCTGTAAGGCATTATCTCATCTGGGAGGGTAACATTCCAGGAGCTGCTGCTTTAAGCTCATTAAACCCACTGATTATCTTTTGCCCTAACCCGGAAGAAAAGGCACTCAGGAGGGACCAGATGACAAATATTGAGAATGGACAAGAACACAGGCTGTGTTCAGGAGGTAAAGACCCCTCCCTCAGTGAGCCCCTGAGAATGCTGAAAGATCCAGACACCGCACCTTCAGCCTCAGGCAACAGCATCTTTATCACAGACACTGAAACACAGAAGTGGTGCCTTTTCTGGCACAAGCAACAGAGGCAGAGCTGTCACTGGGCACAGGGGCCTGGCTGCCAATCACTGGAGATTTCACCACAGTGATCCGAGGGAGCAGGAGGGAAAGGCGGACAACCCATATGGTGTCACAATGGCTGCTTTTAGAAACACAGCTGAGATCTCTGGAGACTTCTAGAACAATCTGGAAAGAATGTTAAGGGCTGGAGTTCTTAAAGGGAAAATGCAGTATAATCAAAACAAATCCAATTATTTTGGGTTTATTGTTACCTAGTTCTTAACATACCCAAAGATTCTGAATTCCAGAGGGAAAGTACTAAGGCCAGAGTGGGTACTGGGTAGGTACAAATATCCCAGCATCTCCCCCACCTTACCAGCACTTTGAGAGCAAAACATATTTGTACCAGTGGAAAAATTTTTAACCATTTTTTTTTAAGCACAATAAAGAAAAGGTGGCAACATCCTATTCATTTGCATTTCTTTGATTTATCTTGTCCCTTCTTGGTAGCTTTTGATGTGCTGACCAGGTGGAGTTGCTGTAGAATATTAAGCACTTTGTTCCTAATCATTTGGAGCTTTTACTAATGAAAAGTGCTCTGAATGGAAAACTTTAAAAGAATGTTTTTCTTTATCGCACACTTATGGAATTCCACGGCTTGGTATAAGAGTACATGCTTGGGAGTTCATGGAATTATAATTAGAACTAGCCCCTGTTCTGAGAAACTTGTAGCACTAATACAACATACAGAAATGACAAATGCATTCCCACATGCACATGCACATGTACACATATGCATGTCCATGCCAGCATGCACAGGCTCACACATGCAATGTCATGAATCGAAATGTCAGGAGTCCTTGGTTTTCCTTTTAAGTCTGTATAAGCTTATGCCATCTGTCTTTTGCCATCCACCCAGAAGTCCTGTGTCTCCACCAAAAAACCTCACAGACTATGAGATTTTGAAGGGATCTTCGGGATCAAGTAGTCTTAATTAATCCTATAAAAACAGTCTAGAAAGGCAAAACAAAACAAAAAAAAGTATACCTCAATTCTCTTAACTCTGGGCTCACTGTTTTTTATAGCACTCTATCCTATGCCTCTCTCCCCTTACTAAGTAGCCTGCATCTTCCAGGAAGGGAAGCATACAAGTGGTCAGAGTGCCACCTGGCCCAGCCCCGTGGACCTTTGTCTGATGCCTAGGGCAGTGCAGCAACTGAAGAGTAAGGGGAAGAGGTGCTGCAGTGCCAGCAGCATTAGTGATTTTGGAGGCGGCAGCAGCAATGTTGGCGCAAGTGGCAGGATGATGAAAGGACTGGAGTCGGCAATATAAGAGGTAGCACTGGCAGCTGCAACTGTCCCCCGGACATCAGGCACGGCAACCCTTGCCAGAAACATTATGTACTACTGTCATCACACAGAAATTAGGACCAGCAGGAACCATGGGGACTTGAGTGAACCTCATCCAAAAGTGATGATGCATGCCATGGTTGTTGGTGGCATAGCTGCCACATTAACCATTAGCTAGAACCACAATGAAAAGGAACAAGATGGAGTAGGACAATGGCAGAAATCCTGTGTCACTAGGACAAATACTTTCTACAGCATGTGTTAGAAACATTGGGAAATGCTCAACACAATGAGGGAAGAAATTTGTGGGTCACCATTATAGTCTTGAAAGGTGGCTCGTTAAGTAGAGAAATTCTATTTTGTGGTTCTTACTATATATTTCGCAATCATTTTATAGCTAGAACTCCTAGTCCAAAGCTCTTAACTATATAACTCACACCAGGCTGCAGCCTAAGAGAAACCATGCCCATCCTCTTGGGAGAACTGAATTCCATTCCTAGGTATGTACTACATGTGATGTGAACTTAAATCCAGGTGGATCAGACAAGAAGAAAAAAATCTCAGTATCACTGCTGCAGGGGAAGAGGCATAGCATATTGACTGGGAGGGAATACAGGTGGACCTAACAGAAGAATACGTTAGCTTGTAAGCAGCTTGAAGACAGAAAGCCTGGGAGGAAACTGCCCAGCAGAGAGGCATGGAGAAAAGGACATGATAGAAGGAAAGAAAAGTTAAGCCCACAGAGAGGTGCTCCACCCTCAACCTTCACTTTTGTACCTGATCAGCCCTCGGTTGATCCTAGATGGGTAACTATGTGGGAAACAGGCTGAGCTTTCAGCTTCACCTTTAAAAGGTGAAACTAATAGGAGACTGGCTCCCTCTGTGTGTCCCAGCAGACTACCCACTTGCTATCAGATCTAACATTAAAGAGCAAATAGTTCTGTGATCAGCATGAAAATGAAAGGATGACATTTTTCCAAGTTGAATAAAAATGTACAGTACCAGTATAAATATCCTTTTACAGAAGCCACAAAGGGAAAAAAGGCAAAAATTTTGTTCTAGTGCTGTGTTCTACCTTAAACAGGCAATTATTATAGGGTACAAATGCACTGAACAAACACCAGCGTTTATTTAAATGCAAGGGTTACAACTTGTGGTCTTGCTCCCCAAATGGTCCCCTGAGACCTTGTAAGTCCTTCTCTAAAGCCCAGTTTTCAAGATCTGAAAATCCTCAAAGCTGCAGCTTGGAATTTGAAAATATACAAATCACAGAGACTCTGCGTTGCCTAAAGAATCCAAGATCCCTCGGTGTGGCAGTCCAGACTTCCTCTAGCCCAAGCCCAAAGGTCCAACCCAGGTGCCGCAGTTCTCCTGACTCCTTGAGTGAGAAGCTGTGAGACCAATGTGAGCAACTGCGTTGTCCTCAGTGCTGAAGGAGAGACAGGGTCAGTCAAATTGTGAGACTTTGAGGCCAGGGAGTCAAAGCTGGAATCTCGGAGATGACTGGGAGTTTGAGATGGAACTTGGAAGTCAGAAGGTGGTGTTTTGAGAGCAGACAATGAGAAGAGGAGGGAGAGAGAGAGACAGGCTGAGTGCAGCCTAGGTGTGAGTTTTTCCTTAATGTTCAAGCCACATGAAGGTACCATCTCAGCTGTATCAGTACTGGCAGCAGCAACACAGTGTGCCCATCTATAAAAAGGCTTTCCATGGCGTGGCCAGAAACCACTTCACCATTTTAATCAGACGCTGAGCAGATAGGTTCCTAGAGCCTCTGAGCCTGGCGATGACCAGCACAAAACCCAAGAAGCCAAGGGGACAGGCAGGGCTGCAGAAAATGAAGAACAGACTTGGAATGAACACTTTAGCTAATACTACTCATCTTTCAGGCATATGTTTTTGTGTTTAAACAAGATCCTGACTGTGTCTTAAAATTGTGATTAATCATCTATATCTTCGGTCATCGTCTAATAAATGTTTAGAAAGTGAATACACACTGTCTTTGCTTTATTTTAAATTCTTATTATTCAGTCTAATTGATTATTCTCTGAATCCAGAGGCGAAGACCTTCTTTAGACAAAGCTAACCAATAATACTTGGAAAGGAACTGGCCACCTGGAATTCCAGTGCCTACTTGGGCACTCTCTTTAACACTGCCAGGCCTGTAGTTACATAGATATGTTACATAAACGGTGCCTTTTAAGGGGTATCCCCATTGTAATGCCTACATACAGGATCTGGAAATATGTAAAAGTTTTGACATAAAGGAAGGAGAAACTATAATTGGCTGTGGAGGACAGGGAGGGTGACATTTGAGTTTTGAGTTGAGCCTTGTTGAATGGCTATGGTGTGGATGCGTGGGTACGTGTCTGTATATGTCTGTATTAGAGTCAGTAATACCATGTGGTGGACTTCTCAGCCCTTACCTCTTCCCCCCCCCCACACTCAATCCTGTTATGATGTTCATTTGTCACATGTAGTGCTGTAGCCATGTCAGAGACAGATATCTTAGACAGAGTGTGAAGAGCACAGTGAGTCTAAGAAGATAATAAGTAAAAAAAAAAAAAAAAAAAAAAAAATCTCTTAATATCTCAAGAGAAAGAGATTCCAGCAACTAAACTGAAAATAGAGATACTTAGACATTTGAAAAGGAGAAAGAAAGGAAGGAGAAAGAAAGCTTATTCAGATGGCCACTGACTTATAATGATTCAACTTTACGATTTTTCAAATTTACAATGGTGTGAAAACAGTATGCAGTCAGTAGAAACCATACTTCAAATTATGAATTTTCATCTTTTCCCAACTTAGCAATGTGAATTACAATATTGTCTCATGATGCTGGGCAGTGGCAGGAAAATAATTTTGACCAACTGTAGGCTAATGAAATGCCCTGAGCAAATTTAAGATAGGCTAGGCTAAGCTATGACATTTAGTAGGTTAGATGTATTAAATCTATTTTCAACTTAAGATGGATTTATTGGGATGTAACCCCATCATAGGCTGAGAAGCATCTATATTATAAATTGTAACAGGAATAGAAACTTATAAGATGGAATATTAAGATCTTTTTCTGAGATTTACTTTTATTTATTTATTTATTTATTTATTTATTTATTTATTTATTTATTTAATTTGGTAAATCCCAGCTCGCTCAGCAGTGCTAATGCTGCATCAAGTGAAAGAGATTATTGTCTACTCAACGGGGGGAAGAGTACATAAGGCAGGAACAGAGAGCTGGATCTACTGAGGGAAAATGAAGCTGAGGCACAGAGAAGGTCAATGGTCACAACCTTTCCTCCTTACTTGGATATGCTCTTTCCAATACCACGCTTGGGAAATTCTGGGTTTTATTTTGAAAAGGAAGAGTTTTCTCTCATGGAACCTAAAGGGAACTATGGTCTATACAGCATACCTTCTTCACAAACTTTCATAATCTCAGAGAAACAGAACTAACACTTGGCAAAGAGCCTGGGCAAACCACGCTCACCCAGAACTAAATTTCACAAAAGAAAAGCTTGTGACAGTAACAAGTTGCCTGGGTGGTAAGGCCCACACTCTGCTTCTGGTGCTGCTCCCCAGCTCTCCCACCTACACAACCTCATTCCAGGACTATTCACCGGGATGTGGGAGCACCTGTTGCATTTTGTGCCTAGAGATCTCCTGGCAGTTGATTCTTTGCAAGAGTTGGATCACGCCACCTGGATCCGTGATCACCGACATTTGTGTTTTCTAGGTTTCTCTTTTGCAAACCTGATAGCTGACTTTTAATATCCAGTTCCTTGTATTTCACAAGATGATCCCCTTCCCTAACTTCTCTCTGTAGTCTTTTCTGATGCTGCTGATGCTACCTTTTATAGATCTCTGCATCCAGACAAGACTGGCTACCTTTAAATCTGAGCAGAAAGAAAGCTGCCAATGACTTTTAAGAAATAAAATCTCCAAACATCTCAAAAAAAGAATATTCCACCAACTAAAGTGAAATCAGAGACACTTAGATATCAGCGATGGAAGAAAGAGGGGAGAAAGAAAGAGATCCTATATTATAAATCGAGCTGTGTACATAAACGACAACAAAAAAATCAAGTCCTTGGCTCTGAAGAATGACATTAAAAAGTTAAGCTGTACTTACTCTTATTTAAAGTGTCATTCTTGTTCAGTGTAACTGTTCGACATGTAATACAGACAGATGAGCCACCCTGACTCCATGAAGACAAAACTTCCCCCTGTACATCCACTCTAAAAGCTTTTAAAACCACTCTGTCAGGAGCAATTTGATGGCATATCAATTGTGTTTCTCTACTGAACCACAGCACTACATGTGACAAATGAACATCATAACAGGATTGGGTGTAGGGGGAGGAGGGGGTAAGGGCTGAGAAGTCCACCACATGGTATAACTGACTCTAATACAGAAGACTGCCAATAAAATAGGAGAGAGAATGCATTAGTCTGCTGCAAGGGGCTCAGGTTGACCAGTAAATATTTCATAGAAGAAAAGCATACACAGCAACACAACAGGACTTTGCTAAAAGCTAGGGATTCAGAGCCTCCTCAAAATGATTTACAAGCAGTATTTTGTGAGAAGGGCTGAAAGGAAGTCATAAAGGAGTTTATCATGACTGGCGAGTGGTTGTCTCCTGATCCTGACACCCCTGGGTAGCACCCCAGTTCCCAACAGGAGTATTTTTATCCATTTGCCATTTCTATTTTGAGCTTGTAACCCACACTGGCAACATATCTGTGATTAAAAACAAGAGACTACTCTCTCTCTCTTTTTTTTTTTTTTTACTATTTTTATTGTTAATTGGTTTTATAATTAGGAAAATCACTCTTTTTTGGTTAACCAGCTTAAGTGAGGGTTTGGTGTCCCAAATCTAGACTCAAGGTAGAGCAAGGAGGAGTGATCTGGATAATACTAGAGACTATTTCCCTCCTCAAGGCAAGAAAACTCATTGAACTGAGAAGCTAAATTTAAACCTACATACCTGGCACAGTTAACTGAACCAATAGGCATCTACTTTCCTAATGAGAAAGTAGAATTCAGAAGAAAGAAATTTTCAGGAGCAACTGCTGAATCAATTCATGAGTAACGATCCACCTCACAACTTTGTGGCTCACCACAAAAATCATGATTAACTTGTTTGCAATTCTGCAACTTGGTTACAGCTTAACAAGGGCAGTTCATCTATGTTCCACACAGTATATATTCTCTAGGGCCCTAGTACAATGGAAGATCCAAAATGGCCTCACTCACACGGCTGTCAGATGGGGCTCACTGTCGTCTGAGGATAAGGCTAGGGCTGTCAATCAGAGAGCCTCAGCTCTCCTTTGTATGACTTGAAGTTTTCATAGCATGGAAGCTGGATTCTGAGAGGAAGTATCCCAAAGCAGTGAAAGTAGCAGTTAAAAATTTCTTCAGGCCTGACCTTGAAAGGTACACAACTTACATCTGCCACAATCTATCAGTACAAACCAAGAGATTCAACAGGAGATTGGGGACAGACTCCACTTTTCAACAGACAAAGTGGCAATGAAAATGCAGAAACCTTTAATCCACCACAGTCACTAAGACCAAGGTTAGAGCATAGGGGTTGCAAATGAAGATTTTTGGAAGAAAAAAGAAACGCTTTATCTAAAGTTATATACATTTGACATCAACAACTATGAGCCTTTGTGGCAACTACTATGGACAGCACTCTCTCTTGTAGACCTTGATCTTCTGGGAAAGAGCTCCCAGTGCTTCTCAAACAAGATGCCCCAACCTCCAAAATGGCTCATGGTCAGATGAAGGACACATCCCATCATTTTCCTTTGAGTATGTCCAAAGGGTAGGCACTAATTAAGTTCTTGCTTAATTGGATAGTGAATCCCTAGATAGTATTCTCTATGGACTGAGCACAGGGTAGTTTAATAGAAATGCACTGGGAGGCAGCATGATGCTATAAATGAATAGCTTTTAATCTCTCCCAGTAGTGGCTAGTGATGGAGGTTTATGGGTAACACTAATCAGAGTGAGAAAAGGAATCAAATATAACGACATGCTTGGGACCCAGTGGAATATCAATAAATACTTGGATGAATGGATGAATGCATGAATGACTATGGAGAAAGAATGCTTTGAGGGTAGACGAGAAGGATCTTCTAGGGAAACTCAACTCTGAAATGTATTTTGCTGCCATCTATAGTCTTGTGGGTCTGTAAATATCTTCCTAGTGTGCAGATGCTTTTACATAGATCATTCGTCTCAGGCAGCAAACATAGGATAGTAACCAAGGAGATTTTCTTATGTCAACATTATATAATGTATGCACTTGTACAATTTTGAAATTGTGTTCACTCCTGTATCCACAGTGCCTAGAAGAGTGATTGACACAGAGCAGTGGCTTTTAACCAGGGGTGATTTTGTCCCCCAGGGGATACTTGGCAATGTCTGAAGACATCTATCATTGTCACAGCTGAGATAAGTGTTACTGACATCTAATGGGTAAAGGCAAGTGATGCTGCTACACATCCTATAATGCATAGTCTTCCACAACAAAGAATTATTTAGCTCAAAATTTTCATAGTGCCAAGCATAGGAAACCCTGACATAGAGTAAGTATTCTAAAAATATTTTTAGGATGAGTGAAGGAATGACTGAGAAGCAAATGAATAAAACAACAGTAAATCAGTTAATGAAGACTGTGTGGTTAAGGAAAAATATCTAAGGACTATTGATCAACTGCAGATAGAGAGACAAACCTTCCTGGATTAATAAGAAGTGATGAGAGTTAAATTTAGAAATAACAATGAGAGTCAGATAAAAAGAGTCAGGACAAATGGAGAGAATAAGAGATTGCTTGGTCCCAGACAGGGACAAAAGACCCTCCACATTCTCTGCTAGTGTTCTAGTGATGATTTAGGAGGGAATGATTGGTGAACAGCTCCAGAGGTATACTGTTGCAATAAGGTATGGCTTACTTGCACATATACTTGTTAGTCATTAGTAACTTACATAAAAGTTATTTCATGGTATAGGTTTCACATCTTAATTTTTTAAATTTTCATAAACTCACAAGTTCTATGGATCCCTCTGGGATTGTTGAGGAGGAGGCTGTTTCTTTACCGGGTGAATCTAAGGGACATTCACAGTGCCTCTCCTGGGAGTCCTGTTAGCAATCTTTTACCTCTTACAATTTCAACTTCTCATTCAAATTTTTGATATTTGCTTGGTGCATAGATCCATAATTTGCTGGGTAAACGTCACTACTGTCTCATTTTGTCTATATACATCAAGATTTCTAATATTTTTATAAGTACGAAATACTTGAGTTAAAGCTAAAAAATTGCATGGTGCAAAAATAACAAAAATAAAGAATCATCATCATCAGGTGGAAAGAACATTGGGAGAAGGATGACTTTTGGATTCAATCTCCTCATCTTTCAACTAGAGGTGAGACTCCTTGCCCTAAATACTCCATACAATTGTTAATGCATCTAAATTAGAGATTGACTGCTTTAAGTACCATTCTGATACATTTTTAAATCTAAATTCTCTCCATCAAGCAAAATGTAATGTTTGAGTAGTTCTTGGGTCTTTGGAAGTGATTTTTTTCACTCAAGTATTTGGCAAAATAGAACTTTTCACTGCAGTCATGTGATCTCTCCCCAAAGCGGTTTCAAATCACACTTGGTGCTGCCTTAGTTTTGATGTTTCTACTCCTTGTTTTTATTGCCTGCTTCTTCTTGAAAGGGGAATAGAAGAATATATTTTATGTGATATGAAATCTATCTCCTACGCAAAATTACTCAAGAAGACATTTCACTACCCTTTGCTAATGCTCATCTGGCTTGTGAATAAATATGGAGTAAAGCCCTGGGGAACAGTCGCTGAGGAAGGACACCTGCATGTTAAGTCACTGTACACAGACAGCTTTCACATCCATTCAGCATCAGCACATGGAATCAAAGATTGGGCCGCTGGAGAATGAGGCTTTGTTAACTGTAGTTCATCTTGATGGGGCACCTGAGGGGCTATGTGGTGGCACTTTGTTGCTCTATGGCTGTTGTGGTAGTTCGGGACAGTATCTCAGATGCACAGGGTATTCCAGAGACCGGCAACTGAGAATAATAAATAAGCCAAGGCAACGAAGAGAACAGAACAGCATCCTCGAAACTCTCAAGAGCAGATATTGTATAATTAAACCCAAATACCAATCTATGGCCATTTTTCATCAGGTGGCTTTTGACGGCTCCTTGCTGCAAAGAAGTTTAATGATTTCTTTGAATAAGAGGCGGTGGACTTGAGATGTGTGCATTTGCTGAGAGATAATTGCATTTAATGAAAGACACATCCATAGGTTTAGGGAGGCAAGTGATAAATCTTCCTCCAGGGTCTGTGGATCAGTCATATTCCACCTGATGAGTGGTTGGGGAATCAATTAATAATCATGATGAGAACAATACTTTTCATTTGCAGTTTTCCTCAGGTCGCTCAGTGCAACTTTATAAACAGGAACATCTATCTTCCTAGTCCTCCCGGGAAGTAAGCATTTGCTCACATTATCCCTAGAAATGTGACATGGAAACTGAGGTGAAGGGAACTGACTGGCCACCATGGCAGCGAGGGAGAGAGGTAAAAAGAAAGTGGACACACTATTTTCCAACAGCATGTCGAATATTTATTATGCAAACATTTATTGATCTCTAATGTTAATATTAGCTAACAATTTTCATGCCAAGCTCTGTGCTTAATTAAATGCTTTGCATGTATTATCTCATTTATTCTCCTTATATCACAGATGAGAGAACCAAGGATTAGGAAGTTAAGCACTGTGCGGATGTCCACTGATGAAACCGGACTATAAACTCAAGCTGTCCAACTCTAGAGCCTATGATCCTAAGCCTTAAGCATATTGTACATCAGCCTGCATGGGATGGGTACTGAGATGCCCACGCAAAGTACAGGATTCCTGTTTTCAGGAAGTTCACAGTGAGTGGGTGAGTGGCGCAGAAACTCCCTACTGATAACATTTGAAAGCCAGGCATGTTCTACATGGCTGATTTATATGTTGACACATTTGGTCTTCATAACAGTTTGATGAGCTGGGTGCTATCACAAACACTGTCATTAAGCATATGTGGAAACTGAGACACAGAGAGGCTATATAACTGGTCCAACAACAGCATATGTCCCCAAGCAATAGGACTCTAGAGCCTATGCTGTTAGTTGTTAACTGACTTATTTTCCACACTGAGGACTTTAATGTTCATACTGAAGGTGATCAGGGAAAACAATAATTTTAAGCAAAGGAGTCATTCAGATTCAGGTCTTTCTAAGGCCACTCTGATGACACTGGGTGAATTGATTGTTTAGTCCCTCTTCTGCAGTGTGAGACACTAATGCATTTTTTTACTAATGCATTTTAATAGAGTTCAAGGACTGAAGGTCTGGCACTCTTCCAGGATGCTAGGTGGAATCTCATAATTTTTTTCTGTATTTTCTACACTTAATCCTCTCCTTCATAAGGCTGACATAAAACTAACTTTGATGCTGCCCACATGCCATCAAAAGTGGCCTGTAGCTCTCACAACTAATTCCTTCTCCTTACCAAGTCATATCAGAATGGAACATGTGTCCCAGAAAAACAGCATGAGACTCCAGAGCCTGAGGTACTGTTCTCACAGTCTTTTGTTGTCCAACAATCCAGGAATGAAATGTTCAAGTGTCAGAAAACAAACAGAACTCCAACGGAAGTGCCCTAGTTTATCTGAATGGCTAGAGTACTTAGAAAGGTCTAAGGCAGGAGATCTGGATGTTCCAAAATCCACTCCGCAGATTCTCATATGCAAGGTCCTAGATCTGAGTATCAGTCAGGGTCTAAGCTCCTAGCTCATTCTGTCCCATTGCCTCTGAGTGCCTCCCACTGTTCTTTGCTAACTAGCATCTTATTAATTAATGGGACCACAGGGTCCCATTTCTCCAAGGAACTTTCCCATTACATGCAAGCACAGTGAATCTCAGTCTCTCGGGAATTCAAGGAGAATTTAAAGATCACCTTGCTAATTCATTTTTAGTTCATAAATCTTCTTAAAATGTTCTCATCAAATATTTTATTATCTCCGTTGACAGGGAACTCACCACTTCCCGAAAACAGTTTCTTCTATATTTGAGCAACTCTGACAGACTTAAAGTTCATCTTTATACTAAGTCAAAATTCAGTTGTCCATAACTCCCCTATAGCAGTCTCTCTCAGAACAAAACTCCTCTCTCTCAATCTGACTCAGTGTGGAGTGAAACAAACCTTCCTTTACCTTACCCTCTTGGGATAGGGTACATTTCTCAAAATACTTATATTCAGCCTTATCAGAACATAGATCAGATTATATGTTAATTCCCTGCTATAAATTGAAGGTTTGTGTCTCCCTAAAAATATGTTAAAACAACCTCTGATGTGATGGTACTTGGAGGTGGGGCTTTTGGGAGGTGCTTAGGTCATAAGGGCAGAAGCTTCGGAAGTGAGATCAGTGGCCTCATAAGGAGCTAGAGAGCTCCCTTTCCCCTTCTCCCACCGTGTGAGGACAGGGCAAAGAGACTACTGTCTGTGAACCAGGAAGAGGGCTTCAGCAGACATGGAATCTGCTGGGGCTTTGATCTTGGACTTCCCAGCCTGCAGAACTGTGAGAAATAGATTTCTGTTGTTTACAAACCACCCAGTTTGTGGTATTCTGTTGCAGCAGCCCGGATAGACTAAGATCATCTCTGTGTGATTCTTGGTCTCCTCCAGTAAACTATAAACTTCTCAAAGACAAAGGACATACTTTCACTTCTCTGTAACTCCAGAAGCAAGCACAATTCCTGGCACAGAATAGACATTCAGTATTTGTTGTTCTTAGAGTACATCCTTCCAGAAAGGAAAGTCTATTTAAGAGAAAATAAACGCAGTGGGGGGAAGTAATGAGAAAGCAGAAGTGGTGTGCCACCACTTTAATATAATTAGCATGTACCTAAGTGTTAGACTGACCTTTTGTCCAGTGGAGTGGTCAAGCAGAAGCAATAAAGCCAATTATATTACACTTTATTACCACCTAAGTAGTGACTTCATTCATAAACACAATATGTGGCCAATGTACACTTTAATCAACAGAGTGAAAGAAAATAAAAGAAGGGTATGAAAATCACTGACCCTGCTTTTTGCAAGGGGCCTAGGAGTGCGGGCAAAAAAAAAAAAAAAAGTTATCAAAGAACAGAACAGGAAATAACATAGAAGGAATGAAAATGTCCACTGAAGGAAAATCCCTGAGAAGCAAAACATGGGATCAAAAGCCAACACAAAAGAACTTTAGTTGTGAGGATAAAGGGTGATTATGATGCTGGGGGAAAGCTGCACTGGAGCTCAGTTTGGGGAAAAGTGAGAAGGGAGATTTCAAAGCAATGGATATTGACTCTTTATAAAGTTAGCACTGGCAATAGATGAGCATGAGAATTCATGAATCCAGCATCTTCCTGCTACAAGGGCACTTTGAGGTCCTCTAGCCCAAACTCTCATTTAAGAGATGAGGATGCTGAGGGCCAAGTCGCAGAGCCAGATTTTGGGCAAGTCCCCCAGATCCTCAGTGACTACACCATATTGATCCTTCCGCCCAAGTCTACATATTGCCATTTATTAAGCTCCAGGCACCACCCAAGAGCTTAAATGCTACAATTTCAATCAGAAGAACCCAGGAATACCTCTCCAGGTACAGAGCAGGATATGGAGACCAGGGAAGTCAAGTCTTCTGACCAGCATCCCACAAGCAGGAAAGGAAAGATTTGGGATTCATATTCCCTATTGTTCTACCTCAAAAACCTCTTTCCTCTAGACCACATTGTTTTTTTTTAGTATGGGTTACAAAATTTAAAAATTAAGATGGACAATGAGTACCTTCTATACCATCATCCTTCACTCCTGGAGTTATAGGGTATACACGTGGAGAAAAGGAATGTGATCTCAGTACGCGGTAAGCAATAATATCCACAGCATCTGACCTTAAGGCAAGCCAGGATACATCCGTTCCAAGGCAGGCAGGTAATTAGTTAAGGCCAGCAGTCTCCCAAAGCCACTCTGAATTCTAGACTGTAAATTCCTGGGTGCAGGAGTATGATCTAAGCAACTGGTCCCATGTATGACACATCATGGGAGGCCCATAAGTTGTTAAAGTAAGTGTTACTCAAATGCCTATCTGAGGTCAGAGTTACAGACCACAATACTTTCTTAGCCAAGGACAAAAGTGCATATCAATGCTGCCCTGCACTCTAAGAGGACAGAGATGAGAGACCTGGTACTTCGGCTCACACCTCGGCCAAAGCAGAATTCCTCTGCAGACATCTGAACTCTGGCTATAGCAGATGCCTGGGATCTGGACTGCCCACCTCAAAAACTCTCGAACAGAGAAAGCAGAGACTCTAACTCCTATCCCAAGTCCTCCTTCCCATGTGCTCCTCTTCCAGAGCTTCTGACCTGCTGGCCTTTGAGCCTCAGACATCTGCCTCCTTACCAGGACTGCATCTATCAACCCCTGGCCTGGTGGCTGCTTGGAATAGTGAGGTTTGGTCCTGCTGCCTGGGTTCCTGGCCTTGGCTTCTATCTGTTGGCATGAACTGCATCAGACAGGCCTGATCTCTGCACCAGACCACAAATCCTCAGGCTGCCTGTGAAATCCGCCCAGGCTTTAAAGCAGAACATTATATTTAACTTTCTGCTCTTGTACAGATAAGCAATACATGAAAAGAGAAAAATGTGCAGATCACACTGTAGTAAATATGGAATACTGCACCTGGCACCTATCTAAAAAAATAACATTACCTGCACTGTGAGAGTGCAATAACACCACCATGACAATAACATTGTCTGGCTGCAGAAAACCAAGATGTTTTGAATTGTGTTATAATTAGAAAGCAGATAAACAAACACGAACATCATTTATTCATTAGAACTGTGCAAATGGAAAATCTACTTAATTAATTTCTTTGTAGAATGTCTGTAAACTGCCTCAGGGAGAATTTCAGAGGAACAATTTCAGGCCCAAAGCAAATGACACAAACATGGCTTTGAAACACAACTGGAAAGGCAAACTGGTGGTAACTGCTTTTTTGTCAAAAATGTTTTCTGAATGAAATAAAGAGACCAGGCTGACCTCACAAATGGGATGGCACAGGCAACCAAGCAAGAGTGTGCCTTAATTTTATTTGTCCTGTATATATGAATAATATCTCCCTCCCTTTTCTGCCCACCCTCTAAAGAAAGGTCTTGGGGTGAAATGAATAGAGTTAGAGTTGATTAAAGGACTCCCTGTAAAACTCTTAGGAAAGTTTAAAAGCTGGGTCATTAGTGGGTTTTACATCTATCAGAACAGTCATCACACCAAGCAAAGGATTTGGAGAAGGGTCAGCACTTAGCACAATTGCGTAGCAACCATCAATTGACCTTGGTCCAAATCTCTCTTTCCCGCCTCCTTCCACCCTGTCCCTACTCTTGCTCGTTTTTTCTCTTCACTCCTGGGCCTCCCTCCTAGCCCTGCTTTCACAGACATAATCCTACTATAGCTGTAATTTCTCCACCTTACTTTCATTTTAAAACAAGTCTGATATTAGTCAGTAATTCGATTGTGGAGTTAAGCTGTAGCTGCATAATAGTTGACAATGTACAGAGCTTTTATTGAGTCTCTCAGGTAATTCTCCCAGCACTCTCTAAACTAATAATAGCAAAAATCAAAGTTATTTATTGAATACTTTGAGTCACTCATTGTCATGTACTTTGCATACATTATCTCATTTAACCCTCACTACAAACGAATGTAATAGCCAGCATTATTAGTATTATTCCCATTTTACAAATGAAGAAAGGGAGGCATAGCGTGGTCAATTAACTTTCTGAAATATCACATATTCAGTAAGTATAGTCTTAAGTCTGATTTCTATTTTTTTTTTAAATTTTCTTTTCTTCATTTTTAAAATGTATTGAAGGTTAAACAACATTTTTTTGGTCTTATAAGAGAGAGATTGTGGTTTATTCTAAAATGGCTCATGGTCTTGAGCAGGGTCCCCAACCTGTTAGGAACCAGGCTGCACAGCAGGAGGTGAGTGGTAGGCCAGTGAGTGAACTTCATCTGTATCTGTAGCCTCCAGATGTGCTTATTATTGCATCACCACCTTAGCTCTTCCTCAGGTCATCAGGCATTAGATTCTCATAGGAGCACTGGTCCCTTGTGCCAAGAAGGTTGGGGACTGATGGTCTAGAAGGCACCCCTTAAGGTGTTTCAACTCTATCAACTGTAGTTGAACTGATAGCAATGAAAAATAATTTTTGTCTATGCACAAGTAAATTATGTTCTTCCAGTAGAGATTAAAATTGACTTGCCTGTCCTTCTGTGGAAGAAGCTAATTTTTCCTCCATTTGCACATTCACTTCAACATTTCTTTACTTCATATAAATTTGTGCTTTTTTGACTTCTTTAAATTGGTTGTAACACCTCACCAGTTTCCACATTAATAACGTAAATAATATCTTTAACATGTGTATTAGTTTCCTAGGGCTGCTATAACAAAGCAGGAAAGCATGAGTGGCTTATAACAACAGAAATTTATTCTCTCATAGTTCTGGAGGACAGAAGTCCTAAATCAAGATGTTGACAGGGCCGCGTTCCCTCAGAAGCCTCCAGGGGAGGATTCTTCTTCACCTCTGCTAGCTCTGGCAGCCCTAGGCACTCCTTGGCTGTGGCAGCATCACTCCAATTCCTTTCTCCAAAGTCACATGGCCACCTTCCCTCTGTGTCTATGTATCTGTGTCTTCACATGGCATCTTCCTTGTGTCTAAAATTTCCTCTTCCTAAAAGGACACTAGACATATTGGAATAGGGACTGCCCTAATAACCTCATCTTAACTTGATTCTATCTGCAAAGGCCCTTTTTCCAAGCAAGGTAACATACACAGTTACCAGGAGTGAGGACTTCAGCACATCTTTTGATGGGACGTAATTCAAGCCGTAAGAGCATGTGTTCATTTTTATAAGTATGAGAGTCATAATTTTACCTTTTTTGAAAATTACTGTAGCATCTAGTAGCCATTGAAAATATAGTGGGATACAGAATTATTTATTTTTTCTTTAAACTTTTTTTTGTAGGAAATGTCAAACATATAAACAAAACAGAAAACATGGCAGTATGTTATAACAATGGCTCTCCATGTACCCATTACCCAATCCCAATAATTATCAACATTCTGCCAATCCTATCTCTACTCCCCGCAAAATCTTTATGTACAAGAGTTCTGATACCAACTCTTATCTTCTTTCTACCATTCCCGTTAACTGCTGGATGTCCTATGCTGCCAATAATTGCTTGTTACTTGAAATAAATTTAAAAATTAATTCATGATAAGGCAGTGACAATGCTAAGATCTTAACATTGCCCATTGCAAGAGGGAGTTATATTGCTTCCCGACTTTGTTCTTGGCTAGCATATCATAAATATGTATAAATGAATCAATTAGTACTCCCTAGGTACAATTTACATTTTAACTGGGGTTAATCTGAAGGAAAAATCCATGAAAGGAGTCTTGAAGCAGGTGGGGGCCCATCTTGTAGCCACTGCTCTTTAAAGCCCTGACTATCAAACACCTCCACCCCCATCTATGTGCAGGGACATCCCTGGATTTTCACATAAGACTGGCAGCATGAAGCTGTCAGTAGCAGTCTGTGTATTCTTCTTCCTGTAATTTGTTCCAGCTAATGGCAAATGGTGAGCCTTCTTTTCTTCCACAACCACCGCAATATAAGACACATGAGTCAATCATAAAATCAAATTCACTGCAGAAAAATTATTTTTATGAGTTGTAGAAGGTATCTGTTGGAAGGACTACTCATGAAGATTTAAGTGTGTTTAAGAACAAGTGAGTAAATACATGTACTGTAAGTGCTTTAATAATAATGGGGCCTAGAATTCGAGATGGGTGGCTAAAATCCATGCAACGAGATCTGTAGGCTGTCCTAGAAGATCCTACCCTGTGCCTGGCTTGCCACTAATAGAGAGTTGTGCTCTTTAGTAAAGGTGCATTGATGACAGCCATCCTCTGTGAGAATGGAATCTCTTATAAATGGATAACACTTTATCCCATAATTACCATTTTTAAACTTTTTTACTGAGAAATAATATTAAACCCACAAGAAATTGCAAAATGAGCACAGTGAGTTCCTGTGTTCCTTCACCCAGCTCCCCTCAATGAGAACATCTTACGTGACCACAATAGGTGGTCAAAACCAGCAAATGAATCTGGTACGACGTAACAAACTAAACTATGTATCTTTCTTTTTCAGATTTCACCAATTTTAACTGTATTCTTTTTTTATATATATGTCTATGAAATTTTCTATCACAGATAGATTCATCATTGTTATTCCTTAATTACAAGGTGAATTGGTCCATTTTCACAGGGTTGGCCCAAACTTGTGAACCTCATTTCCATCCCTTATTTATATAGGCTTCATGCACTTTCCCTCTTTCCATTAATATTTCAAAAAGTCATTTTATATTGGAAAATCCAGAAAACACCAAAGAATATAAGAAATAATGCAACAAACATGGATCCCAAGTCAGAATTGCTGTTTGTTAACATACTTGTTTAGCACTAAAGTCCTCTCTTTCCCCGTTCTAGGTCTTGGTCCCTTCTCTGTCATTCATTCAGAGACACTCACCATCATGAGTTGATTGTGTTCCCTTCCATTTAGTCTTTTTCTACTTTTACATGTGTGTTTTGTGTACACACAGTTTTTAACTCTTTACTGCAGTGGTTTTCTACCATTTCATCCCATTGATATACATACAGCAGATGTTACTCATGTAGGAAAGTGGGAGACACTCCCCACTGCAACTCCTAGGGCGTTAGTTGTAACTCTTTCTCTCTCACTCATGAAAAATAGTCCCAATATATACAGACTACTCTATAATGGATTCACCTTGAATACGTCTCAATTTATAGAAATAGTAGAGCTTTCAGAAATGTCCAGACTTTATTTGTAGTAATTACTTGAACTATACATTGTAACTGATCTCCATGCAACATAATGATTTTAAATGGCTGTTTTAATAAACATAAGCTTGACAAGCAACAAGATCTTATCTTAAAATAGCAGAGCTTGGTTACAACACTGAACGGAAAGACGTCTAAACAAATGAAAGGACCATGGATTTTCTCTGGCACGATAATGACTTGGCAAATTCTCTTTGACCTATGTAGATTTTTCTCCTTTTAATCATTTGGATTTCTTCTTAGCATTCAAGGCTGAATCCTAGTTTATCTCAGTCCTCTGGGCATTTCTCACACTAAGTTGTATTATAAATTTTTTATTTAGATCTCAGTTCTATCTCCAAAATAAGCTCCTTGAGAGCAAGGGTCCACCAGAGAATCACAAAATCCCCGGAACCTAGTATGGTACCCACACTACCAGAGATGCTTGGGAGATGTGCACTGAATGGGTGAAAGTGCAGCAGAGCAGTAAAGGGACCAGGCCGGCCCGAGTTTGAATGGAAGTACCTCCACTTACAGTTATGTGGCTCTGAACAAGTTATTTATCCTGCGAGTTTTATCTGCTAACTGAAGATTTTTATGATAATTCCACTGGAAGGTTGTGGCAAGGATAAGATGATATTATCCATGTAGCAGTTAGCACAGTGCCTGACATTTAGCAAAAATCCAGCCTAGAGTATTTGGTGAATGTTCAGTTGATTGGGTAACTGAATAGGTAGGTAGCCTAAGCACATAGCAAGGGCATTAGAGGTACATGGAAGTGACAACACAGGGTCCAGGGGTGCAGAATGGGAGGTATCAGTAACATCTGTGGTGATTATGGAGGTGCCTTACACAGATCTCCCATTAGGAGAAGGTGCTGTAAACAACAATATGGACCGACAGCCTCCAGCTGTCACTCTTTTGAAGCCACCATGGCATTTACACAGAGGCCACTGAGCACAATAGAGGTATTAGAGCCACTTCTGCCAGTGCAGGGCACTCTAATGGACTTTGTTCAGGGACTTGACATAAGCCTAGCTGAGACTCTTAGAACTGCACTGAAATTCATGGCTTTTCCTATATAATCTTCCTTTCTTCCTTCTGTCCATCCATAGATGTCAGACCTGCATCATGGTCTGAGGCCATCCAAAACTTCACTTGTTCTTTCTGTTTATCATTTACAGGTATGTCTCCAAAAACCTTTTGCACATTCAATCTTGTAATGACATCTTGGCATGAACTGACAACACCTAGAAGAAAATCCACAATTTCTTTGCATCATGTTGTTTATTCTGTCTTCAATTGTCCTAAACATCTTCATTCATAGATTACATTAAGGAAGAAGTTAGCACATCTATTTTCTTTTGTAGGCAATTCCCACGAGAAAAGCATGAAGGCAAAGTACATGAGTGGGCTTTGAGATATTCTCCTTTCCCATGTTTAAATAGCTTGGCAATGATTCCTAAGCCTGGTCTCGTGTCCAAGACTGAACTACCTATGGATCAGCAGTTTTGGGAAATCACTTCTGGAACCATATAGATAGAATAAATAAATTACAGAAGACATAGCTTCAGGACTATCTGAGCTTATAGTAAAAGAAAATATAAAAAGGAAACCATTTGTATTCAACAGATTGTTCCTGGTACTTGGACTTCTGATCTTTGTGGGTTTTACTGGCACCATTTTCTATAACATTTCTGATGCTTAGAATTGGCTACACATTATAAACACATGCACAGAACTGTAACTTTGGTCCATTATTTCCCCATCTCTTAACTTACATTGCTTTAAAACACCCCGTGTGGCAGAGATCAAACATCATTATCTCAATCTTATTCACTGAAAAGCTGTGTCCCATAAGAGGGGAGGAACTACAATGAGCTCACAAGGTCAGTTCTGGCAATTCTCCTGCAGACCTCAGCCTTGCTCACTACAAGCCCCGAGCGCCTTTCACTGTACCAAGCTGAGAACTATCTAACACCAGTCACTCAAATGAGTAGACACACATTTGGAGAAAATGCAATTAGATTTCTTTCTGCAACTGAAGCACCAGGCTTCTGTATTCTGTATTCTATATTCTGTGGCCTTTGTATCAGCAAACAAACTTCAGATTCAACTACAATGTTTGTCAGTAACTGATACCCTGAAGTTTGCTTTTTTTTCTGTAGCTTCCTTCCTCCCCTGCCCCAAACCTATCTTTTTGATCACTGCCCCAGAAAAGAATTTGGCTACTTTCATCATCACATTATATCCAAAACACTGAGCAAAGAGCACTATGACAGTTGCCAGATTCCAAAAGTTTGCAAAACATATCACTGCATATAACTGACATTTCAGGAAATCAATGACTTGAGAGCTTTTTGACCAATAAGAACTCTCACACAGATACCATAGTAAGCCAAGAATAGCTGCTCCCTTACTCCCAATAAAAATGTCCCTCTCTTAGGCTAATTATCCCAGCAATTTCCACACTAATTGACAGCCTAAAGTTCCAGAGAGCTGAATTTCAGCAAATGGTCAAAATGACATATTTAGCATTAATGTCTTGACTCTGTCTCCCTCAAGTACAATCTCCTTTGAAAATCACTCCAGCAAGAGAACCATCTCAACTGCTAATCCGCAGTCATGGGCCTCTACCTTTTTATCTATTCTTGTTCTTCAGAGGTAGGAAGAAGAAGATGGGAGACTGAGTCCAATATTTAAACATTCTGTGTTGAATCTCTTCCAAATAATTATTTACATATGTAAGCTTGGCTATGACCTAGCTTTTGGGCATACCTCTGTCTACACAGATTTGTAAATCTATTATGCTGGCTAATTGGAGGACTAATCATTTTGAAGCTAGTAAAGTCAGTCCATAGTGTTAGCCACTTTCATGTCAGCTTCCATATCTAGTTCTAAAGATATCTTTCCCTGCTCCAAAACACATAGCTAGAGTTTCTCTCCACGCACCCTTCCCCCCACCTCAGGACAGTGAGCTAAGGAGTGTAGCTAATAACAAGCATATATGCAGCTAAGATTTAACAATCTATTATTTGTAGTTTCCTATAGAGACCAAAAATAGAGCTTTTCATCTAAAGTGATAAACAGCGCTGGTAAAAATGACCGGCTATACTGTTGGATTTGGGAACAGATATCCCTGTCCAGGGCTCTCTAAATTAAAATATAAATATGTTTGCCTAGCTAATTTGCAAGGTCGACCTTGCCAAAGAATGAATCTAATCCTCATTTTAGTTTTTTTAAAGACTCTTTCCTGGCTTTGGTCAGAAGAGGCCAGGGACAATAACACTGATGAATCATAGCAGTGACCCACACTTGTGACTAGGAGTCGCGGTTAAAGGGGAAGAGGTGAAGGAAAGACAGGACAGGATTTCTGTTCCTACACCTCCTCCTCTCCACGTGGCTTTCCTAGGCTTGTCTGGCTTCTTCCAACAGTCTATTCTCTCTTTCCAAGTCTCTCTCATCACATTTAGATGTGACTGCTGGAACATAACAGAAAGAATGGATCACAGAGAGAATTTGCATATAAATTTAATCAAGCCCTGAGAGAAATGGTAGGCACCAAAGAACAGCCCCTGAGGTGGTAGACAGGGGAGGCCTAGGAAGAAGAAATGAAGAAAGGAGAGGAGAGAGCAAAACAGAATCAAGGGAGGAGAGAAGAAGAGAAACTAAGAAGGAGTAAAAAGAGAGAATATGTGAATGAATGAACATGACAGAGGAGGTAGGGGATTAGGAACCAGGAGAAGCGAGAAAATGGGCCAGAATGAAGAAGAAAGGAGGTCTCACTCTCAAGATTCCTCTCTAAGTTTGCTTTATGCACATGTTTGATCTTAGGGTGAAGAAGGAGACAAACAATAATGCTTCTAAAGAGCCTTTTTAAAAACCTCTATCTATATAACCATCTACCCAATCAAACATTCATGAAATACTGAATCTGCACCATTGACAAGATACCATGATTTACAGTTAAAATTTTTCAAATAGTCTGATGCCTTGCCTTATGCAAAAGTGATTACATTTTTCTTCTTGAAAATAAATATAGATATATAAATAAAAAGAAAAAAGAAAACAAAGAAAAAAAGAGAAAACAACCCAAAAGAAATGTAAAAATTAAGGCAAAGAGGGAGAAGCAAAATCAGCACAACTTTACACAGGGAAAAAGTCTAAATAGGAGGACAGAAAAATCTGTGTCAGGTAGAACAGGGAGCTAAGACTTTTAGATGACTGGCTGTGGAGAAGTTATGGAACTAAGCACTTTCTAATCACCACTTGTATTTTCTACAAAAGTGAGCAGCCCTTTGGGAATTTCCATTTAGTAGATGTGTGATGGCTTTCTATCACGTGGGGTATTGTGGGCCCCTCTGTGGATTTTGCTTTGCCATTCACATAGATTTCCTAGGTGGCAGGTTGCAGAGTTTGGTGATGGTGACACACATGAGAATTAATTTGTGTGGAGATTATCAGATAAATATTTCCAACTTCCACACCAGGCAATAGAGCAGAAATGGCAAATGGGTTTCATCTCACATGCCAATTCCAACTGAATGAAGCTAATTTCCTAAGGGCTCTAATTAGAAGCATTCTTTTACCACTCAGAGCTAATAGGGGAAACTGAAGTGTCTAGATAGTGACACCTGTTCTATGCACAAAATGACAGAGGCTACATGTGTGCCTTAGAGTTGCTGCTCCTGCAAGAGATTAAATGGTTAGTCCCATGAGTTACTAATCTTGGTACAGACTATGAAATGATCTGGTAAAAGTGATCTGCCCTTACTAAGAATTGTCTACAGGCTCATTTAAATCTTTCCATCAGGGACAGTTCCAGTCGCTTGTCTTCTTTGTTGATCCACAAGCCAAGGACATTTTCAGTGCTGCTTAGATTCCATGTGGGGAGGGCCCTGTCTCCAGCAAAGCTGTCAGTGGATTGAGAATTGGAGCCTGGGATTTAGCACAGTCTTGTTACCCTGAGTGACACAGGGCAGCTCAATTCCCTCTTGACACTTCAGCTTCCTCTACTGCAGAATGTCATTTGAGCCAAATGATACCAGATCTAAAATTCTAAAATGTTGATGCCCATATTTGCTCTATTTCAACCATTTCAGACAAAACGTAGACTTGGTTCTCATCCAAACTGGTTCTCTGATGTTCTTTCCAAAAACATTTTGTTAAATGTATGAAATGGTCCTGGTATTCTCTTCAGAGCTTGCAAATCAGCACTGATTGTCTCTTGAATAGGCCATGCTAATTTTCACCTCTGCCTTGGCTAACAGTCCTCTAAGCTCCTCCATTTGATTTTCAAGTCTATTCATTCTTCTGCTTAACTTCCTCCACAAAACTACCATTGACCTTGACATCCTCCTCATCCTCTCTTATTGTGTTCAAAACTCAAGGGGTCTTTCAGCGACCCTTGACAATTGCATATTTATTCAGAGGAAGAGTAGAGGTGGCCTTCAGTCACCTGGGAAAAAAATGGGAAGTTATTTAATGGAGTGTACATGCTATAAAGAATATGAAGTTATATCTGGGTTATATTGGGGTACATATCCCAGACATTCTTTTTTGACTTTAAAGTCTCTTTTTTGACATATGAGCTTGGGAAAATGAGCTTAAGGTCTCAGCAATTCAATGTCTTCATTGGTAAAATGAGGACAATAATATCTCCAGATTATGATGAGTATTCAATGATACGAGGTGTATGTTTAGTTCACATTGTCCTTAGGATACAGCTATGACCCAAAGATGGCTCCTAGGACTGGATGCTCTGGACAATTTTAATCAGAAATGGAAGGTTAAAACTGAGAAATGTAGAGACAGAATATGGACATAGATCTGGGGCATAAGGCTCAAAATGGAAAATGATAATTCACCAAGACTCTTCTCAGTGACATGTTTCTTGCCAAGGGCAAGGCTGATTCTCATGGTGTGGCTGGTTCTAAACAAAAACCTAAAAAGACATCTGGATGGAAGTAAGAGGCAGAGGATAGGGGAACTTGTGAAAAGCACTGAGCCTGCTTCCTTGCCATCTAATTCATCAACCAGCCTGTCTTAAAAAAACACCTGTCTTGGCATGTGAAGAAGGATCAGAGTCTCTGCTGATCTGTGGCTCCTTGGTCAGGGTCTAAATATAAATAAGTGTGCCCAACTTGGGGCCTACTTTTGCCTACTGCAAGTCCTAAATTCAGATGATTAGCCTATTAAGATTCTGTACCCATCTTTTTCTTTTTCCCCCTCTGATGATTTATTTATTTAACTAGAATAATGGGAAAGCTATCCATCATCACAAGCCCCCTACTGTTGCAGGTCCTGTGTAAATGTCTAACGAAAAGAGGAATTCAATAATATCCTTGTGAAATCCTATTTTTATTTCTCTGGGTGGTTATTTCACAAATGCTTGTTTCACTGTCAGGTTTCAAAGCTCTTTGCAAGGTCTATTATGAGTACTTTTGTCATAAAAATAGGAGAGAAAGGAGGGCAAGGCCAATATATACTGAACAATAAATGAGAAGATCAGATTTGAGGAACCATTGTTCACTAGCATATTCTGCAGATATCCAGAGGTACCAATTTAGTTCAACTATGCTCCCCGATCAGTTTCCAAAAAAACTTCTTTTGAATATCATGTCTTCTTAATGTTTCTCGGCCTTCTTTCAAATCCTGCTACATGGAGCATTTATTCCTATGCCTCTAACAATTCTAATGCTACTCCTCTTCAAGGACAAGCTCTGGATGTACTTTCTTACCCTTCCCTTTTCTTACTTCTGCAGCCCATTCTGACCATCTCTGAAATCATAACACGTCTTTCTCCATTCTGTTTAGCACTTACCTGTTCCACTGCACTGTTTTCTCTCAGGAATGTTATAGGGATCACTTGGCCCCTTCATATTCTACAGACAATGTCAAGTAAAATAAGCAATGCCTGGGAAGTGAATGTGGTAAAGCCCAGTGGTAGGCTCCTATATAAGTTAAAGGAAATTACAGCCAGTAATTAAGTTGAAAGCAGGAATCCTCTCCCTGTTCTCACATGGGAGGGCTGACTGGAGAGTGGACGAGAGCAAGCTGACCTTTCCCCCAAAAACTCAGAGATGGCAGAATTGAGAATGTTTCATTTGAAGCTGACTAGCTTTTATTTGGTTCCCATAGGCACAGTGCAGAGATTTGCCTTCTAGGGTGATAGAAAACACTGTGGCTGATAAGCTGACTTCAGAGTCTACTCAAGAAGCTAATAGAAATGTTCTCCTTGCATCTTCCAACCACTCTTAGCATGTGAATCTTCACTCTTGAATGTCGTTGTAAAGCACCCAAGGGCGGGTACTGTATTACTTCTTCTCACACACACACATAGATATCTACGACTATTCTTATACTATCACTATCCAATCACCATTATATAATTATCTATAATTCACAAACTCATGAGGCAGATGTTTATTGGGAGTAGGCTGTATCCACAGCCCTCTGCCAAGCATGGAGGGCAAAACTTTGGGCCACTTTCCACAAAGGAAGACATATATAGAAAACCAGTATACAAAACAGACCACACTGGACACAATTTGAAAATCACTGCTGTTTAAATCAGCCCTCCAATTTTCAGGAGGGAAATATAGTCTCAATTAGATTATATCAGTTAAATAAGTGTTTCCTAAACATACCTGCAAGTAGGGATTACTTAGAAACTGTGGAAAAAAGAGAGCTAGAGAGAGAGAGAGGGAGGGAAGGAGGGAGGAAGGGAAAGAGTGTGTGTGTGTGTGTGTGGGAGAGAGAGAGAGAGAGAGAGAGAGAGAGAAATTGATTTAATTGATTCTCAGCCCCAAACCAGACTCATTGAATTCTTTATAAGAAATGAGTTTGGCAATGTGTTAATTTATCAAGTGTCCTATAATCATGGATGATAGGAGTATTAAGTCATTCACCCAAAGTTGTGAGTTTGAGAACTGAATGTTCCTGCCCTAGCACTCTCTCTATCATGACCCCCTGCTTTACTGCCCAATCGTACTTTATTTCGTGTGCAGCTTAGACTCCATTACTATCATTGCAATCTTTCCTAGGGGCATGTCTGGTCTTCATAGACTAACAGCAACTTCAAGGTAGGGGCAAAACTTATTATTTGCCAGTGGATCTGACACTAGGTTGACCATATATTGGGTATTCAGGAAACTTCTACAGTTGGTTTATCATGACTACATTTTCACTTTAGAATTATATATTCACCTTCCTTGTAGGTTGCCTTCACTAAATTAAACCTGGTGATCAAGAAGGAACATGTCATGAAAAGGCAAAGGTCTAATTTTTAGTGTTGCCATTGTGCAGGGGACCCAGAAAGAATCAATTAAAGTCCACTGGACATCAGTTCAAAATGAAGGAGTTGTTACAGGTTTTCACTGGTCCTTTCCAACACTTTCAGGGATTCTAAGACTCCTATCATGGAAAACTACCTCTCAGTATAACCATTTTTTATTGCTGTGTGGTTCTGACACATATTAATAATAATTCCTTAGACTCACATAGTACCATACTGTTTTCAAAAATTTCACCCACATTGTCTCATTCTCAAAAACCACATGAAGAGGGTAAAGTTAATAATAATGATTATAACTCATTATACATATTAATAAATTGAGGTGCAGATAAGGTATGTGGCTTATTTAAGGTCACATAACTATAAGTGATAAAGCTGCAATTCTAATCCAAGAGACTTTTGACTGTTGGTGCATTGTTCAATGGTTTGTCTTTTGAGAGCCTGCTGTTTTCACTTAACCCAAGATAAATACTTCCTAGAATAGCTCATGAAGCAGAGCTTAACTTTTAAAGTAAATCAGAATTGTGAAATAGTTTCCCTCATCATTTTCTGTAAATCCAAGCCATACCTTTTGGATCTCTACATGCCCCAGAAAGTAGATACCTTCATAAGCCATGTTGGACCATGTGGAAAAAATCAAGAGCTGGCCTTTGATTCACTGCATACTCAAGTTATTGGTTTTATCCAAGGTGACCATCACTGAGGCACATGGGACATAACTGCTCTAAGGCAAATGTCACTGGTTCCTTTTCTGAACCAACCATTTCACCAGTCAATTACGAAAACCTGATTTAAACAGATAAGTCTACATTGATGCCTTTAAGATCACCTCAGAAAAATAAAAACTGAAGCCCTAGAATATAAAGTCATTGGTAGAGAATTACCTTTGTCCTACTTGCCATCAAGACTCATGAACAATATGACCCTTAAATCATTGCCATAACTTTTGAGCAGTTGAATAAAAGAATGCACAAATACCTTTAAATAACCCATTCACCCAAATAACAAACATTTATTAAGTGACTGTCATGTCCATAGCCCTATGCTAGGCATGGAAAGTAATTAGAAATGGCTGATTAAAAGGCCTCTGCCTAATCTCCATGTACTCTCGATCTTGGAACAAAGTCCTATATGAGTCTCAATTTCATCAGTTGTAAACACAGAGAGTGGGGTCCAATGAGAGCTGATGTTCCTTCTGTTTCTATTTATCTATATTCTTGCTAGACCACAGCATGCCTCACAGGAGTTTTCCATGATATGTTAAGAAAATCTGAATATCACCCTCTAGAAGCAATGTTTTATTTCACAAAACAAAAACAGCGAACCTGCACCCACATACTCACAAAATTTTTACTGAAAATTATTTGTAAATGTTTAGCTAAGCAAATTTACACTAAGCTATTACTCTTAATGAATGAAAGCCTATTGACTGTAATCAGTCAATTTAGTTGTGAAAGGAAATTATCAGACTAATTAAAATGACTATTAAGAAAGCAGAGAGAAATTCTGGTCTGGTTCAAGGGAGAGAGTGGAATTAAAAATGGTCCTCCACAGCAATGCAGGGCCACTTAGCAATTACCCATTGTGTTATCAGCACAATGATTGACTAAACCTTTGGCGGGTAATGGGCACTTCAGTCAAAACCAAAGGCTAGCGTTTTATAGAGTGCCAGAGGCTTTTAATTTCCCTATAGCACATTAAAACATAGTCAGTCTTTGCCACATTTTAACCTTATTTAGCATAAATTGTTGCACTTTAAATTCATTGTCTTACATGGTCTACTGGAGATGTCATTAAGAATTGTCATCATGGTACTCCGGTGACCAGAACTTTAATCCCTCTTCCCTCAGAGCGTATAATAATTTAGCTATAGATAACTACCTGTCTCTAATTCTTTCAGACATTATTCTGAATCATTTCACACTGAATATTAGAAAATATAAAGGCTTAAGGGACTCTTGATAGAAGCAAATACAGTTATAATCCATGAACATAGAGGACTTATTTATGAATGTCAGCTCACAGATGCCTTCCTAAGGCCAATAAGATCAATGATTTTGGAATATAAGTTTATTCACCAAATAGTTCCATGCCTACATGAACATACACAAATTAACGATGGACCTTGAGTGGTATGGCAGACATGGGTAATGGCTTATCCAATAAACATTCTCTAGCCATTTCATCTTTCTCCCCGCAGATGCTTTCTTTTACTGAAGAACCTGCCAGCTATTTGTCTCTCCCACCCTACCCTTCTGCATGCCTTTCTCCCATGTCATAGGCATGTGACCCAATCTGGGCTGATGGGATGTGTGGGGCACACAGCCAGACATTCTACTAAAGAGTTTTCTTTCTAATGGATGCATAGTTGAGGACACTCCTCCTTGTCAAATATAGCTGGCCTCCATAAAATGCCAACAGCAACAGCCATTTTGCCATCAGGAGGAGCCAAACCTAAGGATCAAGTCTATGAACTAAGGACGGAAAAGTCTGGGTACTTGATGACATCGCTAAAACAACCCTGAAGCTGCCTACTTTCCGACTTCAGTTGCTTAAAACACCTAAAGCATCTGAGCTGATAAAAAATGAAGGTAGTGTATTGTGTCTACGTGTAACTCAGTCTTTACCTTTGAAATATCCTGAGAAGTAGATAATATAAGGTAGAAAACATAGATGAGATGGTTTGTGCTAAAGAATTGGAGATAAAAACAAAGAATAGAGATGCCCTCTCCGGGCCCTCAAATTAGGCCTTGCTGGGGTCCTATGCAGAAAATGTGGCCCATAGGCCTCTCTGATGAGGATGCTGATCTTTGCCCTGATACTTTCTTATATAACAGATAAAGAGTAACTGTGCTCTGGGTTAAATATTCAAAGGGGAAGAAAAAGGTAAATTTCATTCTTGTGTTTTCAACTTACTTTGTTAAAGAAGAGCATGAATTTGCTTTGTTGAAATATAATCTACTTTAATTAAAGCCAGTGGCATTGAGTAAATTAGAACATAATTGCATTTTCCAGGAATTTCACACAGCTTGCATTTTACCAAAAGGAACCCAGCTTCAGTCAACACTTGTGTGCTCATACCTGCAATCAAGGTCTTATTAAACTAAACAAATCACGTCTTCACGCAAGTTAAGGAAGCATAAATACAAGTCCAATTCATAAAGTTTCTAATTTCTGTCACTTGGAAAGGCAGAGTTTGGAAAGAGCTATCTGAAAGGGAAACTTTCTTTTAAGGCTAATGTAAACCATCTCAGAAAGCTTAAATTTCCTCCATTTCAATAATAATTTGCCCCAGAAGGCTTTGGTCTCCCTATAGGACTATTTTTTTCCTCTGTTTATTTTGAATGATAATCTCAAGGTAGAGGATGTTTTAAAAAGGAAATTTCTAAATTTGGGATGTGGTCAGTAAAATAATACCGATTTTAAAATAATGCATTCTCAAAAAGGAAAAATGAAAAAAAAAAAAAAGCCCTTGTATAATATGTAAGTTAAGAAAGAGGGAAAATAACCTGTTTTATTGGATAAGTTTGGGTCCTTAACCTCTGTCAGTATCCTGCCTTTCCACTTATGAGCTGTGTAACAGCCTTCCTATATGTCATCCTATTGCAAAACTGAGGGTGAATAAAAATAATAGCCATGCATAGGGTTATTGCTAGGATTAGACACTAGTGTCTAACCTATATAATATGTAAACAATGGTAATTAGGATCAGTCTTTGTCTTCAAAGTCAGAGGCAAAATAATAGACATGCACTGATGTAACACCTGAACAATGGGGTTACAAGCAGAGGTCTCATTTGGAACCTTGCCTTTGACTTAGTCCTTGAGAGAGTGAGACTGACTCCCCATGTGATCAACGTTCCCTACTCAATCCCTTTGTAGACCGGTTAAACCCACTATTTTCCAAGACCCCAGATGGCACCCTCTCTTCCAGCCAACTGGCTTGGAAAAGTCAGCTGTGAATTCACATGGGGTTGGGGCATGAAGCTTTCTACAAATCAGCAGAAATCTACATACATCAAAAGATCAGCGCCAGCTCAGCCAGAATTGTGCATTTCAGCAAGTCATTTTTGGAATCAGTTACTGGGGACACAATGCGTGTGCATACACACCCCCTCCCCCGCACAAGCCATCTATACTGGATAAAAATCACCAAATGAGAACTTATGAAGAGCCAAGGAAATCCTGGGTGGGTATATTAATGAGACCGTATGCATACAGATGGTGATGGTATTTATATAGAACATGAACCCTCCAGGTCAAATAGAGCTATTTTATAGAAGTTCTTTGTTGGAGTAAAGAAATGTAATCTGAGTGTTATGTACCTTGTTTTCTATTTCCTTCTCTCCTCTTGTTCACACAGAAAAGGTCCTTCCATCCAGCCTAAAGGCCCAACATAAAGATACTTCCTTGGCAAACTTCAGCTTCTACCAGACTTCCAGATAATTGACTAATGGCTTGTAACTAAAAGTTGACTTTCGCAGTAGAAACACACTTTTGCATTTGAAAAATATTGTCAAAGAGTCTTTGATACTTAAAGGTTGCAACTAAAATTTATAATTTTTCTCTCTCCTAATCCCCAGAACTTCCAAGTGTGTCTATGAATCTCTGGTTTTTCTTTAATACATGAATAAGTGATCTGAAATATGTTTGTGTGCACACACACATATTGTTCTATCATCCCCATTCTGGAAATGGATTAGTCACTTATTAATGTTTCCTACCTTTTATCTACAGACTTTTTTTCTTCTGAACCTCAAGATGCCTGCAAGAAATCTTATTTGATGGGTGGGCCCACACTCTCACCCTCTCCTCAATGCAGGGTCTTCCTCAAGCCTATTCCTACAGTAGTTGGTCTTTCAGTCATCCAAGAAAATCTGGCTGCCATCCTAAAATAGCTAAACACATTGTTGCCAAGTGTTCTTTCTTCTCTATTTCCAACATCCTGTCTTATCCCAAGTTCCCATAAACTATTTCAGTAGTCTTTAGGTTCATCTCACTGCTGCTAATATGAACACATTGCACACATTACACAAACATACACACAATTACACACTTTGGTAAGTTCTCCACTCTGTTCAGAGAACTTTCTTTTTCTTTTTAATTCTAACATCTAATTGTGTCACTCTCTTCCTTAGCTGTCACTATAGAAACTGTTAATGAATTCCCCATACCCAATCCTGCAATACACATGAACACATGATGTCCAGAACAATTCCATATTCTAAAATAGGGGTCAGTAACTATGGCTTACAGGCCAAATCCAGCTCACAACCTGTTTTTACAAATAAAGTTTTATTGAAACACAGCCAGACCCATGTGTTTATGTATTGTTTGTGGCTATAAAGCAGAGTTGAGTAGTAGCAAAGAGACCATGGGTAGCCCGCAGCCTAAAATACTGTCCGGCCCTTTAAAGAAATAAGTTTACTAAATTCTGTTCTATATCACAAGACATTTTTTTTTAGATATATAATTGGAGCAAACATCATTACCATAAATACATACTGAGCCCTTAATAAGTTAGCCATTACTTCAGGCAGGTTAATATTGTTTATCAAATAGTTAAAAGTGACTTCTGAGGGGAGAGGGCAGACAAACAGAGGGACAGAGAGGCTAAGCCCCCTGTCCAAAGAGGTCCTACAGCAATTAGGTGGGGGAGTCAGAATCCAAACCCTGGCCACTGGGTTCCAGAACTCTTCTTAAATGTACAATCACACTCATTTTTTTCTTGCTCGAGACATCCAGAACAACTTTCCATTCCCAGAACCTTGCCCTTTCACATAGTTGTGCTATATACATGCTGTGCTCTCTCTCTTGAAATAGCATCCTCTGCAGGACACACTACCTGAAGTGCTAGCTATACATGCCCTCCATCAATTCCTAGTGTTAGTGTACATCGTATTATTCATGAGCAGTTGCTTCTCTGTCTTTGTTTCTTTCTCTCATCCTTCCCTCCTTCCTCTTCTCCCTCCCTCCCTCTTTAACACCCTTTAAGATTATCATCTGGACCTCACTGGTTCAATTAACTTAGTATTTTTGTTCCAGCCTATAGGGATTGAATATGATGGTTCTAAAAATCTTTCAAATTCTCAGTTCCTTGGTAGCTCAATCTTCAGAAGATGTAGCTTAATGTCTACCTTTATTTCTTCAAGTGTCAGGCAAAAAATGTCTTACTCTATGGGTAGAGTCCACCTTCTCCACCAATCATCCTAAGTTCACATCTTATCTCACAGTACACAGCATCACACCTTGCAAATGCAGTTTACTCATTTGGTGAATGAAGGAGTGAATGAACAAATAATACCTAAGCCAACAAGGGCTGGCTCACATTGCAAGAGAATGCTTTGATAGAAATAGAAAAAGCATTGAAATTGTTAGCTCACAAAGCATGAAGTCTGAGTCAAGCCTCAGCTCTAACTACATTACCTAACAAATCATATGTGTAAGTATCACTGGCCCCCAGATCCCCACTACTACCTCTGACACTGATCTCATCACATTAGCCATGGACTACCTTCACTTTGCAGGCTGCTCTGGAAGAACAAGACAGACCCTTCCCCGAGGTATAAACGCAACTTCCAATAATGCCAACCTATGAGATCGGTCAGCTTGCAAGAAGGGAAGCGCAAAGAATCAACCACAATGTTCGGTGACACATTTCTTCAGCAAGGCTTCTCTTAGTGGGATGAAGATGAGAACTGACACTTTTGACAGACACTGCGGTGCAAAAACCTGGCTATGTGTGAGGATATCTTCGGGCACCTTACCAAGCTTAAGTTACAGCACAGTGGTGTTTGGTCCTGCCCCCAAATCTCAGCCACCTTTAACGAGGCAGGTTAGAAGTGGCAATCTGGTGGAAAGTATGGCAGTGGGAACAAGAGCCCAGTGCTCCAGAGACTCATATTTCAGCGTGAGTGTCCTCCCTCTCCCCTTAGAAGGCATATCACTTTAACTGGACACTGTACTGAGAACATTTGCAGCTTCTTTGCCTTTTCTGTTTCTATTTCAAATATGGAAAGTTTTTTGGTGACACATGGGCAGCTAGATAGAGGGACAGTAGGACTTTAAAACAAGTCCTGTATGACAAGCTTAGAATAAATAAAGAAAATCTAATATATGCAAATAAAATCGAGCAAAAGCTATATATTTGAGATTGTATTTTCAGGTTTTGAAAATGAGTATAAAAGAGAATTTGCCCCCGTTTTTTTTAAAATGCATTTGGATAAAATTTTGGATTAAATTTACTGAGATCAACATTGTTTTTCCATCCAGGAACCTATTTCCAGTAGAATAAAAGAGGGTATATCTAAAATCGTTTCTAAGCAAGCAAGTTCCGAGATATTCTCCACCTTTTTCTGAGATATGAAAAGGAAAAGATAAACATACCTGGGGGACAGAAGAGTAATTTAGGTTGTGTAGAGGAGAGTATCTTCTATATGTTTAAATTATTAAGCGCTTGGATCCTTGCCCAGTGCCCGTCAGAAAGGGGGCACTCGAAACATCTGATGATGCAGATAACAGAACGGAGATAAACACTTGGAGAGTTTGCCCTGAAAAATATTCTTTTAAGCAGGATGAAAAATAGATGGCCTCAGAGGCTAAGGGATCAAGTGTATAAATAACAAAATATTCTCCAGCTCTGTTGATCCAGAATTTTTTACAATATCCAGAATTAACATACCAGAGCCCCATGGACATCTTTGTCATATTTTCTTATTCCTCACTAGATATTACTTAAGTGTTCATGATACACTGGGCTTAAAATATCTGAAAATACCATCTCTGTCTTTGAGAAAATGGTAATCTAGAGGGGGGTCGGTACACATTTTCTGAAAAATGCCAGATAGTAAATGCTTTTGGCTTGCATTCCGGATGGCTTCTGTTATAACCACTTAATTCTGCCATTGTAGCACAAAGGCAGCCATAGACAACAAATAAGCAAATGAGTGTGGCTGTGTTCCAATAAAACTTTATTTAACAAATCATGCACAGAGCCAGATCTGACCCTCTAGCTATAGTGTATTGTTGACTCCTGAGCCAGAAGGGTGATTCTTAATTCATGGGCAACCCACTCCTGAGGGGTCTGCAATTTATAGAAGCAAGTATTCAAATCCATATGTGCACCATGGATGGTTTACTGAGTAAAAATAACTCTTACATGTCTGTACCGCTATGTTCTCAATGCATGTCAATACTACTGTGATTAACACATTTGAAAACAGTTTGCTTGCCATTATTCTATCAGTCATTAAAAGTTGAATGTACAATTATTCCTGTGTGAGGATTTTTGACAATATAAAATCAGACTGTACCCCAAAGGCTGAGAGCTACATCTCTAGACTTTCACATGCGATTCATAAACTTCCTGCATTTTTTAAGCTAGTCTCTGAGTTCTAATGTTTTACTTCTTAGATAAAATGTTGTATATTTCTCGCCCCAGCAATTTGCCTGAAGAGAATCCAACATCTGTGTTAAGCATACCCCAAAACTGGAGGATGTCAGCTGCATCAGGCTAACCATTTCACCAGGTGGCCTTTACAAAACTCACATGTGAGAGACAGCTCCCATCCCAGGCCGCTGATTAGCTCTCTAATTGGGGGAGGGGGCAGGTGAGTCACTGAGGCAGAAAAGCCCAAACGATAGGTGATCCAAATATAATTTATTTTTGGTTCAGCAAATAACCTTATTTTGTATCAGTTTTACCTTCATAATTATATTTTCCTTAGACTAATACAATTTGTTGGCACACACCATCTGACAACAGAATGAGGAGTGCAAAAATGTAGCTAGCTGGAAAAGAAAAGCTGGATAGGATAACAAATTTGCTGTGGGGACTTGAACAAATATAACTGACAGAGAGAAACTTGAATCATCAAAAGAATCACAAAATCAAGGGGAAATGTCCTTTAACGTTGATCGAGTCCACATGAGACAAAAATGGGTTAAGTACCAGGGATTACTCAGCTAGAAGATATGAAGTAATAATAATGATGACAATAATGATGATGATCCCCCTAGTCAAATTACAGCCCATCACTCTCTATCACAGGGATTAGCAAAGTCTTTCTCTAAAGAGCCAAATAGTAAATATTTTATCATTTCTGTTGCAACTACTCAGTTGTGCTGTTGAATGAGTATGGCTGTGTTCCAATAAAACTTTATTATAGACAACAAAATTTGAATTTAATATAATTTCACGTATCAGGAAACATTCTTCTTCTTCTGAATGTTTTATTTTCAATCATTTAAAAATGTAAAAACCAATCTTAGCTCCAGGCAGTATAAATACAGGTGGCAGGCCAGATGTGACCCCATGGATCATATGTTTGTCACCCCTGTTATATCATGGCACCCTATTCATTTCTTTGCCTTGAATTCCCAGTATATTTTTTCTGTGTATATTTTACCTGCCCTCCCTTGAATATAGGTTCTTCTAGAACAGGGACTTTATGTATCTTTATCAGATCTCTTTTAGCTTGATATCTTCAGTACCTATAATAATACCTGGTAAAGAATAGATCTTAATAAATAATAATTAAATAACTGACTGAATGGTTAAATATTAGTAGTTGTAGTAGTATCATTGTAAGTTTATAACATTATACAACCTTCAAAACACCTCTACATAGAAATATCTCCTTTGATAAATTATTATCCTCATTTTACATTTGAATAAGTGTAGAGAGATGAAGTGACTCATCCAAGAGCACACAGCTAGTAGGTGGCAAGGCACACAC
Organism: Eidolon dupreanum; assembly: GCA_028627145.1. Taxonomy (NCBI): domain Eukaryota; kingdom Metazoa; phylum Chordata; class Mammalia; order Chiroptera; family Pteropodidae; genus Eidolon; species Eidolon dupreanum. Next base: position 55,998,416 of record CM053515.1, read on the forward strand.
TGGCATGTCAGTCTGCTGCCTCCTTTGGGACTCATCCACTGCAACATGCTGCTTATGTCACTATGTGAGACAGCACAAAGGACCATACTGCCTAGACATTTTAAATGTGAGATGCTGAATGATAAAAAGCTGAAAGATCTCTACAGGCCCTTCCTCCAAGCAGTTTCAACCAAAGTTTCCTCTGAGTGGGCTCTGGGATTCAGGGAGTTTCTAAGATGGTTCAGTCAATGTTCACCAGCCTCTCATCAACATCCTCACTACTATGTGGTACCACCTCCACATGTGCAGACAGAAAACTTCTCAAAAAGTAGGGATGGATAGCAAGTCCTGACTTTGATGCTCCCAACCAGCTCTGGGTCCAGATGGTCCATGTCAGTGCTTTCTCCTTCACCTGCACCCTGGGAAGCTATACTCCACAGACAGTACAACAAAACCCTGATAACCCCACGACTGCTTTCTGCTACTTTCACCTAACCAGTTAATTCTCACAGCATTTATTGAGTATCTTCAGAGGAATGAGCTCTGAGCTGTGTACTGGGGACCAATGGGATATAAAAGAAAGAACACGGACTTTGAAATCAGGCCAACCAGAACTCACATCACTCATCTTCAGTATCAACTACATGACCTTACAGTTCAATCTCTTAAGTGAGGAGATGCCTGTTATGCTTTGTCATTATTATAAGAGTTAAGTGAGATAATTCATTGCCCAGCCTGGTTTCCATCGATCTAAAAGATACCCAGCCTATGATTACTTTCTTCTAGACCTCAAGGTGTGTGCTCTGTAGTGGAGAAAAAGACAACTATTAGTGCCTCCGGGCAACTGGAATTGGTGAGTAAGCTCTACCTCTATTCAATGTGGCACTTTCATGTGGCTTAACAAAAAGTGTCCCTCCTTTAAGGAACTTTGCTATCACATCCTGGGACAATGGAGTAACAACGATAAAAATCTACAATGACAACAATGCAAATGGCACCTCTAGAGTAGAGCAGTGCACACACACACACACACACACACAATCTTAAGAAGCAGCCCTTGTCCAGATGTATACTATGGTAATTCAGAGAATAGAAGAGTTAATGCGGGCTAGGCTGCTCAGGAACAGTGACAGGCAAATGCGGCTTGAGTTAGATTTTAAGTTGATAAGAACTGGAGCTGTGCTGAGGAAAGTAAAGAAAGCATTTAGCTGGCACCATAGGAGGGTACCCAGGGGAACCCTGGGGCGTCAGCCAGGCTTTGAATACCAACCCAGTTCACGAACAAGCTCTCCATGAATACACCTATATTAAGTTATTTATTTGAAGAGTCACATTCAGACCAACTTGACATGTAGAGCAGAAAACATATACCCATGACAAGCAAAAGGTTTTGGAGGAGCAGAGAATACTATGCTGAAACTTGGCAACTTCCTGGAATTTAGACTACCAAACATTTGAAAGTATACCTCCCACATCCTGCCCCAGTCATAATGCAGTGGTGGCCTGGGGACCAGAGGCTCTGTGTGACAGAGATGACCCTGGAAGGGGGGTAGCAGTGGGGCACAAAGTCTGGCCACAAATTCTCCTTCAATATGGCAGGCCGTAAGAAACACTGTTCATGGAACAATCCAAAAACTGGGGTAGACTCTGCCATGATTGAAACTACTATCTTCATTTCACTGGTCAAGTTCTCAATAGGCTAAAGGTAGCTTTTCAAATGAAAGGATCTGATGAGGTGTTTCAGGTGAGTGCTACTATTGTTACACAAATTCCTCTACTAAGTAGACTTCTTTTAACTGAAAATCCATACCCCGAGGGGGACTACCTTTGTGTTTACATCTGCTTAAGCATGTGAAAAAAACCACACACACACACACACACACACACACACACACACACACAAAACTATGATTTCCCAGAGGCAGCTTATATACTCAAGATTTAGAAAAGTCGGATTCCATTTTGAGCTGTCCTTCTGCAACGGACCATCGGCGTAACCTGGGTACAGCCACACCACCTCTTAAAAGTGAGTTTTTTCATCAGTAAAATGGGAAACAGTGTGGTTTCTTCAGGCTGCTCTAGTTAGAATCTGCCAATCATAGACCAAGGAAGGCAAATCATTTTCATCACCCTTGTAAAATCTGGTGGACCAGTGATAGCTTCCTGGGAGCTGGGTGGGAAGGGGTCTTGAGTTTATGTCTGGGCTCAGCAGGAACGTAGACTATGCTGCAGAAGAGGCATCTGCCAGGCAGGGGAGAGAGGAGAGTGGCGGCACAAGCTGTTCACTATTCGCCATCGCCACCGCTGAGAAAGGACTTTCCCTGAATCAGCTGGCCAAGGGGACAGGGTCGAGAGAGAGGCAGAGTTCCCTGAATATTCTGGTTAGTGTGGGTTCTGATGTTCAAACACTAGCCTCTACCCACATATGTGCTGCATAAGGAACAAAGCTGGTTGCAGGTGACAGTCTCCCCAGCCAGGAGTCCAGAAGCCACAGGTACTGAAATGCTGTTCCACTCAGGGGTCCACATATTTGCTGTTCCATCAGTAGGTGTTTCCTTCTCTGGCTTTTCACTCTGCTCTGTCCTCATTAAAATGAAAAGTGTTCTGGGAGGAGGAAGTAACACACTTAACAACTCATATCGAGCTCATGGAATGTTCATTTTCTTTTCTCTAGAAGAATTTGCTAGGGCTACTGGGAAGGCACTGGGCAACTAGGCAAAAGGGCACTGCCGGAGTGCTATATGGTCAGGGAAGATAAACACTAACGGTTCACAATTATTTAAAGATGAGTCCTATAGGCTGGTGCTAAGTATCACACTCAGCACAGCTCCCACATTGACATGCTCAAACTAGGGAATGGAAAGTGACTTTTCTTCCAGAAGCCCCACAGGACAAGCTTTAGATGTCTCACTTTGATGCCAAGACTCCTACCAGAATACTTCTAACAACCTAACAGTGAATATTCTGCCCTCATTTTACTCCTGTCTCTTCTCCTGGAGTCCCCCTGAGATCCTCAGCATCCTTAGGAATCTGATGTTGTAAGCATGTCGGCTAAAGGCAGGTGTCAGAACTTCCTGAGAATTGTTCATTTGAGAAAACAGGGATTAACAGTAGAAGTTCTTTGGAAAGTTGAGGCTTAGGCATGGGCAGTCAGGGGCGGGGGCTGCAAGGAGCACCCATTACAGAGAAAGAGGATAGTAAGATACCAAGAAAGAACTATAATTTGTGAATCGCTTCCTGTGTTGGGTGATTACATGTGCTATTTCACCCCCACAACTTCTCTACCCCTTCATTAGAAAACCAAAATTCAGAAAGGCTAACTAATTTGCTCAAGGCCACAGAAATAGTGAGAATGTATATGGATCTAACTTTCAAGATCCTCATTCTTTTCTGTGCACAGCACTGAGTGCAGATTGCCTGGTAAAGCCTCGGGTATAACTTACAAATGATCATAGCACAAAGAATCAACAACGGAGGCTTAAGAAATGGATCTGTTGATTTTAAGTATGCATTTCTAGATGCATCTTAAGTTCAAACTTTACCAAGTATAGGTGTAGTTTATTTAATACACCTGATAAATCCTCTGCCCAGGCAATTCTTCTGGTGACAAAGGAGAACACTGGCATAAATAATTCAAAGAGTATTTAAGTTTAGGCCTTCCCGTATTTTAATTAGAACTTCAGCATGTAGTATAACAGAGAGGCATGGAATGGCCTGCCACGTGTAGGCCTGGAGAGCTGACAACTTAATAGTCTACATGTATATCTGATTCAACACAATCAACAATTCTGTTGGTGTCTTTTCCCTGGAAAGAATTCCACAGAGGATAGCAAAGAGTTGACCACAATTATTTCATTTAGGCAACTCCTGTCCCTGATAGTCCTTCTATAATAATTTTCCTTTCATTTTTAAGAAGCACTAAACTCTCAGGAACAGCAGCAAAGCTGTGAAACTGTTGACAATCAGCAAATCTCCAAGCAAGTTTAGCATCATCCATCCTGATTCATTATAATCACTGGAATTTTAGGTCACACCAGAGCCATCTGCAAAGCAGCCTCCCCAGATGATTAAAACATTTCTGTACAATGTACATTTACAAATTGAAAATTAATGAGGAAACATGTTTAAAAATTGACTATAGCTACCCAAGGGTTTAAAAACACTTTAAAATGCATAAAGAAATCACTTGGCTATGCAGTCCTCCTTAGTGACAAATAAGTTGCATTACTTCTCCGAATTACTCCTGCTGAATTAACTTTTCAATGTGTTGGTTATTATGGCTGCATCCCAATATCATACCTCAAAAACTACTAATACAAATCACATCCCCCCTTTCCTGCCCTCCGGGCTAATTCATTTTGCATCTTTCCAACTCAGGGTAAATGACCCAGAACAAAGCAAAGAGATTCCTCATGAATGACTGGTGTAACTGCAAACAGAATTGTATTCTGCCAGGAGATAGTCTACCTCTCAGTTAAAAGTTTCTCTAGCACTCCTGGCTGTAAATACGAAATGGAGCCTCTCTGCACAGCAGACAGTTCCCTGCACAATGCTCTTTTCATTTGACTTGGTCTTGCTCCTCTACAATCTCATTTTGCCTTCAGTCTGGCACTTGGGTCAGGCATCTTCATCAGGAACATAGAGAGGAAGGAGAAGGCATAATCTGTGTCCTCTAGGAGCTCAAATATTATCAGCAAAGGCAGGGTTTTGAGTGGGGAACAGACCTTTGTGGTCTTTGAGCAGCACCAAGCACCGTGCTTTGCATATGCTACTGCATTCAAATCTGCCAGGCCTGTGACATAGGCAATCTAGTATTACTGGTTATAGGTCAGAAAAGCGAGACTTAGAAAAGGTATGCAAACTACCCAGAGTCACGGTCAGCACTGTGACCATGAGTCGACCTCACTCAGGTGTGTACACACATCATGAAAATAACAGCACATGTACATCAGTAATAGATGCTCCAAGTGATGGACACAGAAGCCACAGAATGCTAGGTCCATTAGATAGGAATATAAACTTGCAAGGAGTCAGAGCAAATGAATATGGCAGGCATGGTCTCCTGAGATCACTGCGGACTGAATCGTGTTCCCCCAAAATTCTTATGTTAAAGCCCTTAACCCCCAATGTGACCATATTTGGACATGGGGCCTATAAGGAGGTAATAAAGTTTAAATGAGGTCGCAAGGATAAGGCCTTAATCAACAGGACTGGTGTCCTTGTAGGAAGAGGAAACGAAACCAGAGTTCGCTCCCTCTGTCTGCGCACACGCTCACAAAGGAAAGGCAGAGCAAGAAGGTGATCATCTGCAAGCCAGGAAGAAAGCCCTCACTAGAAACTGCATTTTCTGACGCCCCGATTTTGGACTTCTAGCCTCTAGAACTGTGAGAAGTGAAATTTCTATTATTTAAGCCACCCATTCTGTGTTGTGTTAATGGCAGCCCTGGCTGACTAGTGCACAGAGAGGAAGAATTAAAAATGAGAACTCAGTCAAGTGTGACAGTAGGTCAATGCCAGGGTGGGGAAGCAGCAAATGGCTTCCCCACACAAGCTAAAGCACAAAACTACTGAAGCAGGAGTCTCCCCTCTTCCCCGTCAGTGCCAATAACACTGGTCATACCCCTGGACTAGAACCTATGTTGTGCTAGATCATGACTATTTGTTCTAGGTCTGACACCCCCTGCCCTTGACTGTGAGTGTGTCTGCAGAAGCCACTCTGCCTCATTCATCTTTTCATCCCTCACACTTTCCTGGTACACAGTAGCTGCACTTTATATTTATTTAGGGGACTGAGAGTTGGACAGCTGAGAAAATGGGGCAGGGCTAAGCCTGCAGGAAGTGTCAAAGTAAGAACATCTGTGTGTACTAGGGATTTCTAAGGGTGAGGTATCATCCAGAGTATCTCAGAGTGACATGATCAAAACAATTCAGATAGGTGAGTCTGGCAGCAGCATATGGGACAGAGCAGAAGGGGTGGCACTGTCAACATGTTGCCTTCTGGAGTCTACTGTCAAAACCAGTGGTGACACACTTAGAAGTTGAACTGGATGATGGCACCAGGAAGAAGAAGATGTAAGAAACATTGTGAAGGAAACGTCAGCTGCAAATATTGAATGAACGCCTTCATTAATTCAGCCAATGTCCATTGATTGTCAACCTCCTTTCAGGCACTAGGCACCGTCAGAGATGCTGTAACTCAAGAGTGAGCAATGCCATCCACTTTATACCTGTCCTTGGTGAGCTGACTAGTAGAGACAGAATTGAATCAAGTAACCACAAAAATAACTTCATAATTACCAACCATGAACAATAACATGCAGAAATATCACACAGTCCTATAAGAACCAACAACAGTGAGACTTTCCTAGTCTAGGAAGCTCATCCTCCCCAGAACCCTAGGGTGGGACTCCTTCCCTCACAACTACGGGGTAAAGAAGAGGTAAACAAAACACCTTTGTGCATCCACAGCACAGGGGCCTAATGAATCTGTGCACTTGAAGCTCTACAAGGACAAGGCTGATTCCGCTGTCTACTGCATTCCTATTCCAACCAACTTTCTCTCAAACACAACATGGATCATGGGAGGAGCCAGAGAGAGACCTAGATGACTGTTGTATCCACCCCTATTGCAGATGACCAAATACAGAACCAGCACTTGCTGATATTGCATTTTAGCACATGAAGGATGGCATCTGAATTACCACCCAAATCCTTCTTATTCAATGATGTCCCCTTGAGATTAGGCTCCAGGCAGACACTTTGTTAAACAAATGTATTCATTTCAGGTTTCTGAATGAACATATCAGAAGATTTAAAAAAAAAAAGAAACAAAGGAAGAATCAGTACAAGTGAAAATTGCCATGAATATGATATTTATTTTTAATTTCATGAGACAGTGTGAGATGGTTTGGCAGATTAAAATCATAATGTATAGTGTCAACTGTTTCAGTGTTACCAATTCAGGGTTTACAAACTTATTTTGACAGTATGGGGCTGTCATCTGGCAATCACAAAGCTCTTTAGAAAGCTCACTATGAATGTATCCTAAAAGGGAAATACATCAAGATGGACATTTTCAAAACCTTTTCCTTAGGGTGGTTAATATGCTAAAGGGATACCAGAGCTATTTAAAATCCTCTAAGATATTCACTAGATATTTATATAAAAAAATGTTTTCACTTGAATATTTTACTTCCTATCAAATGCTATTCTCCTTTCCATAGATTATTCTAGCAAAAAGAGTCATCCCATAAACATATCAGGAGAGCAATTTTAATGAGGCTTGGGAGAAACAAAGGGATTTGAGAATGTATGTGTTGTTATAGCAGGTATTTATTAAATTTGTTCCATTAAAACACAAGGAGAATTCCAAATGACAAACAGAAGTTAATAGAGAAAGATTTTCACTCACAATAATGAAAATGATGTCTCCAGTCAAATTCAACCAAAGATGGATGTAGAGGAGGTATACTCAGAAGGTTGCAGGTTTTCATCAATGGTGGTCGGAATGCTAATTGACCTAGATGGCCTAAATTGCCCCTACACGTACCATGTACCTGGAATAACTTGGCCTGGGTGCTATGCCAGGTGCTTTAGACACCTTTCTTACCTGCTGAGGAAAGAAGACCTACAGGCCCCAAGTGACACTGAAACATACAACGTGCAATTGAGTGGTTTTCTGATATTGACTAGACTGATTTTAGGATTTGTGATGAAAAGCAAATATAATCAACTGGAAGTGCTGGAAGCAGCTCAATGAGGATACCAAGACTCGACGGACAGACAAAATGGTGACTAGAGAAAAAAATCTTAAGGTGAGACCAGCAAGATGAGGCAAGATTATCAATCAAGGGCCTTGAAACTACTGGTGAGGAATGCAGTCTTTAAAAAACCAAGAGTAAGTTCTTCAACCAGGGATGAAAGGACTACGTGAGAGATCTGCTTATTAGATTCAGGATGGGGTAGCTACAGTGTCTGGAAACTTTAGTAACCATCAGTAAAGCCTGTTCAAAAAGCAGATTCAGGGCTACAAGTCCTAAGTCTCTGATTCAGTAGGTCTGGAACCTGGCCTTGGGAATCTGAATGTTTACCTTCTTTCCTGTCACCTTCCCACCCCATGATTCTATAGCAGGTGGTCCCCAGAGCACAGTTTGATTAAACAGGCTTTTTGAAGAAGAAAATAAAGACCCAAGTTAAGTTCGGCAACTGTAACTGTAATGGATCTAAAAGTATATGAAATCTGGATGACTCCGCTGAAAGTCCTTTAAATTGATCTGAAATCTTCGGTTATCTCACACCAAATTGGAACCTTTTTTGCCCTCTGAGATCCCATAAAATATTTAAACTCTCATCCGTATGACAATCTTTTAAATGTCCAAAGGTATTCAACATGGTTCTCCCAAGTGAACACATACATCTCCACGATGAATGATGTGAGTTGCTTCAACTGTTTCTCACAAGAGATAACTTCTAACCATTGCCACCTCTGCTCACTCTCTTCTGATAACCTCCCAGTTTATCCATCCCTCCCTTCAATAAGCACACTCATGTGTGAATACAGCACTCCTGTTGACTTGACTAGGAAAGCATATGACTTCCTTCTCCCTTGTTCTCTCCATCCTGTCCGTATTAATGCAACCCAAGATCTTATCAGTTTTTCCTGGAGTCTGAATCAGCTAGCAAAAAGTAAAACTGATAGAAAAGAAAATTAACTTATTGGAATTTGTTCTTAGGCAGTTTCTGATTTCTCACAACTATAAGCATTGAAGCAAATTCTTTAAGAATAACATATATATTCTTGTCTTTAATGTCAGCATTTTAAATCAGAGTTTATAAAATATAGATGTACATAATTCAATGAAGACTTAATTTTCAAAATAGGTTCTCCGGCCTTTAGTGCTTGTCCTTTAAAACCTCTTAAATCAATCTTGGTCTCCTCCAAGAGTATCTCTGGATGGGAGAGCAGCTGCAGAGACAACGGGAACTACAGGAGAAGACGCAATCTCCTTAACAAGAGACCTTGACAATAGCCAGGCAAGTCCCAGTGACTGCTGTTGTTTCCTAGAGTATCGATTAAGCAATCTGTAACCATGACAATGATCTTCTATTCCTGGAAAGGTTAATGGGGTGGTCTGGACAGTCCTCCATGGTAAAAACAAAAAAAAAAAAAAAAAAAAAAGAGCATTAAAATGAAACAGAGATCTTAACAGTTCCTTTCCCATGATGCTAAATAGCAATTGTCAATGCCAGTTTCTTATTTTAAGAATTTTATTATTTAAAGCAATTTCACCAGAAGTCAGAAACCACACAGTGAAGTCAAACGTTAGAAAGCTTCTGGATCCAAGGGAGACGGAGATAGGGGTGATGGGTGCATGCCTAGTTTCTTCCACTGAATTTATAACAATTGTTTTCACTTGCTACTAACAACAGAGGGAGCTGTTTCCTGCACTCCTGCTGATGAGGAATGCAAGTTCTTCCCTCCAGTAAGTATTTGCTATGCACCTATTTATTTGCACCTGTGAAAACCTGTGACTGCTGAACTGCCTGATTCAAAGAAGCTACTGCCTAATTGTTTTTAGTGACCAGAAGCCCGGGGGAGAAAGCGTTGGAGGGACCCCACTAAAGGGGACGCCAAGCAGTAGAGAAAGAGAATCAGTTTGAAAGCAGGGTTAACCACAATTTCTCTCTCTCTCTCTCTCTCTCTCTCTCTCTCTCTCTCTCTCTCTCTCTCTCTCTCTCCCCCCCCCCACACACACACACACACACACACACGCACACCCCTATTACCAAAGAGGGTTCATGGTGGTTGCTAGAGACACACAAATGAACCAGACACATTTCTGACCACCAAGAACTTCTTGGTTGATAAAAAAAGAAAATCAAGGCAACAAACATAGGGGTATTTCTAACTGTGCATTACTATAACAAAACTTCAACTCAATACAAAAATGTAGATGGCCAGAGGATCTTGTTTTACAGAAGTTTTGTAAAAATCGATTAGGTCATGCTCTCTCCTTGTCCATCCTTTCTTCTTTAAAGCAGCTGACTGCTTCTGCTCCATAGTGCCAGCACTTTATGGTGCCTGTCAGGCACATCTGGAACCCTAGACCTAAAACTATTTTGTTCTCCATTTACCTACTATCCCTGATACCTGCTACCCTCAGCTCTTTCCCTGCTCTTACTCCACCCTCTCACAGCTGACAAAAGGCTAAGGAGGTTCTTCTTGCTCCTTTGGCATCTCCTTCTGATGTACCTGGCATAACTCTTCCTCCTTATTCCAGCTTGGTCCCCAGGACCCTGTCCTGGCACTAGGTCAGGTGTTCAGTTTTGGCCTGGCTTACCCCAAAGTGTTGACAGGAAGTAGCATGCTGACTTGTAGCCCAAACCCTTGCCGTTATCACCAGGTTCTCCAATTATTTTTGCAACCTCTCTCTGCCTCACACATCTTAGCGTTTTTGACAAAGTAGCACACAAACCATTATACCAGCTAGTTTTCCAAAATTGAATCTGGTCCTGCAGACCTTGGAAAAATAATTATTTCTTTTCATAATAGCCTGCGACTAAATCTGATTTGTGGGTGGACAATGGCCCTTACACCTTCAAAGAAAGCTAGAAAACAAGTCCAATAGTAACAAGTCCTATTGATAAATTGAAGCTCTAAGCTACAAAAGTGCTTATTCACTGACCAAGAGCTCTGCAATTTATTTTACTTTATTAGATGCTGAATCCCCCCCCAAAAAAAAAAAAAAACTGCTGGAGTTCCAAAAGCTTTGAATCTAATTATTATAAGTATGTTTAATCAAACCTTTGAAGCTACTTGGAGTCTAATTCTGAAGTTTAGATGAGATTACACTTCCCTGCCACTCATATATGTTAATATAACTCCCAAGCTTTGTGAAGACATAGAATAAATCCAACATTTAAAACAAAGTGATACTTTTGACTTTAGAATGGTCTCTGCAGATACTTCTTCCCCTGACCATTACTGACATCCTATTCATCCAATCCTGGGAGTCCAACATGAATGAGCTGAGAAAATACACCTCAAGAAGAAAGTCACAAATAAAAGGTAGATCTCAGCTTTGGGAAAGACCTTAAAAGGTCAATTTATTATCCAATGTTTGTATTTCTTCTGGTATATTCGTGTTAAGGAATTGTCTATTCTATGCATGGATCTTTTTAGCCTCACAGTGCTGTCAATTCCATCTTTGCACATCCCTGACAATAAGGAAGCCTATTCTTACATGCACTCGAACTTATTTTATGACAACTTTGAGCTTATGCTCACACAAATACACACTGCTGAGGATAAGGTTCAAGAACTGAACACACAGCTTCATTCAATTTGGAGAGAGCCCTGTGAGCCACGAGCTATGTATTTCACAAACATCATCAGGCTCTGGATCTAAGAACAAATTCACAACAGCTAGAGTTCCAGTTATTACCCAAGACAGTGCTTCCCAGGCTTGTTCAGTCCCAGACACCACTGTGATCCTGGTACAATACCCTTTTGATGGTGACAGTAATAGTGTGAGGCAGGAGGTCTGTTCATTCGTTACCTATCTAGCTAAGTTCTCTCTCCTTGGCCATGTGGCCTGTACAAGCACACGCCGAGCACCTGCAAACACACATGCACACAGACTTAGTATGTGTTCAACAAGCAAAATAAACATACTCCCGCACAGAAAATTCCCTTTTTTTTTTCCCTACTGTGGTCAACACCACCTCCACACCTTAACTTCTAAGTTACAGTTTGATAAACCTCTCTCGAGGACACCCTGAAGGTCCCTGCAGATCAGCAATGCTTCTCAGTGTGCCGACATTTTAACACCCTGACTGGGTGACAGAAAACATCTGAGGGCATCATTTCTGGATAAGGCAGAGATCTAGGGAAATGAAATTCGCCCAGTTTGGAGCACCCCAGAGATTCACATATCTCACTTGACAAAAGAGGACGTCTTTGTTCATCTGATAAAGTTTGCAGCTTCTACAAAGATGAGCACTTTGTAGAAACTGTTCATTAGATCTTCCCTAAAGCAAAGTCTAATGAAGAGAAAGAGAAACTAGAGTGGAGTTGTAGGCTATGGACAGCACACTCATGCTAAAAGCAATAGATGGAGGCCAAATGGTGCTTTCACTACAAAATGGAGCCAGAAACTGAAGATCAGGGCTCTACTAGAGGAATTTCCTTTTTTTCCCATTTGATTATTTCTTCTCTGTTTTACCATGGTGAAAAGAAATAAATATCCTTAAAACAAAAAGTGCATATCTTGGTAGTAGCAGAAAAAGGACAGCTTGGGAGACCAAGTTTAGCACGCAGGTCAAAGAACCCCAAGAAAAACACAGGGGGCTGCTGGGATGAGGGGAGAGAACCAGGGAGGAGACTGAGATCCCGAGGCCCCCACAGTCTTCAGCCTAGGTCTTGGCTCTGTTCACATTTCCTTTTCTTGGCACCCAGAGAAGCCCTTTGTGAAAGTGGGAAATAGACTGTCACTAGTGTCCAGCTCTTCCCCTTCAGACAACCTTCTCATTTTTGCTCCCACCATTCCAGGAGAGAAAATTTACAAACTTGTCCACAGTGTGAGGTCTTGAATTTTTAGGAAAATTGAATTTGGAAAAACCAGCTTATGAGAGAGACAGAACCTACTCTCCCTAGGAGCTTCTCAAAGAACATTTCTTCCATATTTGAATAGACATCAACAGAGCATCTATGTGCAAGTAACCCTGCTCCTGACTTCAAACAAAACCAAGATAAGAGCCAAAATATGTTTTCAAGGCAAACAGACCTTTTCTTTTTTCTTCTAATAGAAATATAATTGACATAACATTATATTAGTTTCAAGTACACACTGTAATGGTTCAGTATTTGGGTATATTGCAAAATGATCACCACAGTTAGTCCAGTTTACAGTCATCACCACATAGTTGCATTTTTTTGTGTGTCTGTGATGAGAACTTTTAAGATCCACTCTCCTAGCTATGACCTTTTTCTTAAAAACAAAATAAGAACTGTATGTATTTATCCCAAGTATAATAGTTTGCATTTAAAGATATCACTATGTTCTGAATATTTGTGTCATAGTCATATGTTGAAATCCTAACTCTCAAAAGTTATGGTATTAACAGGTGAGAACTTTGGGAGGCACTTAAATCATTAGTGTGGCACCCTCACAAATGGCATTAATGCTCTAATCAAAGAGACCCCACAGAGCTCCCTTGCCCCTTCCACCATGTGAGCACAAAGCAAAAAGGCACAGTCTGCAAACCGGAAAGAGGGTCCTCATCCTGCCTTGCTGGTGCCATGATCTTGGACTTCAGTCTCCAGAACTGTGAGCAAATTCCTATTAATAAGATATCTAGTCCATGGCATTTTGTTGTAGCAGCACAAAGGCTCTAAGAAAGATATAGTAGAGACTTGTTAAATGAATATTTCCACTTCCACTAATTCCACAAATATACACTGATCTCTTAGTTTGTCCTTGTGCAGACAACCAATAAGTGTCAAAGCATTCATAAGTTAAAAGGTCATCACAAAGAGGGAGGTTAGCAACATGGTTCAAGTCCTGGCTTGGACATCAGGCTTGGATTCCTTATCTATAAGGTATTAGAAATTACAGTATCTACACTCTAGGGTTCATATATGGATTGAACATGATGATTTCATTAAAATACATAGTATACAGCAAGCTTGCAATAAATAACAAGCATTATCATCAATTATGCATATCAACTTTAGTTTAAAAAGGAATTTCATTTCTTCTCCAAGAAATGATATTACGATGATGACATCCTGATTAGCGAGCTTTTCTGAAGTCAGCACATTCTGATGTTTAAAAGTTCTTATGCTGATAAAAGAGCAAAGTCACAGCTGAGAGGCACGTCATTTCTATGGACAAGAAGGGTCTCAGAACTGGTAGCTTGCTGCCCCTGAGAACTGAGTGGCCAGAAGGGTATAAACTGATCGATATTCACTTCAGCCCAGTCAATTATTTCTTCCTAAAACTACATAATAATTTTCAGTTGTACACTAATAGCTATGTGGAGAGAGAAAGAGAAAGGGAGGGAGGGAGGGCGAGAGAGAGAGAGAGAGAGAGAGAGAGAGAGAGAGAGAGAGAGAGAGAGAGAGAGAGAAGCTATCTCATACCTCTCCCATACTTCTATTCCAGGAATGGAAATATAGGGGTTCCCTTTTTACTCCAAGTGAAGCTGTGAACCAGCCATATGGGCATCATCTTGGAGCTTGTTACAAATGCAGATATCAGGCTCCAGCCCAGATCTCATGAAAAAGAGCTGCAATTTAACAAGATCCCCAAGCAATTTACATGCACGTTAATGTTTAAGAAGTGCTACCTTAGAGCACCTCCATTGTCCCTACAGTTACCAACCCTCATCACTCCAGGGAGCTGCCTACATGCACTGTGGAAACTGCTTATTTTAGGAAAGCTACTTCCAACCAGAAGGAAGGATGGATAGCCTTAGACCTGCCTCCATGGAGACATCCATAGGGCGCTTATGCAAATCTGTCCACTTGATCATGAACTGTGATGCTGTTGTACTTCCTGATTTGACTTGTTTCCTTGCAACTAGCCTGGAACTGGATTTCTTACTAGAAATAGACATATATTGTATCTTCTGCCTTTTCTGCCTACTCTTTCAGTACATAATATTCGACTCGATGTGTTTTATTCTTAAGAAACATGCAGTGCCTGTATCCTCACATCATTTAGGTTTTCAGTTTTTTAATTTTCACACTCCCTCCAGGATACATGTAGTAAGCCAGCCACAGAATTGTCTGCACGCCGAAGGGAGTTTGTAGGTCTGTGGATACTGACTCACAGTGAAAGGCCTTCCAAAATGTTCAGAGTGCCTTTTGTAATAGGCCGAACAGTTGTTGGTATCAGCCCAAGGAAGGTTGACATGGCAAAATAAGTGGTGTTTGGCCTGCCTTATAATAGGATTAGGGCACGGGACAGTGGGTCTGACTGCTCTGTAATAGCTGCTCTGTTAGTAATCCTCGAAGCATCATCTGGATACACATTTGAGTCCCTGCATTTATTTTGAAAAGACTCTAATAGAAACGCTGGTAATCCTGGGCTCCCAGTAGTATGTTTATGTTGTACAACCAAATCAGTTTCTTGAGGCCATTTAGGAAATGTCACTATAATGCTTCCTGTCTTTATAAAATGCTTCACAATTTACCCAGTGCTTTCACATACATTATCTCCTTTAGCTTCCACCACAGCTCTGTGAGGCTGGCAGGGCAAGCTCCACCCCAACCCGCACATTCCTAGCTTTTACCTATAGATGAAGAAACTTAATAACCAAAATAGGCTGGGGTTAAATTAGTAATTTATGTTAGACAGTTAGATGACTTGTCCAGGATCTGAAAGTTAGTAAATGGTAGAACCAGGACCAAAACCCAATTACTTGATTCC
The DNA here is from genome assembly GCA_028627145.1 of Eidolon dupreanum. NCBI lineage: Eukaryota > Metazoa > Chordata > Mammalia > Chiroptera > Pteropodidae > Eidolon > Eidolon dupreanum. Next base: position 56,013,829 of record CM053515.1, read on the forward strand.
TAAGTCATATTCCTTTTGCCCGCACTGTCTCCCAAATAATGATCCACACATCACATGGGGATGTCCACACACTAAAGTCTCTGACCAAGAATGTCTGAATCAAATTAATTGGGTCTTATAATGACCCCAAGTTCACCATCTCATTAGCCTGCTTATTATCCCTGAGCATTTCACTTTATAAAAATGTTCAAATCAGCATAAATAGAAAGATATGTGTCTGTGCAATTTTGAGATTATTTAGAACAAACCTAGGTCCTCCCTATAGAGGGAGGGAACATTACCCATCTATATGTGTGGATGTTACTTTTGGAAAACGAAGAAACACTTGTATTTCTTTAAGTTCATTCATTCATTTAACAGATGTTTTTGAGCACTCACTAATGCCAGAATCTGGGTGAAATTCATTTATCATGTGAGCATTGCTGTTTTAGATAGTCAGATCACACTGTTGGTTTGTATCACTTACAGCAAGCGAAAAGCTCAGGGAAGGATTTAGAATCATTGATTTCAAGTCAGATATTTATAAACCTCTACACATATAGGCAATTTTAAAAAACATCTACATAAAGGGTTATTTTCTTCTTCTTAAATTTAATTGTAGGCCTATATGCCCCATCAAGATCACTTTGAGTTCTGTGCTCATTAAGTTAACCTCTGCCAGCTCTTTGCCACATGTAGATTTAATCAACATCACCGCTTCCCCACCCTCTCTCTTTAATCCAAGTCATTAATAAAAACGTTGAGTAAAACCAGCACAGGGAGGGAGCCCTATGCCTAGTCACGAGAGATTCCCTTCTACATATCTCCAATGTAATTTATCAATACAGGTGAAACCTGAGAGCTTAAAACAAAATCCACAGACAAACACGATGCAGATATAATAGGGTGAAATAATGCCTTCAGTAAATCCCTCTAAAATTTTAAACAAACTGTGCCTTTTCTAAATCGCCCAGACTTTAGAACTTGACCATGATCTAAGAGCCAGGAGAGTTTCCTGTGTGCTCCACTACTGGCCTTATTTTTCAATAATCATTTCTCTCTCACACTTTGAAGTGAAAGTTATTAGAATGGTTCTGAAATATTCCTGTTCTCTTTTACACTCAGGGTAAGACAGGATGTCCTTGCCCCTTTTTAAGTTTGGCCTGGCAATGTGACCTACTTTGCCTAATGAAATGTGAGTAGAAGTGTTTGCTGCTCTCAGGAGGAAGCTCTAGGAGTCAGTGCATTATTCACCATATCCCCTTCTCTCTTGGATTCAGGAAACGTGTTAAGAAGGCCCCTGAGGGATTTTGATGAGCAGAGCCCCTACCAACCCACATTCATCACAGACTATGAACGGAAAGAATACTTTTGTTGCATCAAGTCATTGAGATTTGGGGGATGCTGGTTATCTCACATTAACCTGTCCTATCCTCACTGGTACCTCTGGAATGATCAATAGCTTCTCCCTGCTCATAAAACATACCTGATCCCTCTTCTGGTATTTAAGGTCTTCTGCAATTTTACCTGGAATTATCTCTCGAATATATTTTCTAACAATCACTCAGATATTACTATCTGTTCCTTTTAGGAACCCAACTCTTCTGAAAACTCTACCTTGAAATGCCACTTTTGATGGTCATATTGTTGAGTACCTTGGCTTTGGAGTCACGATTGCCTTCAGTTTCTTCATCTTCATTCCTCTACCGAATACATCATAGAACATCACAGGTGGATACAAAATATAAGTACTTCTTCCCCTGATCATCTCCTTTGCTTCATTCATAGAAATACCTCAGAAACTGCCAACCAAAGAGTGAGCAATATAAACCAGAACTTCAGCTTGGAAGTTCTTTAAGTAGTTAATCAGTGTACCCCATGTAGCATTGTCCTACACTGACTCAGATGTGAGTGAAAACCATAATTTCTCTAGAAATAATGCTGCCTTTAATTAAATAAATAACATAATAACTACTCATTATAATCCCTAAGGTTGCCTTTGACAAATTCAACATGAGTTGCGATTGTGCGTTCCAGTTCTTAGAAGAGTGCCACCGTGTATAACAAACCAGACCAATGGCTTGGACGTTCTTAAACGAGTGATTTGGAATCAATTAATTATAAAACGGGACTTTCTAAAATTTAAAGTTCCCCACCAAAGGAACACCCTGCCTACAAAAAGCATTGTGTGTGTCCTGGGTCAGTGAAAATGTGTGACCTCGTACACATCCTCAGAGATGTCAGAGAAACAGCTCCAGCACTGAGGGTATTTCTGCCAGGATGGCTTCTTGCTTTCTGGTTCTGTGATTTTATTTTTCCTATTTCCCTGTGTCCAGCTCGCGATATTCCCTGCTGCTCCCTTCTGGCTTGCTCCTAAACCCTACTACAAACCATACAGTAAGGGCAAAGAAAGAGCCCTCACCTTGTCTTTGGAAATGTGGGTCCACCTTGGGTGGTATTTACAGACACGATTCAAAGAAAGCCCAGGGGACTGGGCTGGTGCAGAAGGGAACAGGTAGAAAGCTGCAAATATACCCTCTTCTACAAATGTTCTTTTGTCTCACCAAGGCACATTACCTCTCTGTTGGGAAGCCACTGAGCTAGCATTTACTATTTTGAGATTATGATCCATTTTCCATCCTACTGCTAGCATCCCTACATACCTCACAAAGTAATTTCTTCTTGTAAGATCTTGACAGGAATATTAAAAATTTAAAAACTTTTGTCTTTTACCTACAATGAAAAAATACAGTGTAGATTTTGGTAAAGAAGTCTGGTATAGAAAGTCTGGAGAAGAAGCAAGGTCCTTCATTCTAATGATACCACACTGAATTATACATGGAAGTAAGAGCATTCTAGCAATCTTGGTGACTATGACAGAGCTCCCAAAAATGGCTCTTCCAGAACTTCCTCACTGAAAATAGAGAAAACCAGAAGACCCTTCCTTCTTTTATGCTTCTCTAACCTTTCCTTTTCCGGAACCCAGACGTCCACCCAATACATTCAAACTAGACTCAGACACTTGGAATTTCTAATTCCATATTCTGCCTGGTCCAAACTCTGCAGGTAACTATAGAAACTCCATTAGTTCCATCTCTCTTCTGTACACACCTGTGACTCAGAGCCTCTGCTTGCTAGTGTGGGAGCCAAGCAGCCTGCAGAAGCAGTTAACAGAACCTAGCATGTTAAAGGGATGTTTCATTAACCAATTGCCTCCATCCAGAGCCAGTCTGATTTGGTGGATTTCACAACTAGTACCGATGGCCCCAGTTTTAAAACTCCACGGCTACTAGCAAGAGAGGAAAGTTTGATACAGGTAGGACCTTAGGGTATGTGTCAAGTTAAATTCTATCGATGACTGCACAGCCCTGGTCTATTATGCTAAAGAATTCCACAGAATCAAAGCAAATCATGTCTTAAAAGGCCAACTTCCAAGTGTGTTTCTTACATGAGAGCAAATGGAGGGGTGTGATCAAAAACCTGATATTTCTTTAGTGATGGAAAAGTCAAATCACTTCCCCAAACACAGAAGCTATTTTCCCTCTTTTCAAGAAGATAGGAATGACCCAATAATAATTACAATGTAATGAAATGAGGAACATGAGAAGTTACCTCTTGAGTGCAAGAAATGCAGTGAACAGTTTGTTATGCCCCTCCACATCCTGTGCTGAAAAAGGTCTCATTAGGGTACTGGTTAGACCATCCAATTGTCTCCCAGGTGACAAAGTAGAAACTCAATTGCTTAAAAGTGGTTCAAAACTAGAACATACAGAGAAGTAAACAAAGCTATTTGAGTCTGGAAGAGAAACCATATTCTGGTCATCTAATCAAGGTGCTTTTAAACTCTAATTTTGTTTTTCCTCTTTGGAGATAGAAATAGTTTTTAAGAAAAAAAATTAAACCTACTAATTTTGACTTTTAAAACACTCCCACACTTAATCTAAATAAGATTGCCATCTCATTTGAAGTCACCTGCCCAAAAAAATTACCTGCCCAGAGTTGAATCAAGAGTGTGAAAGTAAGAAGCACTAGCCTCTGGGCAATGTAAACAGAGGCCAAAATATCTTTCTAGAAAATATTTTGTTTGTTTGTTTTTTAGTTTATAGATTACTTGGAATTTGCTGTGCTTTATTTATTCATCTAGCAAAACAAATGAAGCACTTACCATAAGCTATGTTTTACTGCACTAGGTACTGGGAATACAGTTAAAGAAGCCAGAGCTGATGCTCCTCAATGTCATTTTTAGGACATTTCTCAAACACACACACACACACACACACACACACACACACACACACAACTTAGTCAACTAATTGAAAAAAAAAAAGAGAGAAATCCCATTAATTCTCTAAAATTCTTAAACTAGAACAATATAGCATCAGTTTATGAAATATGAAACAAAGAACAATGCCATTTGGTAGGACACTTACTTTAAATCTTCAAACTAATCATCCATTAGAACCCTGAAGAGGAACACACCTATATCCAGGTCCTAAAAATACTAAAATATCAGTAAAATCCAAAGAAAACCAGAATGAGCTAAATAGAAACTTCATATATTATGTCTCTTTAGAACCTAGTCATAATCCTTTAGTTACTACAAAGAATAAGAATATAAAATCAAGTAGTGTAAGATAGAGAAAAAAAGAGACTTCATTTCTTTGACCATATTTAATTGGTTCGTGTTTTTTTGTTTTTTCCTCTTTAACCCTTTTCTGTAAGTCTACATTTTCAAATATGGACTCGTTACTCACTTCCTTAGCTAGTAAAAGTGCTTCTACTCGGGTTACTTGGTTATGTCAATGGTTTTCCAAAGGGGTGTGTCTGTCTGTCTGTCTGTCTGACTGCCCGTCTGTCAGTCTGTTAGTCTTAGAGGAGTCACAACCTGGATAAAGCACAGAGAAAGGAATAACATGGCACTAAGGAATAAAAGGAAGTGGGAAAGAGATTTATGAGGCTAAAGAAAGTTTTCTCCAGTTCAAATAAATTTTTAAAAGAACTTATATCATGCCTTTTGGAAAGGCGAAATTCACTGGAGTTTGGTATTTTACAGAGAAGTGAGAAAGAGAAAAGGGAGGGATGGAGAGATGGAAAGAAGAGAGAGAATTTTCTTATCACAAGTTTCTGAAGGGAGCCATCCCTAGCATTTACAGATTGCCACTTATTCTTGGAGATACATACCATCAGATAATGAAAACAGCCCCCACATGTTTTAAAATCCCCCATTTAAAATTTAAATTCATTAGTTTATGAGCTGCTGGGAATTGACAGTTTTACACCCCAATCCTCCTTGCAATTTATGTAAAGGATGCCATAAAACGGAATAGGGGAGCATCACCAAGTGAAAACACCAAACACAAATTGCTAAATAAAAACGCAGCTAAAGCCGATTTGCTGTGGGTCATATAACCAAGAATGTCATTTTTATTAAGGGGAAGTTCTTTAAGCATTTGCTCCTCGCCCAGCCATGCTTTTTTACGAACATTTAAAATATTAATGTACTGTTTTTATTGCTTCCCTCCTCTAACGGCATTTCTAGAACTGGTTCCACATATAAAATATGTCCCACGTATCTGCAACATGGTAAGCATTTCTTTCTTTCGTTACATTTTTTTTGTAGTAGGAGGGTGTGTGCGCCTATGAGTGGTTTCTTTCTGACAGTTTATATCACAACTAGACTGCAGTGTCCTGATTTTAGAGATTTTAATTACAATAAGCTTGATATATACTAGAGATTAGACTTTACATGGAGGTTTATGTTTCATTTGTCTTCAATGTTAAAATTTAGCTCTTGCTTTTAAAACAAAGTTCACTGTGCCACACATATGAATTTCATATGCTACAAATAGGAGGGATAGAAATGAATCAAGGAACTAAGTCTCCAAAGGAAAGATGTACCTGCCGGGGTCTCTACACAAGTTATTTCCAAATGGGGACACCTCAGACACCCTAATGGTTCATGTCTTCTGGGTCATCTCTAAGAAATCTTTGCCTGTCCAATGTCACAAAGCTCTCCAATATTTCTTCTACTAACTATAATTCTAGCTTTTAGGTTCTGGTCTATAATTCATCCCAAGTTCTTCTTTATACACAGAGTAAGGTAAGAATCAAGGCTGTTTTCCTATTGAGTTGTTTTGGTGTCCTTATCAAAAATCATTTGATAATATAAGTATGCATCTATTTCTCAGTTCTCTATACTCTTCCATTGATCTCTTTGCCTCTCTTTTCACCAGTACCACACTATCTTGACTATTGTAGCTTAAAGTGACTCTTAAGGTCAGGTAAGGCTTTGTTTCAACACTGTCTCCCTTTTAAAACATTGTTTATATGAATTTATTCTTTTGTCTCTCCAAATGAAGTTGAAGATCAGGTTGTCTCAGCTATCTCTATAAGGCCACCAGGCACAACACATCGGTGCCTAGAGGAAGCTGGGTGAACAGGCCTTCACACCTGAACCTTCAAGCTAATCTGGAGTGTAAACTTAATGAAAACCCAAAGCCATACAGAGCTCTTCTAAAATCACTATTTTAATCAAGCCATGATTCCACAGAGCTGTGGAGTATTCTCAAAGATTAAGGAATAAGGCAATAGTGACACATTGAAAAGGCTGATCTTGTTTTATAGACTAACCCGCCTCCAGAAACACCTGGGAGGTTAATAAGCATGTAGCTAGGGAGCATAGTGGGGCCAGATGGAAGCACCGGGTAACCCATCAAGCCAGCTATCACACTCACCAGCACCTCACGGAATCTGGGTCATAGAGCAAATACTTGGTAAATATTAGTCAATTGAAAGAATAAGATATTTTCTACCATAAATGCTCTCAAAGGCAGTGGCAGAACTTTAGTTTCTTTGGATCAGTGGAGGAAATCATCCATAGTAGTATTTCTTTCAGAGTAGAAATCAAATAGGGCTCATATTTCCTACAAAACCTTAAAAGAAACCATGTCATTCCCCTAACCTGTGTTTGGGACAAGATAAAAGGGAAGGAAGAAGCATGGAAGATAGGACATGCTTCACAAAGCCTAGGGAATAAGGGCTGAGCACCAAATGCCCTTGGCAAGACAAAACACATTAAAAACAAAAACAAAATAAAATAAAAAGGCAACACCGGATGGAGTTGGAAAACGTTTGTTAGATACTGCATAGAGCCAGAAGAGGCCAGGCCCCAAATGTCCCACCCTCTCATCCCTAGCCACTACTGGATCACATCAGCAATCCCCTAGCTGTTCACTCTCCTTGTTCTTGACCCCTTAATCAATGGACAACACTGAGGCTGGCATGACTATTCTAAACTATAATTAATGCAAAACTTTCTCTTGTTTAAATCTTTCATTTATACCAGGGAGAAAATAAGCAAAACCCCAAAGTCCTTGATCACATGGCCTGCTCCTCACTGGCCACCACTCACACATCTGCATTTTTCGCATCAGCCATAGTTACCACCCTGCCAGAGCTCTGCATGTGCTATTCACTCTGCCTACAGCATCTTTACTCGTTCTCGTCCCAGGATTCAGATCAAACTTAATTAATTGTCTCCCAAGATCATTTACTGATCCTCCCAGTGGAAGCCCTCCCTGGAAACCATTTTGGAGTTGGTCTCTGTCAAAACTGCAAATGTGCTGTGGTTACAAAGTTGCCTTTGATCTCTGTAGGCTATGCATCTAACACCAACTAGCATCTACTCAACGTTTAATAAATGGTTGAATAAATAATTAAGTGAATGAATAATATGCCCAATAAACAATGAACAGATTCATTTGCTATGAAGTTACAACCCTGGATCTTTGCTGTGTGACAATTAAAATTGCTCCTTACCATTTATTTATTTTTTAATGTTTAAAATTCTTTTTTTTTTTTTTTTTTTTTTTTTTTTTTTTTATGCCTACAGCACCAGGTCTTCCTAGGTAGTCTCCCATCCAAGTACTAAACAGGTCTGACCCTCTTAGCTTCCGAGATCAGATGGGATCAGGCTTGTTCAGAGTGGCATAGCCATAGACTACTTACCATTTTTTAAAATCATCATTATTAATGTATATTTAACATACTATATAATGTAAAACATCTACTATGTGAAACAAATTATATAATATATATATATTTTAAGTGTATATTCAAAAAGTTTTTTAAAATTTACATCTTCATAACAACCACCACAATTATGATGTAGAACACTCTGTCACTCCAAACAGTACCTTGTCCCCCATCACAGTCAACACTCTTCTATTTATTACTTTCTGTCATTTGGGCAGGACCCAAGTCAGAAGCAATGAGAAGAAGGAACAAAGTGAGATGTGGGTGGACAAGTCCAGAGGAAGCATAATTAAGAAAAAAGAAAAAAAAAAAAAAGGCCGAGAAGTGGAATGCAGGCTAAGGCTGAAAATTCACAGGTAAGCTGAGCAGCAGGGAACTCATGCTGTCCTGGGAGCCCACCGCCTTTCCCTGGCCTGGCACAGAGCACTAAAGAGGACTTCAGTAAACTCCCATTGGCTTCCTTTTGAGCACTTTGGAAATTGTACCGGCAAGTACTTTGTGGCATCCAGACCATTTTAAATAAGGGCTTGACAATTTATTATCAGGGAGCTAGATACTCTAAGGAAAAAGAAAGTTCTTATAACTTTTTTTTTATAGTCCCAAAGTAAGTTATAAGCTAATGAAAGCCAAGTACTTAAACTGCGTAGTGCCCCTTTCTCCACAGGGCCTCCATGCAAAGTATATAACTGATGATGAGTAGACAGTGGGTAGTTAATGAAGCATGTTAGAGTGTGACCTAATACACTGGTGAATTCAGCAGAAAAATAATAATTTATAAATATTATTTTATAGCAGTTAATATTTTGAGAGCTATGTGCTCTGCTCTTTGCTAAGCAAATTTTATGCACTATGGCATTTAATCCTTACACAGCCTGGGGAGATAGACACTGTTTTCACCTTCATTTTGCAATCAAGGAAAAAGAGACACAAGGAGAGAAATAAATTGCCCAAAGTAAAACAGCTAGAAAGCTGGGAGGTCCAGATTGGAATTCAGGTTGAACTGACTCCAAACTCTTGCTCTTGATCATTGTGCTCTGAGTTTTGACAGAGTAAATATCAAAAGCCATCCTGCCATACCAACCTGCCAAATGACTGAGGTGTCTACCATTAGAAATTACTTCTTTGGTGGAATCTGTATGACGGTATTATCAACCATTAACACTTAGCCATAGGTAATTCTTGCCATTAACGCTAGTTGCTATCTTGAATGGTATAAAACAGGCAACTTAGGAACAGGAATACCGGTGTTTGGCCATGGGAAGTGGAGGGAAAAGTTGAGGTATATTCATATGTCCACCTCAGTGACTTCCTGGGACAGCCAAAGGACAGAACGAAGTTGCTAAGCATCAGGCAGGGCTAAAATGCAAAAACAAAAGGAGCGAGAAACATACAAGGAGAGGCATACGTATGAGGTGGTGAGAAAGAATCAAGGACAAATACTGTATACCTATGCAGAGGCTTTAGTGGACTCTTCTAGATATTTGAAACTGCACAGTGTCCTAGAAATAGCACAGATTTTTGAAAAGCCTCAGATCTAGGTTCACATATGTCAGCCAGGATCTTGTGGCAGTTATTAAAATATTTGTGAGGTTTACTATCCTAATCTGAATATTGGAGATCTATAATTTGCAAGATTATTTGGGGGATTCCATTAAATTATGTGGAGAAACATATCTTGTAAATTATCTGCCATAGACTATTCAATAATGCTCATCTTGTTTCCTTCCTCCTTTTTTTTCCCTTTGAGTTTAAGCAGTATCTATTACATAAATGGTCATACTTGGGAAATAGCCCTGAGAATATCTACTCAACCCTGAAGTTGCCTCAGAAGTGCAGGAGTCAGGCTGTTTGGTCTGATATTGTTCTTACAGCACATCTTGTTATTCAAAGGCTCTTGTGCCCCACCGCACACAAACACACAATGAAGAAAGTGGGGGTCACACTGGCATCGTGCCACTTTCTCTAGTTCATCTACTTTTTGCAAATGAATGTCAAGAATTTAAATAGCATTTTACATCAAGTCACTTCTAATCAAGCTACTATCTGTTTAAATGTTTTCTGTCATGGTGATTTGGTATAGTGCGTAACATGTAGCTAGATGAGGCTTGTTCTTACCTCAGAACTAGGATTCTTCAGGGGACCAATATGATGGAGTGTTCTTTGCATAATATGCTTACTTGAGGAGCACAGTTGTTTTTTGACTACAACATATCTGCAAGCTTAGGACATCAATCACGTTGTTAAATAAATACCAAGTAAATAAATGTGTAAATAAATATTTTAAATCTCAATGAAATTTCTTCTTTCTAACAATATTTTCAAAAACCATTGGATAATTCTTTGGCTTAGCCATCGGCTCAGTAAAGAATCAAAAATAGATTTGGAGGTAAAAAGCTCTGGGCTCCATCAATACGTAACTGCAGGTCACCATTAGAAATGTCAGGCTGTCTGCAGGAAAATATTAGAAATAGAGAATTGACAAATCACAGGAAAAGCTGTGATGGAATTATATGCGGTCATTAAAAATGTTTTAGAATAATTTCTAGTGACACTGAAAAATGCTTAAGATATTATTGCGAAAGCTACAAAACACCATACGTGGTACAACTCCAGTCCTGTAAGTATGTGTGAATGTGTGTGCGTAATATTTGTTTTACATTAATGAAGCAAAGATGACCCCTGCTAGGTTGTGAATTTCTTCTCTGTTGGCTGAGACCCATCAGCTCAAAAGCCTGCTGATGCCAAACTCAAACTTTTACACATTTTAAACATAGTCCAAGTAAGATTTTCAACCATTTGAAGCCTGCTTGCTTTTCATATCCCAGGAAGCTGCTCCCAACATCTGTAGCCATTGATAAAATAACCCAGGGCCTAACACCCACAGCCACTGCTGTCCTTCAGAGCTTTCTGACCCAGAGAGTCCAAGCTGCTGAGCCACCCCACCCAGATCCCTTTTTTTCTCAGGAGTTCCCATGCCCTTCTTTCCTCCTGAGTTGCTGCCAGAGGAAATAGCCTTTGGATAAACTCCGGCTTTGAGGAAATTCCCCGGGCAAACCTCTCCTCAAAATGCCCATTTAGATTTGTGTGTGCTACTGCCACCTTGTGGTCATATATTTTTTCCCTTGATCAGCCCCCAAGTCCCTAGGATCCTTTACAATGTCATCTGAGGTCCCCTATCCCCATGAGATCTAGAGAAGATTGATGGACGGCAACCTCATGTCACCAACTCATATTTCTCCAAATATTTTCAGTGCTTACTCTTTTTGGAAAATGAAATAATGAAATATTTCCTAATGAAAAAATGAAATAGGAAGTCTGTGGCTTCCATTCAAAATGATTGTTTCACTTCATTTGATTCAAATGGAAAATCAGCCTCTTTCCTTAACTTCCAAACATGATACACTCATACAACACATGTGTGAACTAGAATTACCTGGAGGTTTGATGCTGAGTTGGAGAGTAATTTACAATATTATCCAGTTGAACATCAAGCACTGCTGTTCTCGGAAGTCTTTTTCAGATACCCTACAGACCCCTCTACCCTGTCCTATTTTCTCAGTGATTCTCTCTCTTCACTACCTCTGCTCTCCTGCTCTTGCCCACAATAACTTGTTGATCACAGGCAGCTATAGTTGGAAGTGATGGGGCCACCACGAGCCTGAGTATTATTAGAATGGCAGACAAGAGAAGTGTTAAGTTCTCAATAGCGTCATCTTTGTAGCTGGTTTTGCCAAATTTCAAATAAGAAAATGGGGATACTTTAAAATTTATTTACAGTAAGCATTCTGATTTGTCGACATAAGAAATGTGCAAACCTGTAGATAAATTTTATAAGACTTTATTTGGGTCAAACTGATGACATAAGCCAGGAGCAAGATCTCAAATGCTTAGGAGAACAACAGTTTTGTTGCTTCTTTTATGCATTTGAGATTAAGGAGGGAATGTAAAGTAGATTAAGAAGTGGGATAAAGCAAGTTAAGGATTGGATCATGGGAAAGTTAACACAATTATGTGCTCCCTTGAAGGTTAATACCCCCTTTGAGGAGTAGTATTTCTCGTATTTTAAAGGTGCGTTAACCTAGATGCACAAGAATAATGGACAGGGCTGGCTTAAAATCTATCACTAAAAAAGTTATTGCCTGGAGTGTATAACTACCCACATGTCCTGCCCAGTTAGGAGTTTATGATCAGGTCACCCTATAAGGTTACTCTCCATGGACCCCTTTCTTTGTTGCCCACAGATTTTTGAGAGATAAGTGACAGAAGAAAGAGACATAAAATCTTAAAGCCAAACAGTCTTGTCAAAAAGTAAAACAAATAAAAATGTAAGCAATACAGAGCAGCAGGGTACCAAAAGAGTACTTTTCAAACCTTAAATGCCACAGAAATCGTGAGGGAGAGTGAACATCAAGAACTCAAGTGCCCAGGGACCTGGCACCCAGCAGAACTAAAGCAGAGCTTGGAACTCTTGGCAGGGTATATTGTGGGGGAAGGCCCAGGGAACAGGAGGAGGAAAGGTGGGCAACATTTTAGAGAAAGAACATGATCTGGGCAAAGCTACAAATATGAGAAGTCTGGGGAATTCTGAGTAGTCCAATTTGACTGGAAAAACAGTGGGAGGAATGAAAAGTAGGCTAAGAGAGGCAGATGGAGCTAGATTAGGGAGAGATTAAGATATCAGGCTAAGGTTTTGCACTATATTTTAAGCCAGAGTTTTTCTAATTGAGAATTTGTGAGTCCCTCAGTGTCTCTCTATAGACTCTAGTTTAAGAAGCATCGCATGACTCAGAAAAGGGTTAAAATCTGCCAATACATAACATTCCTTTGCCAAGGCATTTGGAACAACTCCTCTTCTCCTGAGCCTTAGTCTTAGCTCTCTCTTCATGTCTCTCTCTCTCTCTCTCTCTCACTCACTAACTCACTCACTCAAAAACTGTACAGGAGCCTAACTTCCTTATTTTCATTTGCAAGTTTTCCCAATATCTGTGAATCCCTCATATTATACATAGATCAGAGATCATATGTACTACCAGCTTTGAGGCCATGTGTACAATCACTTCAATAACCACCCCTACTTCTGTCAACGCTGCCATCTATTACCAAGTAGTATGTACAAGGCCAAACAGCATTTTAGAAAAGAATCAATCCTCCTCTTACTCCCACTCTCACCTCCCCCACACTAAGTGCAAGCTGGAACCCAGCTCCAATTGATTGAAAGTAAGGGCCTGTAATGACTTATCAGTCTTGGCGAGAGAAGTCTATTACCCTGCAACTATACATCATGTGGTTTTCATCTCAGGTCCACACACCATGTCAGGGAGCCCCCAGTGGGAGTGGAACAGTAAATTCACTCCCAGGTTAATAAAACTTTGTAGTAGGCCACAATGACAGACAAGGTCTTGACTGTGACATGTGAGATGGCAATTTCTGAACAGGTAACCAAATCTATATTTTGAAGTAAAAACTTGGAAAGTTTCAAAGGAAGGCAAACAACAGAGCAGGATTCTACAAGTGACAGCACAGAATGGGGAGGTGGTATGTTCCAGCAGAACTTTATTTGCCATCTCCCCCTCCTTCCTTGCTATAATTCTTCCATCTAATAATGTGTTTTGTCCTATAATTTTTCCGAGAAGATGGGGGCCATTCGACCTTCTTGTGGACCACTAACAACAGTTGGATAATACAGCACCAACGATATAGCACCATGTAGCAAAACACAGAAGTGGTGTAGAGATGGGCTCAGGGTTGGGGATGAAATGATGTGAACCTTCTTATAGTAGGATCAATAATGGCCCCTAAAGCTCTCAGATCCTAATCCCTGGAGCCTGTAAACATTACTTTGTTTGGAGAAAAGGTCTTTGCAAATCTGATTAAGTTAAGGGTCTTTACACAGGGATTATCTGGTTGATCCCTAAATGCAATCATATGTATCCTTAAGAGGAAGATGTGTCACAATCAGACAGAAGAGGGGAAGACACTATGCCCAGGCAGACAGAGATTAGAGTGATATAGCCAAGGAATGCCAGCAGCCACCAAAACTGAAAGAAGGAAGAAACAGATTTTCCCCTAGAGTGTTCAGAGAGTGCTGGTCTGCCGACACCTTGATTTCAGCATAGTGAAACTAATTTTGGATTTCTGTACTCCAGAACTGTGAAAGCATAAAATTTGGTTCCTTTAAGCAGCCAAGTTTGTGGTAATTTGTTACAGAGGCACAGGAAAATAATACACTTCTCAACCACAATCCCTTTATGTAGGCTATTTTTGGAAATAACCCAAAGAATATTTCTGCTGGGTATAATCTCACCAGTTATAAAGTAGACTTAAATGCAAAATTACCTTGTTAAGGAAGGCTGCAGTGCCTATCTCAATTTCACTGCATAGTCAGTTAGAGTAAATTGGAATTATCTCACTCACCACACCAGAGGGGTAAACATACCTGCGGCTAAATCATTAATCACTCCAGTAAAAATATATGATATAGCTCTTCATCCATGGACCATGGCTCATTCTAACTGCCACTAGTCAGGAGACTGAGTCTCACAGAAGAACATATAAAATGCTCATGGCAGTGCTCTGACAACAACTGCCGGATCCCTGAGCCCAGGAGAATGATCTAGCTGGCCATTCGCTGTTTTCTAGTTTTTTCCTCTCTTCCACTCCCACTCCCCAACTACAAAGTTAAAAAAATAAAATAAAATGAAACTAAATTGTCAAAAACCGTAGTATCAAATAAAAATGAATTGTAATTTGGCAATAGCCTCCAATCGCGTACTTGGACTTTCAGCATCAAAGAGGACTCGGGCTATTTTAATAAACAGTAAGATGAAAAGCAGCGAGCCTACAAAGCATGACAGAATTAGAAAAAAATTTATAGCAATGTGCAAGGAGTTGCAATTATATTTCCAGTTAAAGAGCGATGGAGGAAGTTCAACTCCATTTTCAGCAATTTGCATGTTTCCCACAAAGAGCTTTGCTCTGGTTAATGGCCTTGATGATGAAGAGGAAAAGTGTGACCTCCTGGTTACCTAGTGCCATTCCTTGCAGGCTCTCTAGGCACTTTGAAGCACTTGGCACACTCAATTCTGCTGCTTCTCTTCCAGAAAACGACCTCCAGGACTGCCTGCGAGTGACAATGTAAGGATTATCTTCCTAATCCTTAACCTCTGACTCTGAGTCCTTCTCTTCCCATCGGCTAGTGCACCTGCGCTTTCTCTCCCTCCTCATATCAAAACAGCTGTATTAGTTATCTACTGTTGCACCAGAGATCACCCTGCAACTTAGACTTGAAGCAACAGCAAACATTGATTATCTTTCACAGTTTCTATGGATCAGAAATCAGAGAGAAGCTTAGATGAGTGAGTGGCTTACAGTCCCTCATGGGGTTATAGGCAAGATGTTGGTTAGGGCTGGAGTCATGTCAAGGCTTAAGTGGAGCTGTTATACAAATTTCCATGTTGGCTCACATGCTTGGTAATTTTGTACTTGCTGTTGACAAAAAACCTCAGGTTCTACACACATGGAAGTCTCCATAGGTTTGCTTGAGTAGCTTCATGCCATGGCAGCTGGCTTTCTCCAAAATGAGTGATCCAAGAAAATAAGGTAGAAGATGCAGTGTCTTTTATAACCCAGCTTCAGGAGTCACATTTCCTTTTTGTAATATCCTTTTGGTTACACAGATCAACCCTATTCAATGTAGGGGGGATTTTTCACAGGGGTATGGATACTATAAGGCATGGATCATTGGAGGTCATCCTGGAGACTAGCTACCGATAGTTTTTCCTTAAACTGCTGTGGGAATGTTAGTCTTGAAGATTCGGCTAGAGAATTGGAACAGGTTTGGGTATAGTCATCCTCTACTGTCCTCCTGGAATAGAAGGTGGGGCTAATCTTTAAGTTCTTTAGATTTCAAAGAGACAAGGAGTTATCTGAGTATAGATTCTATAGGCAACTGCCCATTCCTTAGGTGGATAGAGCTATGGTATATTAACAACTATTTTTCTGAAATGATGATAATGAAGATGATGATGATAAAATGCTTTGCAAGCTCTTATGGTTTACATCATTCTTCTTAAAACTTACAACAACCCTATAAGGTCTGGAAATTAATTTATTTACCCAAAGTAAACAATTCAAGTGTCAGAGCCAAGATCAGGACCTAGACAGGTAGATACTATGTTCTTAGCACTCTATTATCCACTCTCTACAGAAGAGCAAAAGATCATCTCTCCCTATCTAATTTTCCCCAGATCTCTGAGCTATGGTACATTTTTCTCCCGCCAAGTCATTCATGGTGGATGACATTAACAAGAACTACAAATTTATATGGGTCTGTCCAAGACTATGACAATTCCTATCACACTGTACATAAATCCACTGATTTCGCAAAAAAAAAAAAAAAAAAAAAAAAAAAAAAAAAAAAAAAAAAAAAAAAAAATCTAAGGATGTAAGTCAATGGAAGGGCTTTTATTTGGAAGATAAACTTGTGTTTGCACTCATCTATATTTTAAAAATGTGAACCCTGTATAAACAGGTTCTTCAACCACTACTTGACACACTAGTTTACTGAGATTGTAAGTATGACAAATTTTTGGCAGAGTTGGAGCCCTAGTAATTCCTTCTATCCCTTGCAATGTGACTTTGCCATGCTTCCCATCAAGAGATGGAGCTTATTTCTCTTGCCCTCAAATCTAGATTTGGCCATGTGGATTTCTTTGGCCAACGAGACATTAGAAAGTGTGACATAAAAAGAGGTTCAAAAAATGCTTGCACATTAAGGCTTGCCCTCTCTTGTTGGGAATCTTGAGACCGTCCTAGGAAGAAGCCCTCACTAGCTGCTGCCAAAACCAAGTGGGGAAGAAATGAGGTGACTAACTGACAGCCTACCAAACGCCAGTCATATGCCTACTCAGCTTTGAGCATCCAGCTCCCGCTCAGCCACAGTGGACTGGAGATTCATGAATGAGGCCTGGCAATACCAGTGAAAGAATCATCCGGCTGAGCCCAAATCAAACTGCCAATCCTCAATGAAAAATGAGCTAATACATAACTGCTAACTAATACGGTAAGGTCAAGGAATTGTTCTGTAGTGTTTTCAGTATGGCACACTGATTAGATCCCCTCTAACAGAATCATCTGGGCCTCATTAAAAAGGCAACTTCTTAAGATCCACCTCAGAGAAACTAAATAAGAAATTGAGGTGATGGCCAGGAATCCATCGTTATATCTTATTATTCCAACTTATAACCGAAAGTTTGTACACTTTTACCGACTTCTCCCTATTTCTCCCACCAGCCCCTGACAACCTCCATTCTATAATCTATCTCTATGAGTTAGGGGGGGGGGGACACCTTTTTTAAAGATTTCTCACATAAGTAATGTGCAGTACTTGTCTTTCTCTATCTGCCTTATTCCACCTAGCATAATGCCCTCAAGGTCATCCACGTTGTTGCAAATGGCAGGATTTCCTTCTTTTAAAGGCTGAATACTATTTCTCCGTGTGTGTGTGTGTGTGTGTGTGTGTGTGTGTGTGTGTGTGTGTATCACATTTTCTTTATCCTTTCATAGATGGACATTTAAGTTGTTTCCATAACTCAGCTATTGTGAATAATTCTGCAATGAACATAGGAGTACAGATGTATCTTTGGATAATGCTTTTGTTTCAGGAATCCATCATTTTAAACAAGTCCCCAGATGACTGTTGCGTACATGAACACTTGAGAACCCAGCCCTCATGTTTAGTGGAGGGTCAGTGAGCACATGACAGCTTAGAATGTGAAAGGCTCTGCTTGGAGGATTGAAGGACAAAGAACTTTGGACATTAAGAAAATTATAGTTTTGTCGGTTTTTTTCCTTCCCCCCAACCTTTTCTCTCCTGATCCTTCCCCCCAGCCCACAGATTTTATTATTGCTTTTTGTTGTCAATAATTGGAACATCTCTCTCTTTATTTCATTTGCAGTGTATATACTGGTTTGTTAGCCCACAATCTTGACAATATAGTCTAGACTACAAAATAATCCTCCCTAGAGAGCCCTCAGTAGAAATCCATATCAAATAACTAGGGGTGGGCAGACTGTGAATTCCTATACTTTGGAAATGATAAAATGCTAAATAGTCTGTCATCCTGGGATGAAAACAGCAGGTGTTACAAATACAAATTTAGTGTTGAAGCTCAAGAGAAACAAGAATAAAATAGGCTAGAATGAATGTTCAAGTTTATCCATGCTGCAATATACATATTGTCATGATAGATATCTAATTAATAGTCTGCATCTTTTTCTAATGAGTTTCAGAAAATTTCCAGAGGTAGAAGCACTCCAGCTTCCTACTCCTCTGGTGACTTCGAAGCAAATACTGTTCACAAGGTATAATACTATACCTTGTGACATCACTGGAGCTGTCCGAAAGTACATTCCACCAAATAAAGTTCTTTACCAGTCTGCCAGAGACTCTAAATGTTCTTAATCCGTTTTTTTTTTTTTTTTTTTTTTTGCATTCAGTAACTGTTTTCAAGTGTCTACTATATTTCAAGATCATTGAACAGCAGAGGCATGTAAACAGTCCCTATGCTCAAAGAATTCACAATCTTATTAGGAAACAATGATGGAATTGAAGGTTACGAACCACTATGGAAACTGTTGAACTGGGGGCATGTGAAGTTGCCTAGAGAATGAATAGAAGGGAGGGAGAGAGAGAGGAGAAGTAGGGGGAGGGGCAGAGGGAGAGGGAGAGAAAGAAAAGAAGGAGAAGAAGAAGGTGCAGGGGAAGAATGAAAAAGTTTTCAGGTATCGGAATGCTTGGACTTCACGGTGAGGAAGGATGTGTAGGCACCTGCAAAGCAGAAAAGAGAAGCTACACAAACACATGAGAGAACGTGGCTCACCTGAGGAAGTACAAATACTTTAGTAAGTCTTGGGTTCGCAGTGCTTCAGGGGCGAGGAAGCCAAGAAAGGCAGGTATAAGAAGATTCTTCTGTATATCAGTGATGAATGTGACCCACACCCTCCAGTGACAGGGAGTCATGGAAGAATGGAGTTAGTTCTTTCAGTTAAGCCTGATTTAAATGTAAATGTGCTACCCAGGAGTATTATTGCAATGTCAGTTCAATAGAACCAGTTAATATCTTTGTGAAGACTGGCTAATTGTCACATAAGAGAAACCAAACTCAGGGTAAAAGACAATACTTACTGAATTGTACACTTTAAAATGGTTAAAGTGGTGAATTTTATGGTTCAAGTAAGTGAATTTTATGTCAATTAAGAAAAAAAAGAGTACTTTTTAGTAATTGTAACAGAAAAGTGAAGGGGCAGAATGTGCCTGCAACCTTCCAAAATTTAACTTAAAGAAATTCAAATATATTCCAGAAAAAACAATAGCATTGTTTTAGAACAATTAGAAGGAATGAGCATTGTAAAGTTGAAGGTAACATTCATTACTGAATGGTGTGGAGGTTCAGAGCTACTTACACTGAGATGTGCTCTGCGGTATGCAGATTGTTTTGAGCTAAGGGCAAGTTAACTTCAGGCTCAATAGAAACTTGCGCAGCTGCATTTTAACCACCTAGAAGATCCTGAATTAGAGGCCTTGCCCATAATAAGAGATTATCAGCGATAATCTCTTTTTGACCCATTTATATGGCAGGATGAATTTTTATTTACTAAACATCTATTCTTTTTATAATTCTGCAATGACCCTTCGAAGACCCCATGGCTCTTTGCCTCATCCCTAGCTCAGGATGTATTCTATATTAATGTTCCTTTTCTATCTCTGAATCTCTCCTGTATGTGGGGTCTGTCATTTTTTTCATATATGTGGGATTCCCATACATATGTACATACTAAATTTGGTTATTTTTTCTCGCTAATTTGTCTCATGTCTATTTGACTATTAGACCAGACAAAAGAACCTTGAGAACAGAGGAAAGTGTGTTCCTCCCTTACAGTGGCAACCATCATTTTCCTTCCCAAACCAAACTGATGCTTATCTTGAAAGCCTCAAAGCCACAGCAGCAAAGTCAGCTTCTTCCAGGGTTACTTTGTAAACCAGAGAGCAGGGAAGCACAGGCAGACCGAGGGCCTCTCATTTCATAGTCCTCTATTCTGAAGCCATCAGAATATATTAATTAGGCTTTCAGTGCTTCTTTTTACATTCCTTCCCTCATAGTAGTTTGTGCTCATGCCAATCAAATTCTTGACTCTTCAAGTCTCTACTCCAAATGCAACATCATTCACTCATTTATTCATTCAGTAAAATATACTGAGCGTTTACAGTGTAGAGGCCATGTCCAAGGCACAGAGATAAGATCTTCTGCCCTCATGGAACTCAGTGTAATGCAAGAGATAAATTTGAATATTTACAATACCATGTAGTTAAGGATAATGTTAGATGCATATATGGAGAAAGTGAGACAGAGTTGCACAAAAAAAGAAGTAATCAACTCCATGCACTCCAGTAGGGAGAGATGAATGAGAACACAATACAAAGGGGACCATGGAAGCTGAAGCTTCTCATTCATCCTCAAAGAGTGCGTTGTTTTCCAGAGGTTTATTTAATAATATTACTACATTTTACAATTAGGTTTTCTAATGATTTCTAGCTCATTGTAGAATTTTTAAAGCAAACAGAAAACAAAATTCTAGAGGTGGACACTATTTTAGTTCTATTTTAGGAGTTATTCCTCCTAAAAGATATATATTTTTTATTTTTTGTTTTCATTCTCTTTTCTTCACATATACTCTTACAAAATTAGGAACATAATGCATGCACAGTTTTGCCTCTTACTTTTTGTATTTACTTTATTAACTCGAGCAGTTTCCTGTATCATTAAATATTCTCTAATATATAATTTAAATTTATAATGATTACATACTCTTTCACCCTAGAATTGCCATGTCTTAGGGTTATCTGGGTAACAAACTCTGAGACAAAAGTTTATATGCTGGAGTTTTGCTCGGGAGGATGTTCAGAAGGCTGCCTATAAGGGGGTGAGAGAAGCAGGAGTGGGCAGAGGGAGAGCTTGGCATGTGACAAAGCTGCAATGGAGGCCTTAGCTCATCTCATGGGGAATTCTCAGGTAAAATAGCCCTTCAGAGTGGTCCCAATCAGAGGCAAAGGGGTTGAGTCTCTGTATCCTTGCATGAATGGGTCACTGGATGTGTGCTGATATAACCTTGGGCAAGGCAGCTTCCTTCGACATAAAGCTAGTATAGCAGAGGGACTGAGCTGTGAGCGGTCAGTAATCAATACTCCTGATAGCTTGGGGAATGAGTTCCTTGGCCTTGAAGTTCAGGAGAGAATGAGTGGCATACCACAGCATCCACCACCTGTTGCAAGGCATTTATCCACTACTGTGCTGTTGTTGGATGTTTAGGGTGTGTTTTAAAGATGAACAGGAAGGAAAGAGGGGAGAGCTTTCCAGGTCAACTGGAACAGTGAGAACGAGGGCTCAGAGGCATGAAAAAAGAAAGGTGGGGGGAAGGTGAGAGAGAATGAATTGAGAGAAAAACACACACAACTCCTCATAGTAGGGATAGAGGATTGTAAGCAGACAGTTATAGGAGGTGAGAGGGAGAGGTAGGCATGGGGACAGCCAGGTAATGGGGCTTGAAGTTTATCTTGTAAGAAATAGGAGACATTGAATGGTTTGTCCTGGTGGAACCAGAAATTTAATGACGGCAGCTGCTTCAGCTCATGGGCACAGCATTCTCTCTTAGCACTTGGCTATGAGACCTAGAGGTGGCAAAGTTGCTACCAGATAATCAGCCATAATTTGCAGGGTCCTCTCCAACTGTGTATGCCTTTATCGAACTATGGTGACAGCCTAGCCCAAGACTCCATGGCCTTACAAGGAGCCTCCAGGCTTTGATGTATCTCTCTTCCCAGTGTCCAACAAGGGTAGTCCTGGCAGAGGTATAACTGAGTTCATTAAGCCTATGGAGGGAGCCCACGCAGTAGAGTCACAGGCAGGAGGTTGTTAGCCAGAATTAAGTATACGATGCGCTCCAACTGCAGGTAGGGAGCACAGTGCACTTCCCTTGGCATGGCTCTTCCTTGCTCACCCTCCTCTCCAATGCAGACTGGCCAAGACTGGAAAATGCTGATCTAGATAGACAATAAGCAGTTTCCTGCATCCAAATAGTTTAATCTCTTCCCCAAAATGGTCAATTGATTGAATTCTGGAAAAGGAAGAGCTGAGCTGGGAAAAGGTGATAAAATAAATCATAGTGGGAAATTTTTTCCTGAATGCCATGCAGGGTCAGGAGGACAGCAACACATAGTTCTGGCCACTCTGAATTAATAAAAACCTTGCCCTTAAGGCAAGAAATCACCATTGTTTAAGTGTGTCAGGCCAGTAGCTCTGTGCTGATTGTAAACAGGGTGGGATGGGCAAGAGAGCCAGTGTGTTGCCATGGTTACAAGAAAAGCAGTAATTTGCGTGTGCATAGCCATTGTCTTGATTCTAGGAAGTTTATTTAGAGATAGGCTCACACACTGATGGGCAGAAATGGCTCTAAATCTCTTGGAATCATTATGGAATCAGATATACGAACCCACCATCCTAAGAGCGTGTTGGTATCCAAGCAACTAAAATATTCCCCACACACTGAGAGAATCCAGGAGACTCCTGGTGAACCTGGCACTTGTAAAGCAAACAAGGTACTGATGTCTTAGTCGGGGGGGGGGGGGGACATATAGTGTTGACTCAGATTCAGATTCAAAATCCAAAAGCAAAAGCAAGGTTTCGATGTTCATTTATTCATTCGAAAATATATTGGGCAGCAGGTACCAGACACTGTTTTAGGTCCAGGATGTTGTAAGCACCATTTACCACCTGTCATGCCAGGTGAGGCAGGTACACTTAAAGACTCTGCCCTGCATGAGAGATGTGCTGCAATTTGTGACAGGGGCACCTGGCAAAGGCAGCTAGAACAGATACCACAAAATATGATGCGGGCCAAAGACAAATGAGCCCTGCTTGGGTGTAAGCGAGCTGGACCAACAAGGTTGTATTCCCAAATGCCAGAGTCTGCATTGTTAATTTTGCAGAAATGCAGTGTCATGATGTTTCTCAGCAGATATTTTAAACATACAATGTCAATACTTTAGAGGTGCTTTAGAGAAAAAGAGCAAAATCAAAAGAAGAAGAAAGAAGAGGTTTGTTGCAAGAATTATTTTGATTAGAAAGCTATGTAGCTGTTAACTAAAAATCCTTTCCAGGTATAATGTAAAATGGGAAGGTAAAAAAATAAATAAATAAACCTGACTGAGATGCATTTCCTGGTTGGCATACCATCAGTATTGCTGTATCCAGGGAAATAGGTTGCATAAAGAGGAACCCCAGAACTAGGGTGGGTACAGTGCTTGACAATGAAGCTTGGGGTGGGTCACTGCTTCTCCATGGCAAGGTTTCATTTGTGAAATGGAAGGGTTGAGTAGGAAGACCTCCACTTCCAGCTGTGACAGTCCAAGGTTCCATGGCACTTAACATCTACTACTGGAAGAGTAGCCCCAAACCTAATCCCTTACAAAACAGCTCGATGATGGTCATGACATGTAATCAAAAGGTAGGATCACTTATGCTATGCCCAGAAGTAACACCTCTTTCTGAATTGGCAATCATATGGACTCCTGCTGAACAAAAGTAATTTTTAATGTTTCTCTTTCCCTCTTTACTGTTTATAATTGTCTCTCAGAGACTAACTAGAAATACCAAAGCAATACAGCACAATTGTTCACCTGGGACAGTAGGAAGCCTTGAATCAGAAATGAGGAGTCCTGTCCCCATCAACATTTACCACTTGACATCTGGCCAGCTACCAAAACTGGCTGGTTCTCAGCTTTCTCTTCTGCAAATTGGGAAGAATAAATACGGTCTTGGATTTAAAAACTCTGAAAATTAAAAAGAACGATCCTGGTATTAAAATATTTTATACAGAGTGCCCTTAACCATCTTCCTTCAAAATAACTCACTTTACAGAATAACAAGAAGGCCCAGTATTCTATTACAGCTCTCCAGAGAATCTGCAGAGCAGATGTTGCGTTATGACAAGGTTATCCTTGCAGATGCTGGGAAACAGGAAGGAAATTAAACTACTGTTTCCAGATATCACCCCCTACACATATTTAATCGTTTTTCTTTCTTTATAAATGCCTGAATAAATGTCTATCTGGGAATGACTGTGGGTTGTTTTTGGTTTGTTTTTGTTTTTCCCTAATATTTTTGTTTGTTTGTTTTTCCCATTTTGGGTCTGAAAGTTGTTTTTGTTGTTTTCTTTCATTTCTTTAAAATCAAGAATAGCATCAGTTCTTGTAGCAAGTTGATCCTCAGATCATATTTTCCCACTTTGGGGCCTCTAGCATAAAAGGATGCTAGCCTGTCTAAAACACAAAAAAACAAATACACATTCTTTTTACCAAAATGTGATTTTCTTGAGAGCTGAAGTCTAGTTTCAAGCCTTGGTATTTTCCTTTGTCTGCCAGAGAAGAGATGCTGATGAAGAATGAAAAGACGAAGAGACAGAAGAGCAGGGCCTGGCACACAGGCTGCATCATTAGCTTCTTGAATTCTTAATTTAAGTGTTCCCTAATTCAGACATCAGAGGATGGCTTGTGGAAGTGAGCTCAAAGGTAAAAGGAAGAATGAAGGCACAGGGCACAGATGCCGAGAGGGAGTGTTCTCATTATCATCATCAAGGTCTGGATGCTCTGCAGACTCCAGGTCACCCTCAAGTATCTGTTCCCCAGAAGCTGAGACACAGTTTCCCTTAATTAGCATGCAGGACCTAAAACGTGTTTTGTTATTCAAAGAACCAAATACATACACATTACATCTTAATAGTAGCTACTTTTCAGAAAGTTAATTCAGGGCAAATAAATTAAACAATATTTTCACTAAAAAAAAAAAAAAAATGATGATGATGAATGCACCTCCTGCCCCAACTGGGAAATAATTGGTTATATTTTCAATAGTTTGAATAAAGTATGAATAAAGTAACTATCAGGAGGAAAGACCTAACCTTGACTCTCCAGAGTTATGCTCATTCTTCCTTAACAGAAAGCATTAGTGAGCTTCTTTTTATCCTATTGATTTAACTTTAAAAGTGAAAGTTCAAAAAGTTTAAAGTATAAAAAGCTTTACGTAAATCCAACTTCTGAAAACTGATTCACACAGAATGGGAGCTTATATTTAATCTTTTGTAAAAAAATGAGAATTTATTTTCTAACATGCGTGAGGTCCACCCATTCCTAGAGTGTTTTTATTTTTTTAATCTCATTTTTTTTCATACAACAATTAGCTGCAAGAGGAAACTGTTTCTGTGCTCACTGCCTGGAAGGAGAGAGACCATGCCCCTGAAAACACTGGTGCTGACACTACCACAAGTCCTCCAGCAGTGCCCAGACTATTTACAACACAGGTTAACACAGAAACTGCAAGATGGGGTGAGATTCTAGCTCCAGGCTTGCTCATAAGCTTGGGAAATAATTAAAATGAGACATCCGCCTTTTGTGGGAGAAGGGGCCACAGTGTCTCTTGTGTCTCCCATAATACCTTGCATAGGATTTAAACCCTTGGTTGATTTACCAGGGGGTGGTTAACAAAACCAAACGCATAGGAATAAGGCATGAGGGAAGTCTACAAAGGAACCCAGGAAGTACAAATAGTTTATGGCAGTTTCACTGGACTTAAATAGGTTTGGCACTTTTCCTCTTTTTCTTTTAAGATACCTAACATCTACTGTATGCACTTCTCCGGAAATTTGAGAATGATATAGTCCCTGCAGAAATTGCCAGTAGCGCCCTAATATGCATTCCCTCCTTGCTGATCCTTTGCTGGGAACAAGGCCACCCAAAATACAAACTTTTCAACAGCCTTCCTTACAGCTAGAAATCAGCAAAAGACACAGTTCTGGCTAATGGGATAAAGGCAGAAATGATGCATATGGCTTCTGAGAGGTTTCACTTGAAGGAGAAGGCAAGCCTTTTCCTTGCTCTCTCTCCTTTCTGCCAGCTAGAATGTGAATGGAACACCATCTCAGTTCAGAAAGCAGAAGACTCTGAGGATCCTGGGTCTCAGATAGGTTTGACACCACCCCAGACAAACTGTGAGCCTCCCATCTGGACTTCTCTGACAATCGAAAATGCATCACTCTGTTGTTTAAACCACTGTTATTATTATTTTTTATTTTCAGCCACACACAGCTAAACATAATTTCTCTCACTAAACTTTCTTCCTTCCAGAGAATTTAAATTTACACCTGCAGTTCTCTGGCTTCGATGGTTGAGGTCAGAAACTGGAAACTGGTTTTGCATGTGCTCCTGGTTTGGATCCATTTGGGGGTGACTTCACTCCCTTGACAGGCATCAGCTACATGGACTTTATGTGGGAATATTCACATGGTCTCAAACCTTTGCAAAGGCTGTTTTGCATCAAGGTCACAAAGTGAAACGCTGCCTCCGGGCAGGGAACGTCAGGCAGAGAGCAGGGCTGGCCCTGGAAGTGCCCGGTCTGCAGCGAACAGGAGAGGCCGTTCCGCCTAAGACAGAGCACTGCCCCTCAGCACCCATCACTGGCAGCCAAGCTGCACCTCAAACCCCATGATGACAAGTCTTACAGTTTGCAAGAGTCACTGGAAATGTGGATTTTCATATAAAATTGCTAGTTTTAAAATTAAGCAAAAATTTAAAAAAAACCAAAAACAAAAACAAAAACTCTGTGTGCCGAATAAAACGTGATTTGTCCCACTGGCCAGTAGTTCATAACTTCAAGTCACAAGTGTGGGGAGAGGCATGGTTGTCAAGTGAAAACTCAAAATGCGCATTCTCCCAACACAAAAATAGGCATTACTGTGTGGAGAGAATTTAAATTGCTAAAAATGTGATATAAATGTCAAAACTATCTAAAATCAGTTTAATAAATTATGAAATAGAAGTAAAGTTTTAACTTCCAGTACCGTAAAAATAGCACCACTTCCCCATTCCATCCCCTATTAAGATGGAAACTAAAATATAAATACTTCAGATACACCATCTTGAAGACAGATTTTACCATACGTCACCCATGCCACTTGGTGTGCATTAGTAAAAAGCTATCCTATTGCCGGATAACAAGTAAGCTCTTCTCTCCCTAGCATAGCACATTGCTGGCAATAGAGGACCAGTGGTCAGGGCCCCAGATCTTCCACTTTCGTAGTTTCTTTTCTCATCTCAGAGGGCAACAGGGTCCCAGGTTTCAACATCTCCTCATATTAATTACACACCTACCCCCTAATCCTAACCTCCCAGGGATGCCAAAATGAGACTAAGAGCAGGCTGCCCAGACTCAGCTGTCTACCAGAACCCACAGTATCCCTCAGACCCCTCTCCCCTCAACCACTCTGCACCTAACACTCTCCTGCAATCAATTACTGTCTCCACCCTGATGGTCTGTGCCAAGAAATAATGCCAAAGGCATTACCTCGCAGCACGCAAAGCACAGAGTTCCTGGGTTTTTACTGCAGGTAAAATTCACTCTGTAGCAACCTGGAGCTCCCTTAGCTTAAGGGACTCTCAGAACTACTCCTAAATAGTTTGACCTCCTCGTTTCAGGTCTCTCTGAATTGTTACAAAAGCAAATGCTAATGCAGACTCTCTGGGGTTGCTTTTATTCCAGTTAAATGAAAGGCTCCCTAGAGGCTCAGGACTTAAGATCCAACCACTTCCAGCAGAGCCAGGGAGGTCGCCCCCATAACCAATCAAGCTCCTACTTGGATGAATTGCATGAATTGAGCAGAAGCACACTATATAAAGAGTAAATAGGCATGTTTACTTTTCTTTACGCCTCTGGTTTTCAGTCACATGGGATTCAAGGCTTTTGCAGAACACTTTGCCAGTGTATGGTCCACTTAACTACACATACTCCTGCTGCGTTACTTTGTAAAATGAATTATTTGTAAACAGAATGATTTCTGACAATTGATAGCCATTATAATCTAAGATATATTCATTTTAAATTCCAGATGTATGTATGAAGATACATATATATTTTCTGAGGAGAGGAGGTTAATCACACAGTGAAGAAGCAAACACTGAAAAACGTAACGAGATTGGAGTGAATGTATCATGCCACGCTACTGAGCCAACGGAAGATTGCTACTTTGGGCCTTACGATTCAAAGTAAGCTGGGGGACCAGGAGTCAGGAGCTTGTAAGTGTGGAATCTCAGTCAGCGTAGGAACAGAGCTTGTTACAAGTAAAGAATCCCAGACCTGCGTCAGAATCATACGCTGCATTTTAATAAGATCCACAGTTGATTCTTACGTACTGATTACAATTTGAGAGCTTCAATACAAAGAGAGCAGCAGGTGGTTTGGTAGACAGGTAACCCATGTCCTGGTGAGAACAGTCAGTCTGGAGTCTTAATTATACCCGATTAACAAAATTACTTGACTTCTTAGTTTTCCTCATCTGTAAAATTGGACTAACAACACATGTCACAGGATGGAGATAGCTACTCAGTAAATTCTGAAGGACTATTCAACCATAAGGTTACCTGCATTAACATTAACATTAGTTACCTGCATTCTCATTATGTAGGCCACTTTGTGAATATATTACCCTGGAGGAATTCACCTTGAAAATGCTCTAGAAGTGTTGGCTAGAACTAAGGACAGAAAGCCACTTGCCTAAACATGAAAAGCTGAAATAAATATGGATAAGTATAACAAATGATTTGCTTTTGAATATAAAGACAGGCTATAAAGAGAAGTCTCATTCTGCCTAAGTCCACCATAATGATGTGAATACAGTATATGGCAAAGCAAACAGTGAAAAGGAATTTCAAAAAAATCATCTTAGGTATGCATAATTCTAAAATATTAACTCCTCACACTACACCAAAGACACAGGGGACAAATGGAGCAGAAAAAGTGGAAATGATGATTAAAAAGAGAAAAATGGATAAAGGCAAATTGAAACCCATCATTATTTAGGCACATGCACCCCAAAACTACGCAGACCCTCTCTCCCATCTGGAAGTCTAGGTACGTCACTGAGACTGGGGTCCTTGATGACAGACTGTGAGAAAAGGAAGCATTTCTCAAATGGTCAGAAAAAAAAAAAACAAAAAACAAAAAACTGTTACTTCCTTTTATGCAAACAGCTTCTACCCATTTTAAATCCTCTCACCTGATGAGGTAGGTCAACGAAGATTTCCAATGATCATTCATATATTTACACTACTTAAGTTATTAAAGGTGCCTGGACTTAAAGAAAGTCTTTGGAAATATATCCGCCTAAGTTTTACTGTGTTTGAAGTGGGGGAGAGCTTCACCAATATACCCATTATACCAAATCACATTGTATAGATTTTCAGATACATACATTGCAGTTTGCAATCTCAATTGGCAAACGACTTTAGGTCTTCTACCAAAGAGATGGTTAATCCTAGCAAGTCATATAGTGCGCAGTGGGTGCCTTGTTTGACACAGGAATCCAATATGGCTTGAATTAATAACTATATGGCATTTAAGACATATAACACTTGTGACACACATATCTGTGTGTGCACTGGAGGTCACATGGATGGGTTTTATTATCTGATCTACTACTGTTGCTCCATAGGGTAAAAAGTTTTGGACAAATCACTTCAACTTTTTCAACCTAGTTTCTTCATTTGAAAATGTTAGTATTTGAGATGATATTTAAAGTCCTGAACCAGTCAAACACTTACGATCCTATGCTTTTAAAGGTCACATTCTAATTGAATACCCTTCTCTACCTTTGATGTATTTGTGCTGCCCTTAAAGTCAATAAGATGTATAAAATACTTAGAACACCTACTTTTCTTAGAAATGGAATTAGTTGCACATAGCTCTGTTTAGGGGAAACATGCACTACCAACAAATGGAATTTTCAATAAACAAAATAAGAAAAAGACAGAAGAATTTTTCTGACTCTGAGCTGAGGGAAATCGAAGACATTGCAATGCTTCCCCACAAAGGCATTTTCCTGTACATCACTGTACCCGAAGAGCCCCAAGCTTCACCTGCGACACAGCCACACTGTTCAGTTTCCTCGGGAGTTTCTCAGAGACAATGCATGAGTAGCACATGGTAAAAGAGGTCCCTTCTTATTTACTCACTTTTATTCTTTTATTACCTAAGCTAGCCCTCAGTTTTTCTTGTTTTACAAATTGATTTTCGAATCTATTCTTTTATTCCCCTGCAATTTTGCCAATATAAAAAAATGTACATTTATAGACAAATGTGCAGATGTAGCATTTTGCAGCAAACATTATTATTCACTTTTCTAAAAAATAAACAGCAAGCTTTTCAGATTCAAAATATAAATGATCTATTGGGCAGACAAAGATTTACCTACATCTCTTTTGCTATTCTTTGTTAGAATCTACATGTTTCGAAAATCATAAGAAACATGTTTCAGTTATTCTTTTTCCAACGACATTACACAATAAAACAAAATTAGATTAATCATTATGGGAGTGCCTGTTGCTAAGAGTTCCATCTAACAAATGTGGAACAACACATTAGACCTTGAAACTGAGATGTTCTCATGACTAAAGAAAAACTATCGGTGACAATCCTATGAGACTAGAGAAGTCTCATAAAATTTCCAAACCTTGTTAATTGATGCTCTACGAAATCTCTCTGGTACTAGAATAATTGTGAACAATATTTTCCATAACATTATATATATTGAGAAAATAATTACTAACAGGTCAGATTTTCTATAAGTAGTTTTTATCCGGTTTTCTATTTGGTGAGGGTTGGGTCCAAGGTCTGAACTCATCAGAGTGACTGATTTGTGAGCCTGTCTCCCTGCAGAGGGATCTGCTTAACGTCGCTCAGGTTGCAGCTTCTCTGTACTAACTTTTCATACACCCACAGCTGTGAAGCAAGGGCCTGATAAGTCAGCAGATGGCACATTCAGGCATGGGAGCAAGGAACACCATGTAACGGACATGACTGCAAATAAACTTCAAGAGAAAAATGATTAGACACGTAGGTCTGTGACTTACTGGTCAGCTGGAAGGGAGAGACACTGAGTCTATATTATCTCTAATTTAAGAAAAAAGAAGGCACACACTGACCAGGTGAGAGAAACACAGGGCAACCCTGCTTATACTGGGACTTGGTGTAGCTTCACCTTGTAATGACTATATCATAGCTTCACGGTTTAGGAAGTTTTCAATCAGATTTTTAAATCTTTACTGAGGCTCCCTTCATCCTCACATGCTTTCCATGGTAATATTGATTACTACAGTAATTCAAACGGGCAGCATGGACTTCTGAAGAAAAGTATTATTCCATTTTATTGGCTGGGGGAGGAAAAGAGGGAGGGAAAAGAAGGGGAGGAGCCAGGGATGGAGGAGTCTTTTGAGACATGTTATGTTGAGGTAACAAGCTTAAATCCATTATAGCTGTGGTCTTTGGAGGGGAGGGTCAATTATGAAGACTGAAGTTCTTTTGCCAAGCTCCAAATGGACATGTCTTGGTTGTGAGAGAGCATAAAAGAAAAAAAATAAAAATAAAAAAAGAGAAATGCCACTAAACTCTGAGGCAGGCTAGGGACAGAACTATTGACAAAGACAAGGGTTCTGCTTGGAGCTCTTAGAGGACTAAGACTACAGTAGCCCCCAGCAGAAGCCAGGGTGCCTCCCATGACCAACCAGAGAAGAACTTCTGACAACAGAAGAAATGGTGCTGTAAACCTGTTATTTGGCAAACGGCAGTGCCGGGCACGAGTAGACTGGATATAAACATGTGTAGCCAGTTTCCTGAAGGTCTAGAAATAGCTGTGAATTTGGAATTTTCAAGGCGGCTGGAGGTACTAAATTAGCAATTAGGCATGAGAACTATAGGTAAAAATATGACAAAATGAATTAATGCTATCAAAATTTAGGATACTTTTGTTGTTGTTGAGCACTCTCAGGCATTTTATGCTAGGTATTTTACATGTATATTGTTTTATTAAAAATTCGTAAATCCCCAGGAGGTGTGTACTATTGTTCTCCCATCCTTCACATGAGGACTGATGTTCAATGACCTCTTCAGGGTGGCAGAGCCAGGCTTCAGTTCCAGCATCGTCTGACCTGAAGTCCATGCTCTTATCCACAAGGCTCAGTTGCTCCCTTCATGAATGGCACATGAACAGGCCAAAAATGAGAGGATTTAAAAGAAATACTAAGAAATTATTTAACTACCAAATTTAATCCTATAATTTCAAACATTTAAAATATACTGCCATTTAAAATTCTATTATCATTTATTTCCTAAATGATAGATTAGATCTTGCTTCTCCACTACTTGAATGCCTCCTCACAGCCCTAGCCCCTGGCCAGCAGTCCCCAAACTTTTTGGCACCAGGGACTAGTGCTCCTATGAGAATCTAATGCCTGATGATCTGAGGTGGAGCTGAGGTGGTGATGCTACCGCTGGGGAGCAGCTGCAAATACAGATGAAACTTTGCTTGCTCACTCGCCCATCACTCACCTCCTGCTGTGTGGCCCAGTTCCTAACAGGCCACAAACTGGTACGGGTCTGCAGCCCCAGGGGTTGAGGACCCCTGTCCTAGAATATATAACCTCTAGTGATATGATTCCAGCCCATCTTTTAACCATATCTCAATCTACCTTCCCACCTGTCCACACCCCAGGTTCTGACCACAGCTGACCACGGGTCAAGTTCATGGTCACACTTACTCCTTCATAAATTGAGCTTTGCTTTCTTGTTTTCATTCTCCCAGGTCCAACTTAAACATCACTTCATGTGTATGGTCTTCTCTGAACTCACAGGCAGAACTAAGGACCCCCTCCTCCACATCATTATCGCACATTACTTTATAGATTTTGCATATAATTTCTTTCAAATATCAATTTGCATGTCTGATTCTTCCAGAGAGTAAGTTACTCTGGGGTGCTGACTTTGTCTTCTTAATCTGTTTCCCAGTTTATGGCATCATATATTTGGTACATAGAGTCATTCAATAAATTGAATTTTCTGGCTTTGGTTATAACCAACATTACCTGAGAATTATGTTGCCTCAATAGTTTACATCAATTAAGTTAAATATCTTTTATTCCATTACCACTGCCCCTTCCTTCCCACTAGCCCAAGGTGTACATTCTTTCATCAGGAAGTCTGCTGATTTCTTTAAGGTTGCCACAGAAAATATAAGTCTTCCAAATAAATTTGAATTTCAGATAAAGAGTAAAGAAATATTTTAGTATGCATATATTTCAAATATTGCATGGTACATAATTATACTAAAAATTATTTGTGGTTTAGATGAAATTCAGAATTTAACTGGGTGCCCTGTTTGTTGTTGTTGTTGTTGTTGTTTGTCTGTTTTTTTTGTTTGTTTGTTTGTTTTTTGGCTTTATTTTGCTAAATCTGGCAGCCCTATTTTCCTTACAACCCTCCTAAAGTGACTCATGATAGCCCCTTCTTGAGTTGTAAGATAGAGCCTTGCTCTTAGTAGAATAATGCCTTTTCTTCATAGGGGTAACACAAAACACAACCATGCAGGCCCCCCAAATCTTCAACAGCTCTCTTATGTTGGTGGCATAAGATGAATGGAAGGAAAACATCTCTGTAACAAACTGATAAGATGGCATGATTGCTCATGAGCCCATATCTGACTGTCCCTCACCCTTCAGATTTGACCTTGAGCAGGGTCTTCTAGTCGTGCTTTCATATCTTTTCAGGCTCTTCCTCTTGCTAAACTTCCCCAGTTCCAGCTGGGTTCAGGACTCCCTACCCTGAATGCTTCCCCTGTGGGTAGCAAATCTTATCCCTGAACTTTAACGGGAAGTGGATAAGTCTGTGGTTTTCTTTCAAAGAGTCTCACCTGCATTTTTCTTTCATTCAGGAAGGCCATGGACAATGGCTGCTCCCTACCTGCACACACTGGAGAATATTCAACAAGAGGTTTGCTAATTGCCAACGGAGTCAGCAGTGAGCATTTTTGGGACTGCCTTCTCTCCTAATACCTAAAGAATCACAAGGGATGAATCTCTCATTCCCAAAGATCAGAAATTCACTTGTTAGTTGGAAAGGTTTTGTCAACAGCAGAGTTCTCCTAAAGAACCTCCTATGATAATGGAAATATTCTATTCTGTGCTATCCAATATGGATAGCCACCTGACATATTTGGCATTGAAGCACATGTAGATGCATAGTCAGTATGGCTATAGAACTGATTTTTAAATTTTACTGAAGTTTAACTGTTTAAATTTAAACAGGTACATGTATTTAGATGCTACTGTGCTGGACAGGGAAGCCCTATATAGCATTTAATTGACTATAGGGCCCACCAATATTTTATTTAGGGGAGGATAAGAGATTCTACAGCTCTGGGCAGTGTCTCGGCAAGGGTTAGGTTAGAGATTGTCATCTGGGGCTGATTTGTCTTCATGAGACATTTGGCAATATCTGGAGACATCTTTAGTTGTCACAACTGTAGGTGGAGGTAGTACCAGCATCAGAAGGTAGAGGCCAGAGATACTGCTAAACATCCTACAAAAATAATTATCCAGATCAAAATGGCAGTAGTGCCAATGTTAAGAAATCCTGATTTAGGCAAAAGAGTAAATAAAGTGACATCAGCCCGAAGCCTCTCTCAGCTAGTCCCCACTGTCTCCCCTGGGCCTCCATTCCCTTTACTTCCCACAATTCTTGTAATTATTATTTTAATCATTATTATTGTCCTGACTAACGAGCTTTCACTTCTTGGACTTATTATGTCCTGATTATTGTGGTAAATGTTTCGTTTCATTTTGTTTTTGGCCACTTATCTTCACAGTAAGCTTTCAAGATAGTGAATTTATGCCCATTTGATAGATGAGAAACAGAAATCTAATTGTTGAAGTACCTATGCTAAGTGAAAGAACCCAGACACAAAAGGCCACATATCAGATGATTCCATTTATATGAAATGTCCAAAAAAAGCAAATGTATAAGGACAGAAAGTAGATTAGTGATTGGCAGGGGCTGAAGGAAGGGAAGAATAAGGAGTGACTACTAATTGGTATGGAGTTTCTTTTTGGAGTGATAAAATGTTCTAAAATTAGGCTGTGGTGATGGTTGCATAATTCTGAATATACTAAAAAAACACTGATTTGTACGTGGCATATCTCAAAATTATTAAAATGTAGTTTTATTTAAAATGTACAACATTAACAATGGATATTGATCTTTCTTGAGCCACAATTTCTTTACAAAATGGTGTCAATAATAATCACACTACAGGCTGATTTTGAAGACTGGAAATTACACAAAGTGTCTGACAGAAAAATATTCATTTAGTAAAGTGCAGCTATTACTGAACTGCTCAACTGATAAAACTATGGGAGCATCTTTTATGGGGCTTCTGGAGGACAAGTCCTGGACCTTGGTCACTGAGGCTCCCTTGGCTGCCTGGGGTGTGGATGGGTGAATGGTCTCCCTTGCTCTGTTATACTGACTCCACTTTTTAGCTGCTTTATATGTCTGGCTCTCAAATAGGATTTTGTTTGAACATAGAGTTCTATAAAAAGTTTGAAGACCACAGCTCTAACTCATCCATGATTCTAATGCAGGAAACTAGCCACAGGCAGGAATAAGCCAACTTCTTGGGGAGATAATTATTTTTTACGCCCTTTCCAATTATGTAGGTTTCATCTGCTGAGAACCTGTAAGTGGGATCTTTTGTGACTCTTTTGACCTATGGATGGGGACATATACACCTTAAGAGTCTGAGTGACTCAATTAAAGCATTTGGGGGCTTATCATCTCCTGAGAAAGTGACCAGAGAATTTTCCCCAAATAAGTGATGGATTCAATCCAAAATCGGAGAGGAGGGCAGGGGAAGCACAGCATAGCTTCGCAGCAACTTACCCAACTGCTCCCAACTGTTACATTTGTTATCACTGTCTTTACATTCGGGGCTGAGGCCCTTCTTTGGAACCCACTCCCTTCTGCAAAACTCTGAAAACAAAAATGGGGAAGAAAGGGCAGATTCTGGAGGCCAAAGAGGCTAAGTATTTTGTATGTGATATATATACACACAGTGGTTAACTGGCTGCCTGGGGAAGCAGTGGACACTGGCCTTTGTGAAAATGTCCTTAATGATATTTGCAATGGTTTAATCTCTCTCTTTAAAGCAAACATCATCTGTCTGCTGCTCTACTGAGTGATTTACTCCCACTTACGAGATGCAGGCTCATTTAACAACTGGCAATCAAACCCGCTCCGTCAGCCACTACGGAAACTGTCGGGGTTCATTACATTGGAAAAAATATGCCATTTTTATTGTTTCCCCAAAAAGTGAACAGTACACATTTTTCCAATGGCCTGTTCTCATGAAATTTCACTTAGATATATTTCTAAGCCCCTGACCCAGATGGTGCAACTCAGTAAAATTTGAAAAGTGCTTCTTGTGTTGCTATTCTAAAGCATGGCACTACTATTCCAGGCAAATTCAGAAAAAAAATAGCATCAAGAATTTAAGAGATGAAAACAATGTGAGATTGAAGAGCTTATGATGTGGAAGTGGGGAAGTATGCTCTTGATTTAGACTGTGATTACTGATGATGGCTTGATAGTAGGTTGCAGGTTTGCCCCATTATTTAACTGGTGTGGTGGGTTTCTCGAAAAATCCTCATGGCATATATTGGACATTTAATATACATCTGTTAAAGAAAACATTGAAAGAGTTACCTCTTGTGGTACTTTTGGGAAGCTTGAGAAAGATATGGGAAAACCAAAAAAAAAAAAAATAGTGATAAGTTACTGCAATTTTAAAAAGTAGTAGAAAAAAACAGATATTTAGAAAAGAAGATTGTGGTAGTTTTAAATCATAACTTCCATTTTTTTTTAATTTTTCCCATTGATAGGTGGGGTCTTTTGGTTATACGTATGTCACCTTTGACCGATACATACGGCAGAAGAGGCTCTGCCCTACTTCCCAGGCTAGGTCATAAAAGGCCATGCAGCTTCTGTCTGGTTCTTGGGGACATTTGCTCTGGGAGAAGTCAACTACAATTTACAAAGTCCAACTGTCCTGAGACCACCATGCTGGAGAGACTGTAGGTGTTCTGTGGACAGCCTGGTTGAACTCCCAGTGGGCAGACAGATAAACCGTCAACCTTGGGAATGAGCAAGACATCTTGAGTTCCCAGCCCAGTTGAACCTTCAAATGACTATAGCCCCAGCTGACATCTGCCTGCAACCTCAGGAGAAACCACACCTGAGAAATGCCCAGTATGCCCTTTCCAAACAATTTACCTTCAAAACTGTGAGCAAAATAAAATGATTGTAGTTTTACATCATTAGGTTTGGAGATAATTGTTAAACAGAAATAGTAACTGGAATTGGTATTAAATACACTCGGAACGGGGCTCAGGTTTTTCTCTAAGTGTTTGTACAATGAGTTCCTTTTGGAAGCTTAGAAAATATATTTTCAAATGTTAAAGAACTAAAGATGGACAGTAAAATGCTCAAGCCAGCATGAGGAGCTCACCAAGCATTGTCTGCAACCAGGGCACTACAATCCAAAGGTGCTATAGATTCAGTTAGCCGAGGCTCAGAGGTCAGACAGAGCTTCGAAAGTCTAGGTTAAATGGTAACTACGACTGAGTGTTGGGATTATAGGGTTTGTTTCACTATGCTATAGCTGTCTTCCCTATGACGACTGGTTCGGCCTGAGTAGGATGCCTCTCCCTGCAAACCCCTACCCTCAAACCAGAAACCCTCTATTAGGATCTAGATCAAGCTATGGGCAGAGTCTTCTGGGGCCCTGATATGGAGCAAAGATCTTTTTTACACCTGTGACAATTATTGATTGTATATCTAGAATAACTATGATAAACATACATGCAGACATATATGTATATATAATATTTAGATATAAAATAACATATATACTATTATATAATACATATTGTATAATGCACTTAAATACATGTAATATAATTATATTATTGTTTTTT
>CM053515.1:56052303-56079992 GCA_028627145.1 Eidolon dupreanum
AGGTCGCCTGTCCCTCTGAGGTCCTTGCCTCCTTTAGATAAAGTTTTTACTCTCATTTTGTTCAGTTTAGAAGTCAGAAGAAGATCTGACTGGAATTCTATCTTTCTTTGAGGTCACCTTCTGAATGAGAACACCTTCCCACAAAACCATGCAAGGAAGTTGATGAATAAAAAGAAACTCTGGTAGTAACATCTGTGGGATCCAGTAGCCCTTGGTCATGCTTGTTTTAGCCACAGCAAAGTCATTCTAGTCTAGATTCTGTCCAGCCACGTGGCTGCCTCATCTGCCACACAGTACCTCGGGAACCTGTTACTCTTCCAGAACAGCATCTGCACAAAGAGAATGCCTACCTCACTAAACTGAACAGTGGAAACCCTTCACTCTTCTTTACTCTTCAGTGGCTCTGGGCTTCCTGCAGGGTAATTAACACTGCAAATGTCAAAAGGAATACCTGAATAATTCATTTCTTAGAACTTTATCCTCAAAAACTGCCCAGGAGGGCATCTTGCCCTTCCCACCACACTTTCTACCTCCTTCCAGCATCTTTCATTGTCTCTCATCTCTCTAGGCCCTAGATACCCTCCTTTCACATGCACTATTCTGACTCCAGTCCTGGCTCAGCTACCTGGTTCTTTCCTTCCAGCATGCTCCTCCCTGCCCCTCCCAGCCGTCAAACTATCTCTTCACAGTACAGAGACTTTGGCTTCATGATGTCATAAAATAATACAAAATTTCACATTTTAGGCATTTTGGATTCGACTTAAAAATGCCTTCTCAGCTAGAAAGCTGTGATTCTCCAGATACTCCAGTGATACTAGAATCTTCTGAGCCACAGGAAGCCTGAGGCTAAGAATGAAATGAGTCTTTTTGTTTGTTTCAATTATGAAAAGTCATTCCCCCTCTCTTTTTTTTTTTTTTTTATCTTCCCTCTGACAAGAACACTATGTTGAAAAGGCACAATGTGCTAGCCGCTTATTAACAGGATCTTGAACCTCTGAGGGCTACAGACAGTACCAAGTTTCTTGTGAAGTCTGTGAACAGGGTCAAGAGTTAGTGTGTATTTGGATTTTTAAGACCAACTTGTATGACCAAAGAGGAGTCCGTGTCATATGACAAGTTTATTCATGTCATCTTCCTAAACCTTTTAACAATAATATGAACAAATATTTAATGAAAACTCATTTTCCAGACACCATTCTAACCCCATTTTATGTCACCAGAGACTTACTCTGTTACAATGAATACTTTAATTGATTCTGATTTCATTAGAACCAAAAATGAATTTGTCAAGTTCTTCCTATTAACCCAGCATATCCTAAGAAAAATCATTACTTCCTTGGTCAGCAAATAATATATAAAGAAGACAGCAAGTCAAATTAAAATTTGACTAAAAAAACCTAACAGGTATTGAACCATTCCTAAATGCACAGCACATGTATATACATTATCTTATCGAATCCACATGGCAACTTCAGAGGTGGGTGTCAGGGCATCCCATAAAATCCTGATTCTGTTGTTTCTTTATAGCAACTGTACTTGCTTCTAGACAATACCCAGAGTCCTGTGTCACACTATCATTTTACTAACATCATTAACAAGTTCTTCCTCAGTAGCTGACAAAAGATGGATTGCTTGCCTTAGAGTAGTACCAAAATTACCAAGCTACCATGATGATGCAATAACCAAGAACAGTTCAGAAAAGGAGGTCCCTTTTTTTATTGAACTGACAACACCACAATTAACAGGGCATGCTTAGTGACCTAACAAATGAAGACCATTCTAATGAGAAAACGTACATTACTGTGTTAAGAATAAGATCATGATTTCGTTGGAATGGAACAATACCATTGTGTTCTTCATACTAGAAGGCTCCTCTGACAGGATTACCTTTGGGATCCAAAAAGAAGTCAAAGCTAATATGTGACCTATATTCCCCATCCCTTAATATTTATATAGTAAGTACAGAATCTGAGCTGGGAGAGCTATCAAAGGAGCTTCTGCCTTAATATTCAAATTTTTGACTCAACAGTAGCTAGCTTTCCCCTGTTTCTTGTTCCACAGTAACTCCTGGACATGCTCCACCAATGTCTAAAACAAAACTTTCCTATGTCTTTATGCTCCTGAAATAGACTCTCCAGTTTGCACCCTGCTCTTCCTAATTTTCTATCCCAATGCTTTCTCACACAAAGCCACTGAGCAAGATCCCTCTCCCTCTACTCTTTCCTCTCACAATGAATGAGTGACCATGCATGCTATTCTCCTTTGTCCTCAGTTTTCTGTGTATCACAGATGGCACAGTGGTGCTTAGCTGCCCCTCCTTTCAGGATCTAACCATGAGAAGCTCCTGGCCATCAACAATGTTGTCCTATCTCATGCTCACCTTCTTCAGTGTTTGCACCTATATAGATCTCTAATTCTAGAAACGTACAGACATTACCTCTTTCTCCATTTCTGTCTGTCTCACTCTGTCTCTGGGGCTACATTTAATTTTTACCTCCTTCTGTCCCTCTATTCTCTGCCATCCCTGACAAGCTCCAGTCTCCAAGTAGATTATTGTACTGGTTCTATCAAGCACTCTGCTAGGGTTGGATGACCCAAGTGAGGGTTGGAGGGGCCACCGGTACCTCAGATCCTGATTTAGACCCAATCTTGAGAATGCTTTGAAGAGACTGTCATGTGAGACAGAATCAAAAGATTTGCTGTGGCTCATGTAGATTACATCTATTGCTTTTTCTCCTATCTCAGTGACCCTGTCATTCTGTCATATGAAGAAATTGAATTGGCCCACACGATTTTCTCTTGACAATACCATGTTGGTTGCTACTCAGCTCCTCAGCTTTACTGAGAGATGAAAAATTGATTGCCAGATACTGTGTTTTGGCATCTTCCTAGGCACTGAAGGTGACTGCTGTTGCGATACAGGTGGGATATACTTTATCCAGTGGCTGTTTCCCTGAGAACGTGTGCAAATTAAATTTTATACAAATTACATTTTACTTCCTTGTTGCTGTTTTTAGATAGCTGATTTCAGATGGGGCCTTAATGATCTGTATCTCTTAATGTCTGAGTTGCAATGTTATCCTCTTTCCATCCTCAGGCACTTTGGCCCTTTGTTAATGAGATATAAAACATAAATAAATACATTGGGTTAGCTATAACAGATAAGAAATATTAGTGGGTACTATTTCTTAAAGTTTATGTAGTGAAGGCAGAGCCTATTCTAATATTAACAACTGACCTTTTTTGAAAAGTTTAAGAACCAAATGTTTTACTAAGCACTTTATGTTCATCTTGCTCATTTAATTCATCTAATACCTTTTTAGGTCGTAGCAATTATCTCCATTTGTAGGTGATACCACAGAAGCCCATACAGAGTACACAACTTGCCCAAATGCACCCAGATATATTGGTATATACAGCATTGGAAACCTGCAAATATGAGCATACATTACTATTTCCCCTTTTAACACAAAAGGCAGCTAGCTTACTACGCAAACACCTTCTTGTCTGTGTTTTCTCTGAACAGTGTATCTTGGAGATCTACTTAAACTAGAACATAGAGAGTGGCCCACATTGCCTATAAAATTAATTTGTATGGATGAATCATACTTATCTCCTACCAACAGACATTGTGTGTTTCCAAAGCATGGAATTTCTCTGTTCTCAGAGTGCTGTATGCATTTGAAATTCTGTAATTTTTGTAGCGATTTCTAAATACATTTCCACAGGAGTTGTATGGATTTATACTTCCCCCTGGCACTGTATGAAGAAGTCCTTTATCTCACAGTCTGACCAACAAAGTGTGTTATCAAATCTTGGATTTCTCCCAGTCTGATAGTTGGAAAAAAATTAAAAGCACTATCTTAAGATACTTTTTTTTTTTTTTTTTTTTTACGCCTACAGCACCTGGTCTTTTCAGGTTGTCTCCCATCCAAGACCCTGCTTAGCTTCCAAAATTAGAGGAGATCTGGCGTGTTCAGGGTGGCATGGCCGTAGACTTAAGATACTTTTAAATTGTATTTCTCTTATTAAGAATGAAATTGTGCAATTTTCATATATTTAAAACTTTTTCTTTTTTTTGGTCAGTGACTATTTGCTTATATTCTTCATCAGTTTTTCTACTGGGTAAAAGGACTATTCCTTCACAATTTCCAGAAACCCTTTTTATAGAAGGGACATGAAACCTTTGCCTGTTAGATGAGTTAGGGATACTTCTCCCAGTTTATTACTGCTCTTTTGATTTTTTTCCCCCACAAAGAAGGTTTTTATTTTCATATGGTTAGATTTTCCTTTTTCTTTAATGACTAATACATTTTAAGACATAGTTAAAAACAACAACAATGACAAAAAAACAACTTTCTACTCCTCAGTTATAAAGGAATTTGTCCATGCTTTCTTATAGTACTTTGTTGGTTTCAATTTTTACACTGAAAGCTTAGATTGGTTTGTAATTTATACTGGTGTGTGGCTTGAGATATCAAATGTTAGTTGCATATTTCTGTTTTAGAGTGCAACCCTATGCATTGAATGATTTCTTTTTTCCTCATTTATTTGAGGTGGTGTCTTTTTCATACACTAAATTTCCATATATATTTGGATCTACTCTCCGTAATTTCCAATCTTTTCTAGAAATATGTTCATCTACACACATGTCTAAAATACAATCTTAATTCTTTAATTGCTATATACCTTCACTGATCTTCTTTGGTGTACCTATATTTTATAATTTGTTTATTTTTGTATACGAACTTTAAAATAGAAATGTGATTATACAAACTTCTTATTTTTAATGACGTTACATATTTAAGTTGATGTATTGACATCTGCCATCAGATACGCTGTTGTAGTATCTCATCCAAGCACGTTGTGTTCTTCTATTAGCTCCAGGCTTCCTTTGTGACTTTCAGTAGTGGTGGAAAATTTCTTTATAGTGATTGCACAAAAGAAAATGTTTATTTGGGGGTATTTTTTTGTATGTTGCTATTTTAAGTTGATGTTTTTCTACCATTATATCTTCTAACCAGTTATATCATGGAAGCTACTGATTTCTCCTAATTTAATATACTGCTACTTCACTGAATATTATTTGTTTGTAGTAATTGCCCAGGTATTAGGTTTCGAGCCAAGATAGATATATTTTATCACACTGGGAAAGTATCCATGCATTCTTATTTTGAGTGTGTGTGCATTTATTTTTAATCAAGATTAATTGTTAAATTTTGACAATTTTTCAATTCAGTATATGTAGAGATGATTTTTTTTACCTTTATATAAGCATGATGACATATCAAAACATTGCATTGTTCTAATAAATCTCACCTCATTAAAAGTATTAATATTTTAATGGGTGACTTCTTTCCGTTTCATCATAGTTTATGTAAGATATTCTTAATGGTATCCAAAAGTAAAATTGAGGCCAACAAGGAGCTATAAGGTGGCACGTGAAGGCAAGACCTCATCTTCAGAATATGTATTTTTGCTGCCACTCTCTGAGATTTGCTGCCACTCTATCCTTTCATTACACACTTTGCCATCCTTCTCTTTCTTCCAAGTAGCTCTGGCTCCATCTCTATTTTGACCTTCCTTATACATAAAGTCTATGGAGTTTAGAGAATACCAAGAAAAAGGGGTTAACCTTTTTTTTTTTTTTCCTTTATTCTTCTGGTGTTCATATGATTTCTAAGACAGGAAGAAAAATACTGTCATACAGCCACCTTCAAAACAGATGTTCCCATGGTTTACTTTCTAACATTTAGAGCAAATAATGGACTTATTTTTTTATATATCTGACTATAAATTATATGCGGAATCATTGTTTTTATTCATATATTTGTTTAATCCTTCCTATTCTAGAATGCCCTTAGTTTCCAACTGTAGGAAGCTGCAACCATACCAATCAGAATTATTCAAATCTAACAATTTTTTAAACAAATTTTTAAAAATACGTTCACTACTATATATGCTGAGTTACACAGTAATGCATGTAAATGTTTTCATCACAAAATGTTTAAACAATAGAAAATATAAAAGTGAAAGTGCCCTTTTTGTCTTATCTGCCATATTTACCCTTCTCTCCAGAGCCAACACTGTTAGCAGTATGTTGCCTATTTTTTGAGGCTCTATTCTTCTCTACTTCTATACATTTGTATCACATATAATGTTTGAACAGATATGGGATCCAATAAATATTCTTATGTACACACTATTACATACATCTGTATGTCTGTGGGATAGATGCCTAGAAATGAGACTATTGGGGCAAAAGATATACACAGTTAAAAACTGTCATAGATACTGTCTATTGTGCTCCAGAAAAGTTATGAAAATTAACCTTCCTATCATGAAAATATTTATTTTCTACAACTTTGACATAACTGGATATTATACATTTGTTTATTTTAAGTTATATTTTAGTTGGCATTCCCCCTTTATCATTGAAGCTAAACACATATTTTCAAGTCTATTTACCATTT
This sequence comes from Eidolon dupreanum, assembly GCA_028627145.1. Classification (NCBI taxonomy): domain Eukaryota; kingdom Metazoa; phylum Chordata; class Mammalia; order Chiroptera; family Pteropodidae; genus Eidolon; species Eidolon dupreanum. The sequence continues at coordinate 56,058,777 of CM053515.1, forward strand.
ATATTTCTTCTCTAGACACCCTTTCACATCTTTTGTCCATTTTTCAGGTATTTATAGATTTGTGGGAGTTCTTTAAACACACAGGAGATTAATCACTTGCCTGTTACATATATTGTGAATAATTCTTCCCAATCCATCATTCAGTTTTTTACCTTAAATTCATAATGCTGAAAGTTTTCCTTTTTATGAAATCAAATCTCCCTTTATTTTTTTAGCTTCTGGGTTTAATATGTTTATTTGTTTATTATTTAATTAAAAGAACAAAATACAGTTATACCAGGCAAATGAATTTGCCAAAAGTTTCTGCATCCAGCCTTGCCTACCTGGCTTTGAGGATTAAGGACAATGAAACAAAGCCTTGATACTTAGAATTCCCAAGGCAATGAGAGTGTTTTTATCCACAAGCCCTCTGTCATTACTAAAAATTTATTCAAGTGCTTGAAACTTCCACTCATGGACATCTTCTCCATCATATAGCTATTAAATTTGAGTTCTCTTTTGCTGACTAAAGATTGTGTGGGGTCATTACACAGACCACAAACTTTCAGTGTCCAAAGTCAAGGAGAACTGGAAATGGGAGGTAGCCTTGATATATTCTAGGACAGAGTTAGAATTTTTCTGTTTTTCCTTTCTTTTTTCCTTTTATTTAAACAAAAATTATCATCTCAAAAATGTGTGTATTTGAAAGGGAAACAGCATGTGGGTTATTAACAGGAGATGTTAAATGAATTGCAATTATGTTTCAGTTAATCTAGATTTTCTTTTTGTCTTTGTTTTCTACCTACATGTCCTTGGTTTTTTTTAGCTCCTTTTACCAAAAAGCATGCTGTTTCCAGCTTATGTTTTCCCATCTTGTGTCCCCCAAACTGGGCAATTTCTCTGCGCCTTTCTTGAGGACTTGGCCCAATTATTTCCCTCTTTATGCCCTTCCCATTGGCCGAAGCCAGCACCAACATGAGGTGGTTACATCATGGTAATTTGATGGTTCATGGCCTCTTCCCCTCTATGGAGGATATTTTTGTTAAGTGAACCTGTGGCCCAAGTCTTTTATGTTTAGAGAAATCTGCATTCCCGAAGTTCATCATTGTTAAAAATGCTTTATTTTTGTCACTTGTTATGTGCTCTACTGTGTTTTTCTGCCCTATCATGTGTAATACTACTCCATAAACACAGCAGAGGCCATGATACACTTGTGCATTTAGTATCTCACCCCTCCCTCACACAATATTGACCTAGACAAAGTAAAATGCTTAAAGGAACCTTAACAAATCTGACTTTGTGTGCTGGAAAAAAATGCCGGACTGTCGTGTCATAAGTTTCTTCTTCTTATCTTTCTACCTCCTACGTTAACTTTTGCAACTCAGTATGCCCTTCATTAAGCAATGTGCACCTAAACTAGACCTTTTATTCTAAATGTTAATCAACTTTTCTTAAGTCTGAAGAAATGCCCTAAAGTTCTCTTTCTGTCATGAAGCTAAGAGACCTCTGAGATAGGTGATCAGTGCAAGGTCTCTGGAGATAATAAATTTACAATTGAGGCTAGTGAATCCATGCATGTGCATGAGTTCAAACTTTTCATTCCACTCTACCCACTCCTGCCCGGTGCTAAGCACTGAGACGCCATGGAAGAAGGGGTAAGCTTCCCATTTTAAAGCTGGTGTCATACTACCTGGGCCAGAATCCCAGCTTAGATGCTTATTATGCCTCAGTTTCCTGTTTTGTAAAATAAGAATGACATAGTGCAAGGCACTTAGTAATGATCAAGTGCAGCAGGAGTAATTTCAGCAGCAGCAATAGTCATAGTATCCATTATAATAAACCTCAAAAAGGAGAAAAGTGAAGTTAACTGAGGAGAGTAGATAAGCTCTTTCCATTAACAATATTTATCTGGTCTCAGCTCAAATGTTACTTCATCAGAATACAATAGTGGAATGCCAGTGTATTCATTTCCTATTGTTGCTGTAACAAATTACCAAAAACACAGTGGCTTAAAGCAAGCAACACACACACACACACACACACATACACACACACACACACACACAATTTTACAGTCATAGAGGTCAGAATTCCAAAATGGATCCCACTAGGTAAAATCAAGATAATGGCAGGGCCTTGTTCCTTCTGTTAGTTTTGGGGAAAACCTGTTCCTTGCCTTTTGTGTTTCTAGAGGTTTCCTGAATTCTTTCATTCTTTGCTCTCTTCTCCCATTTTTGAAGCCAGCTCTTCAAATCTCTCTCTGACTCTAGTTTTCTGCTTCCCTCAAAAATTTAAAGGATCCTTGTGATTACATTGTGCTTATTCTGAAAATCCAGGATAGTTTCTTTATGTTAAAGTCCACTGATTAACAACTTTAATTCCATCTGTGATCCTAATTCCCCTTGCCCTATAACATAATATAGTCATCGATTCCAAATGTTAGGACACGGGCATTTTCAAGGAGTGATTATTCTGCCTCTCACAGCCAGTGCTGTTTCTGGGAATGAATAAGGAAAAATTAAGGTATAGTCACAAAGAACAGGGAGCATGAAAACTTTTTAAAAAAATGTACTGAAGCTCCACAGGGTCTCCATGTTGGAAGTTAACTCGTGATTTCCCAAGTGAGGAACTCAAAAAGCGGTCCTTGTGGCCCACATTTGAAGTCTCCAAGGAATTAGGGAGCTGGGGGAGATTGTATTTTACTTGACATTCAGATTTGCTAGGAAAGCAACCCTTGGAGTTAATCAAAGGTCAATACCAGTTGGCAACAAGGTATACAGAAGAAAGGATTTAAAAAAAAAATGCCAGCTTAGTACCAGAGCTAGAACGAAGGCACAAGAGTGATGCCTAAGTTTTAACTGGCTGGAGCCATCCAACCTCAGGCTCATTTCAGGAACCAATCTGAACATTTAGGCTTCTACCACATATCACCTTATGTGAAGTTAGTAAAGAAATCTATGTTTATTCTTTTATTGTTTCCTACTGATGCATACAGCTAATGAGACTCAAAGCTGATAGGTGAGATCCAGTTTGTTCTTACGTCTCCATTTCCAGGGCTACCTCAGTCCAAGACCCCGTCCTCTCTTGCCGGAGCTGGTGAAACGGCCTCCCATCTGGCCTCCTTGATACCTCTTTAGTCCTAACACAGTTCGTTTTTCACACAGAAACCAAATGATCTAAAAATTTTAAGCTAGATCACATCATTTCCCTGTAGAAAGCTTTCTGACATTTTCTCAATAGAATAAAAATAGAATTTGACCATAGTCTCAAAAAGTCTCCATGTGAGCTGGCCCCCCACTTTCACTCCCTCACATTCATTATATGAAATCATATGCTTTCTGTCTGTCCTTTGAACACACCAAGCTCAGGTCTTTGCACTGGCTGTACCCTCTGCCTGGAAAACTTGTCCCCCAGTCTCCACATGGCCGACCTCTGCATATCTATCTGCTCTCAGCTCAAAGTTCACCTCCTCAGAGTGACATGTACTGACCAAGTACTCTAAAGCAGCCCTCACCCACACCTCTGGCACTTTCTATTTTGTTTTTAATCTTTTTTCTTTTTCTTTTTCTTTCTTTTTTTCTTCTTCTTCCTCTGGCACTTCCTAATTCAGCACACTTTTATTGTTTTACATTTGTCTGAAATGATATTCTCCATTTATTAACTTACTGGTTTGTTATCTACACCTCCCACTCCCAACCTCCCACCTAGCAGCACAACTTTTTGATTAAGTAGGGATCAAATTCACATTATTTGTGGTTGTAGCTCCAGATGACAAATTAACGTCCAATATATACTAGTTACTTCATAAATAGTTTTGAATGAAGATTTTTGAACACATAAATTGAGGAGGCATATTTATTTCACAAAATAATTTTCCCCAGAATAGTGTTTTAAATAATAAACAGATACATTTATAACAGCATTTCATTTACACTTTGTACCTCAGTTTCCTCGGCTGTAAAATGAGAGTTGGGTTAGATGACAAAAAAGGCTATTCTAAGTAATTACAGTTCCACAATTACGACTCAAATCAAAAAAGATTAAAGCTAATTTTCAAAAGGACAGTTACTAAGTAAAGTGGTGTCCACCTCTATAATTTAAAAAATGATTCATTCCTGTCTGATTCATCCAGAGTGGAAAGTATCACTTAACTCCTTAGCTGCAGTCTTCTCTGTTAGTCAAAACTCTCCCACAGCCAGCAGCAGTGAACCACGGTCAGGCAAAAGTACCCAGCAACACAAAATAAATACACATTTTCCACAGAACTCAAAAGGCTGTCAGAGCTCTAAAAAATAGAGAAAATATTTTATTTCCCTTTACCTGTCACCCCACTTTCCACCTGTGATTCTTTAGGTCAATGAGTCTTTGGATCACTGCATCTTTGTTACCCATTTCATTCCCTTGCAACTGAACCCATCCGGTTTCATTTTCCTCTTTTCTCAGCCCAGCCATCCTGGCTTCTCTGTTATTTTGTAACATTACCCAAATGCTCCTCACTCCAGGCTTTGCACTTGCTTTTCTCCTTTTGCCTAGAATGTTCTTTCCCTAGTTGGTCCTCACAGCTTATTCCATCACTTCCTTCAGGTCTTTACTCAGTGTCACCTCTTCAGTGACACCTTCCCTCGAAACCTTATCTAAATTACAAACATAGCCCCAACTCACTCACTGCCCCCTTGCCCACTTTGTTTTTACCAAACAAAACTCCTTTGACCTATCAGCAAGGAACACACTGCGCCTTTGCTTGCTTATGTTGTCCACTGTCTCTTTAACCCTACTCAAAGGTAACCTCCAGGAGGAAGAGATTTTTGTTTGTTTCCTTCATTGCTGAACCTAGAACAGGGCCTGGCAGAGTAGATCAATAAACAGCTCTTGCGGGAAGGACGAAGGACAAGCACGCATTATTTTGTGACTTCTTGCTCATGCTGTTATCTGTGCTTCTCTATATAAACAGGCTTGAGAGAAGGAGCTCACTATTTATAGTTCATTCCATTATCTCAAATTGAAAACTCACAACAGAACCAATCCCAAGCCTTTGAGAATGGTAATTCCATACTCACCCCTCTATGCTCACCTCCTTGGACTCTCATCAGTTCCTGACATGCTCCTTGAGCACCTAGGGGTAGGAAACCATGTGCAGCCCCCTAAAGCCACTAACTTTTCTCCTATCTTATGACTTTGTAAGAGCTGCTCCCTCCTTCTGCAATGTCTTCCCACATCTAGCTAACAAAGACAGCTCCAAAATCTCCTCTATGAAACTTGCTTTGGTGGAAGAAGAGGTAGCTATGCCTTCCTCCATATTCCTATGTATGCTTCCTTAGGTATGCACACACTTTAACCCCTTCCATTGCTTCGCTTACGCAACACCCTCTGCCTGACACTCCTTTGCTCCTTCTCTACCTGACTAAGTTCTCATGCAAGACTGAATGCAGATGTAACCTTTCCCAAGAAGCCCTTTCTAAATCCTTACACTGAGTGAAGCTCCCTTCTGCACACAGATTTGTATCCAAGTTTGTGTCACAGTTTATTTTGAAAGCCTCTTTATGGGCCCGAAATCCTAGGAGGCAGCATTCTCCTTTTACTCATCTTCATTTGGTCTTTCACCATCAATAAATATTGAAGCCAACTGCATATGTCTAAGACACAATCAACATATCTTATTTTAACTATTTGTAAAATATATCCCATCACAATCTAGTAGACTGTAAGACCTCTGGGGACAGGGATCGTGACTTATAATTTTCTATCTTCAATGTCTGATACATGATAGGAGATAAATATACATTTCTGAAGGAGCAGATTACAGGTCCTGGACTTGTTGGTACAGTAATTTGCACAAAAGTGCTGCCATAACCACCAAGTCAATGTGTAATTGATCATATTATTAGGAAGTATTTTATATGAGAAAAAAAAAAGCCCTTGCAAAGTCTGAAGCCATTAGAAAATATGCTGAGAAAGAGAGAGAAAGAAAGAGAGAGAGAGAGAGAGAAGAGAGCACACGTGCACGCAAGAGAAAACAGCCCCAATCACTCTGAATTTCAGTCCTAATCAGGGCTATAAAAGGCATAACTTAGAAAATGGCCTTCAAGAGGGCAGGAAGCACTTCAAGGACACTGTGCTGTGGCATGGAACTAAAAAGAAAGTTCAGCATTAGGAATTGAGGGTAGTTTGGTGGCTCGTAGAGCAGGAAGGGAAAATCTACTGTAGGAAACCTTGAAAGAGTGAATCCACAGCTCAAAGGAATAAAATGTCTGCCCTTGGCAAGCAGAAACTTTAATTAAGAAATACTTAAAGAAATAATAGGCATATATGCACCTTTTATAGAACGAAACTCAGAGAATAGTCTGAGTGCTTACTAAATTCATTAACTCTAGTAACAACCACCAACAATTTCCAATTAGCCAGTACTAATACTCACTTTAAATATTACGGACAGTGAAATTTTACCATAAAAACAAGAAGAAAAAGCATTGATAGGAGATAAAAAATGTCATATCAGATTAAACTTGTGAGTTTACTGGTCAATAATTCGATATTTTTTTTTTCCTGAGTCATGAACCCTTTTGAGGACTGAGTGAAAGTTTTGGAACATTTCTGCCCCCAAAAAAATGCCCATGATGTCACATTTCCTGTAATTTAGTGATCTTGAGTATGGACACAGCCAGTCATTGCCTTTGGCACCTATCAATGGATGGTATCTAGTTGTTACTGGGTCACTAGAAAGACTCTAGAATAGACTTTCAATTACAGGGGGCTCATGGACTCCTCAAAGTCCCCAATAACCTTAGATCTGAATGATGCCCTTTAAAATCTTTAAGACTTTGCTACTAGAATAAAGACCAAAACCATTTAAAGGGCATGCAAATAGGAGTAATACCTGGACTTTGCCTGTCTCTTTTACCTCCTGATGAGAGGTTTTCCTCCTTACTGCCTATATTCCACTCAAAAATAAATCCTTTCATTTCCTAGAAAGCAGTCACTCTCAGGATGTCTTTTTACTGGGATTTTTTTCCTCCCTCTCGCCTTCCCCATTTCCATCCAACTAGTTAATTCTTATTTGTCCTTTAGATCTCAAATCTAATGCTTGCCTATCCCAGTTTGAAAATGAATGAATAATCTCCCTTTAATTTCCTTCATAGTATGTATTATCATTACACATTTGTATGTGAGGTTATTAGAGTGATGGCTATTTCTGCACTTGACATTAAGCTCCATGAGGAAAGGATTGTGTCTTTTCTTTTTAGGTCTGTATCTTCAAAGCCTAGATCCATGCTAGCCACATGGTAGAGGCTTAATTAAACACTGAGTAAGTGAATGAATGGCCCTACATTAGTAGGGCCATATAAACCCACATAATTAATTGTCAGTGACCAAGGTTTATAACACTGCAGTGGCAGATTTCCTTCACTATGAAACTTCACACTTTATTAAACTATTTGGCTAGTTTTAATTTTACAAGATAAAGGAAAAATGAGGCAGATCTGGAGGGAGAGAACTACAAACACTGGTCTTATGGGAATAAAGGTGAGGAATATTTTGTTCACCATTGTGAACTAAATAGGACTACCCTCAAATCAGAATAAATAATTTATTATTTTAATGTTAAGTAAACATTTTTTTTGTAGATGTATGGCACAGATTCAATAATTCAGTTATTTAGACCATTAACCCTAAATAGTCATTTGCATTGGCAGCTACAAGAGTGTGAAGTGTGATGGTCTTTGGGAAAAAAATTTAGTAAGACTCCAAATCCTAACAACGCATCCTTCTGCACACCCTTATCATCTCACCATGCATCAGCATGCATCACCATGCATCAGAGTCAGAGATCATCGATGAAGTGATTCCAGTTCCAATATAAAAGCTCTTGCACCATGTCTACATGTTTTTAAATAAAGACAGGGGATTGGTCAGTCCCACAGTTTTAACCAAAGAGAAGAAGATTTTTAGTGAGCTCTGCAAGGATTTTCTCAGTTGTCACACTGGGAGGTTGTCTCACTTTGGTTGGTCCACAGGATACCAAGGCAAAGAGCAAGTAGAAATAAAATTCATAGACTAATGTAAACACTCTGTTCATGCTTTCCAAATTCCTTTTCCTCCATTTTTTTTTTTTTTTTTTTAATATTGACGGTCCACAGAGTTAGGCAGAACATGCCAAATTCAGAATGGAAAAGGGCCAGTTGAGATCAAGAAATTAAAAAATAGAGACACAAGAAAACTTTTATTAAGAAATTGATTATTATTTTTTTTAATCTTAATACCTGAAAAGGGATTCTCTGCACAGTAGAGAAGAATAGTCTAACCAGTGGAATGGCGAACAGCATCTCATTGTCAACTGCTTGTGGTACATTGGCAATCACTAAAAAGCAATCTCCTACTAACTTGATGATCATGATTCTGTCCTTCACATCTGATCTTTTCTGGGTACACTGGAAAAAATCATTTGAAGACTTGCAAAATGACAACTCTATATTCAACACTAAACATCAATGGATAGATTTTTCTACCTCTACTTTCCCTTTCTAGACCACATACCATGAATATTGTTGGACTGTAACACTCTGGAAGACATAAGTCAGCCAGACACCTCAACGTGCCACAGCACTCCCTGTGCACAAGAGGCCTTTGGTTGCCATAGCAGGAGAAGGCTCCAGAAATACTCTGTTCCAGGGTCCTCATTCACTTTCCCTTGGCCTTTTGCAAATCACTTAACGTTACTGCCTGATATGCTTGGTTTGTACAATACCATAAATGAAAATATCATATTTGCTAAGTGTTGCATAAGACAGCATTCCATTGTTATTTTAATTACTGTGCTCTCTAGCTTGAGCTCCTTATGTAATGGTGCATCTGGCTAATTTCTAGCGGGGAGAGCAGTGTCGCTTTTTTTAACTTGCTTTTTGTGATAGTGCATGACCTATGCCCCTACAATCCACTTGTTAACAACTAAAATTTCAGGAAACTGTGAAGCCTCAGAGGATAAAAAGATGCAGAACTACAGGGGGTTAAATGTCCGATCCTACAGAGACTACAGTGACTCTATAAAAATTTCTGTGTTTAGACCCAAATTAAACACACCACTTAGATCAGAACAAGGGGAGAGAACAGAAGAGAACAGCTTTCTATTCGGCAGGGCTTATTCGGGATGTTCCATCCCACTGCGCTGATGGCAAGGACACCACTTGAGGAATCTCCGAGCTAGTTCTAAGGGGCAAGAGATGCCCAAATGTCTTCAGGGTGATGGTTGACAAAGATTGCAATCAGTCAGCCACAAACGAAAATAAATGGCCTGTCAAGAAAATAAGAACTTCCTCAGGGCAGAAGAGATTTTCTAAAAAGGAAACAAATCTCATTTTGCCTTGAATAATTGAAACTGACTGGTTGGCTTCAGTGAACTGATGAGCTAGGTAATCCTCACTTTTAAGCTAACAAATGGTGCATGCTTTAGTGGTGTCTGAATAGGTCAGAGGAAAAGACTGAAGTTTTTGGCTTGTCTGCTTTCAATCTAAATTAAGCAGATAAAATTTCTTATTAAAAATATATATTTGGTATTGAGTTATATACCAGTCATTGCTATTTCCTTGGTTTCAACCATGACTCAACTTATTCAAATCACCCAGTATTAACTAAGTGTTTACTTTTTGACTACCATAATGCTATACTTCTTCAGATATAGGCAATGATAAACTAGATCTCAAGAAATAAAAAAAAGAGAGGAAGGAAGTAAGGGAGGAGAAAAAAGGAGGGAGGGAGGGAAGCGGGGAGGGAGAAGGAAAGCTCTGATCAGCATCATTTGCTGATTTCTATGGTATAAGTACTCTCCCATCATGGTCAACTTCAAGTCACTGAATTAGAAGTTGGGAAGAGATGTACAAAATTAACTGTCTTGAGATAATGGGAGTCAGCTCCATGAGGAGAAGAAATAATTATAACAGCAACAAAAATTAACATTTATACAGTGTTTCAGAGCTCACAGAATACTTTTCTCACACGTGTGCTCATCCAATTATCAAAGCTTCCAGAGAGAGGTGGTATCATTGAAACTGAAGTTCAGAGTGTGAGTAGTTATACTTACTGTGAATAGTAGATAACAGATCTGGGATGAATCACTTGTTTTCTGAAACCAAATCCCATGTCAATCTAAAAGTATTTTCAAATTCTATGCCCTTAAAGTTATAAATTAATTAATAGAACATTTATACTTTTCTATCATAAATAACAATAATGATTGTTTGATGATTTCATAATACTTTACAGTTTTTGAAACATTTTTGCACTTATTTTAAGTGAATTTCACAAAAATGTGGTGAGGTAAGCAAGATAGACATCATTATATCAATTTTAAAAATACAAATTCTGAGGTTCAAAAACATTAAGAGATTTGCAACTAATCTCATAGCAGTTAGCACTATTTCACAATAAAGATTAAATGACCTTTTGGCTAATAGCGACAGAGAGGAATAGAGTTAAACCAGAACTGATATTCGTTATCAGGAATATAAGTGTTGGGGCACAGTGGAAGGGATGAAACTGAGAAAAACCCAAGGTTCCGGCCTTCTGAGACAGGGCTACCATCTTGGTCCTACCTACCCCTGCACATTAGAACCACCTGGGAAGATTTAAAAATCTCAATCGCTGGGCCAAACCCAAGACCAATTACAGAAGGATGTCTGGTGGTGGGAGCTGGGTATTAGTATTTTTTTAAAGCCTCCCCAACTGATATACAGAGGTCAATTAATAGATACAGGGAGAACAATTAATTTATTCTTTCATTTGTTTACTACATGTATATACTCCTCCATCCTTCCATTTATACAAATAATATTATTGCACACCTACTAGTGCCTGTCAGTGCCAGATACTATTTTAGATGCTTAGACTGTAAAATGGACAGAGACAAAATTATACTCCCTCAATTCTCCAATCCTCTAAAGCTTATACTCTAGAAAAGAGTTTACCCACTAGGAAAAGGAATTGTGCATTTTAGGGGTTGGGAGGAAAGTATAACAAATAACAGAAACTCCAGCAGTAAGACGATGGCTCTTTGCTGCTTGGCCCAAGGTCAGTGCCTTGCAGACTTTCATAGGAAGTCACTTTCAAACAGGATCAGGGATCCCATGCCTTCTAATGATATTTCACCTTACACATCAAATTAAGAGAGGGGATTTAGTGGTTTGGGGTTTAATCACAGAGGAACCTTAATTTATGTACTTGAAAGGCTCCTAAATTGCTCTGTGTAAATCATTTCTCAGGTAACACTGAATACTGCTTTCCTATTAACTCAGATTATCATTTATCTTCATTACAAGTGAATTTTAATTGAAAGTAGCTCCTAACAAATTTAGCTACAAATGTCTCACTGGGCCCTCTATTAAACATCAATCGGTAAAAAAGAAACCAACCAAAAGACAAAACAAACAAACAAATAAACACTCATAAATGCATAAGAGAAGTTAATTATACTTACAGAGACTTTCTTAATTCCCTGATCTTCTAATTCAACTGGGTGGAAAGATACGCTTATAAATATAATATATCTATATTGATTCCTGTTGGTCAGCAAGCAAACTTTATTTTCGGGAATGATTTGCTCAAACAGTTAACACTATCTCTTCAACTGTCATTTGTTAAATAGATGACTGCACGGGGGAAATCAGCCTCATTCCCTTGAAGCTGGCCTTCTTTTCTCCCACTTTCTCATGGACTCGCTTGGCACAGGGCCTAGAATGCTCCTTTGCCACAAATGTCATGGCCCTCCCAACTTCTGAGCAGCATAGCCCTTCACATTGACTCAGCAGACAGCACTGACCCTCTGCCTTTAGAATCTAGCTCTCTGACTAAATTCCATAGGATAACGAGAGAGTCTTGTCATTTCAAGCCAAGGCCAGTACATAGTTTTAACTGTTACTCCCAAAGGGTCAATGAATAGATTAATGATTTAACATTTATTTCAAAGCATGTACAATGCAAAAATTTTCCATGGCCACAACATGCTCATTTGTTCTTTCTTAACCAACAGAACCTATTTTTATCTAATTTTTTTTTTTTAAAGGAAGGTAAAGAGAGCTTAAGAAATTCCCAGTTTGGTTGCTATTCTGGAGGCTTCCCAATGCTGAAATGACTCAGAATTGCTGAGGGGTGCCATTTGGGGTTTTCTTGAAGTGGAGGCAGTCCACTGAAGGAAATATGGATCTTACAGACACTGATCATCAAGTCTGTATGTTAGTCTTCCTCTTTGCTTTTCTCTTCCCTTCTTACATTTCCCTTTCAGCCATTTGATGCCATTAGAAAGTGGGGATGAAAATTAGATGGAACTCTTTGAATACTGGAAGCAATTTGGATGGCAAAGTACAGAAGTCTAACAATCTTCAACCTCATAGTACCTGAGTGTTTACAAAAACTGCTCAATTAGTCATGACATGAATGATCATCTTTGCTTTAGCAGTAAGAGCATTGAAAAAGAGAGGGTTATTTGTCCAATATCACACAGGTAGTGAAGCAGGAGCGTCAGTAACCAAATCTGAATCCAAGTCTCACATTTCCACATCCTTTATCTTTTGACCATACCACATTTGATGGATGTCACTGGGGCACACTCACCTCCCCCAGCACCCTTCAACTGTAGATAATGGATAAACAGCTATTATTTGAGACAGTGAATATCCCTATCAGAGAACACTTCAGGGTGACAGCTTTTATGGGTCAGGATCAGCAACCTGATGACTCCATTGCTTGATGTAATAGCTGTGAATGAGCCCTTCTCATTGTCATATCTATTACTCAGAGTAATTAAAACTGAAGCTCTTTCTCTTTCAATTATAGTGTTGGACAGGTTTAATTTCAAAGGCAAAGAGAACAGGTACACAAGCAGAACAACAAAAAACAAAAACAAAAAAGAAGAATATTATGTGATTATCAGGGCAGCACTGAATGAGCTTCATTCAGAACACCTATGGAAGAAAAGTGAGACATTAAAAAAGGTGAGAATGGAAAAAAATGAATGCATTATTTGTTATAAAACAGCCAGAAAACATGCTGTTAGTGCTTATCCATTACACGACTATTTATAAAAATTAAATATACGCCCAATATGGTGGAATAGGTAATTGATTTCTTGAATAATTTTTGCTCCAGTTTGGTTGAAGATAGTAAAAACTCCTTCCTTGACTACCCCATACCATGGAGTCTCTACATTCCTCTTCTAACTATTGTACCCCTGTCTTAAGGAGTTTGGAAGAAGGAGATCCTCAACATAAAGAGAATGCTCATGCTGGCTGAATAATGTTTAGTAGAATTCCAAAGCTATTACCTCATTCAGTGCAACCATTTTAAGAAAGGGGCACTTAGAAATTAGGTAGATTCTGAAAATTTTTCTTCTTTTTCATCTTATTGATCAGTATGTATGACAGCAAAGGAGAGAAAAAAAGAGTAAGGGAAGGAGAGAGAGAGAGAGAGAGAGACAGAGAGAGAGAGAGAGACAGAGAGAGAGAGAGAGACAGAGAGAGAGAGAGAGAGAGAGACAGAGAGAGAGAGAGATACCTGTGTCATCATACTTGTGCATTGTGGAAGTCAAAAGGAAGATGAAGGGTACTGTCTGGGTGTCACTGGGGAAAGTTGGCTAGCAGGCATTTGGTCTTTTAGAGTGACTTCCAGTTTGGTATATTCACTATGGCTCAAGGCCTTTGGTGAGGACCAAATGATATATAATAATATATAACAGCACTTTGAAAAAGATGAAGAGTCATATAAGCATAAGGCTTTATTATAGGAAATATATGTCTCAAGAGATGAGGAAAGCTTTAAAAAAACTGAAGAGATCACAGAATTGAATACTGTATGAGACCTCTTCCCTTTCCTCATTCACATCCCTTCCAGAACCAAGCCCTTTGCCAATTCAGGAAGAAAAGCATCTGCCAGTTACTACTATACTACTTTTAATATCCCATTTTAGGAACTATTACAAAAATAATCACCAAAAAAATTATTTATAGAAACAATGAGCACAGTGATTTACTAATCAATTAGCAATGAACTATATTTTAAAAATAATAATGGTAGCTAGTGATTTTGTAGATGCATAACCTGATAGACATTGTTCTCCTCTGTGGTAAAAATTTCTAGACTTGAGTTCTCGTCCTACATCTTAAATCCTATTTGGGTTTTATGCAGAACCTTTCTCCTTACTGAGCAAGAGAGGTTGAGGTTGCACTGGATGAGCACCTAGAAGCTCTTCCAGACCCAGCAAGCTGTGAGCGGTGATCAGACGTCATTTTAGGAAGAGCCAGAAAAGAGAATTCGCTTCTAAGCAAACCTTATATAGTCCTCATCGCATTTGGCTTTGACTTTCATGAGTAAATGGGATGCTGGATGGCCCTATCAGGACATCAGCATGTGAATATAATGTAGGAGAAAATATCTGATCCATCACCCCATAACAGCCCACTTATGAGAGGACTATTTTCACTTAGTAAAATGCCTAGATAAGTGGCATGGGGTGGAAGACAGGAACATGGCCACATGGAAGTCCCAGGAGCAAAAGGCATCAAAATTCTCTCCAGGAAGCACAGGGAAGGTTTTGGTTTTACATTTAAACAGTTAAGGAAGGAAACTGGAGAAAGCAGATTGATGTAAGTAAGTTTAGGGCTGTGGTGAAGAAATAATCAATGGATACATGCTAGTTATGAAATGGCTAAAGAAATTTTAAAAATTGGGAATGCTAAATGTTCAATTAGAAGATATCTGCATTTTGCAATGTAATCTTTTTTCCCCTTTTCTAAATCTTCAGTAAAGAGTGCCACAGTTATGCTTTGAAAAAAAAAAAAACTGATTCTTAGTGCTTTTTGATTGTTCAAAGTATTAACATTCAAATGGAGATCTAAATGTGCAGGAAAGAGACAACCTTCAAAATGTAAACTACCAGGTGATTTGAAGATCTCTTTGAGAGTGTTTTAGACTTTCAAGGAACACGGAAAAGAAAAACCAGCCAACCCTACAAGGCCAAGAAATTTTCAGTGATCATTTATTTTATCCATTTTCATGAGTGGCAGGTAAGGAAAGACTAAGTTGAAATTTATGAGAACCTTGTGAGACATCTGGATTATAAGCTAGGACAAAAATCAGCAAACTACAGATTTTGCAAATAAAGTTTTATTAAAACACAGCTACACTCATTTATTTACATAGTACTTATGGCTGTTTTCAAGCTAAGATAGTAGACTTGAGTAGTTGTGCCAGAGACTATATGGTTCACAAAGATTAAAATGTTTACTATCCAGCTCTTTATAGAAAATGTTTGCTAACCCCAGGGATAGGAAGCTACTTTAGTGGGAAAATGCCTTTTGATAGCCTGACTCAGAGTCTAAGGAAAGGGCGGCTCCTTCTTCCAAGAAGCAACAAAACACTGACTGCTTCATAAGATTCGCCACAAGAATTGGCATAGACTTTCTTCAGTTGCTCCTCATGGACCATTATCTTGACAGAATGCATTCCAAATAAGACAACACATACGACAATGAAAAGGAACTTTTAAATTGAAAACTCTAACTGCTGGGCTTCCTTCCATCACAATCACTGCACACTACTTTGTTCATCAAACATGAATAAAACACCTTCTCTCTGCCTGGCACCAAACTAGGCAGTGAGAGCCCAGAGATCAATAAGATGTTGCCTGCCTTCAAAAAGCTCACAAAGGGAAGTAAGTATGACCCAAAGCGTTGAAATGCAGCACAGTGGTTACAGTAATAGAAACCTGCACAAAGTATATCTTCTCTAGGCATTTCCTTAGTGTTCAGGCATCGCTCTTGATGGGAAGCAGTATATGCCTATTCAGTTGGACTGATATACCCTATCATTTGTGGCTGACACCAGAGATCAATCTTATTCAAATGTGGTGCTTCTCTATGAAGCAGGTAAAGATCATGCTAACCAGATGTCCAAATACTTAAAAAAAAAAGCGATAAAATATATTTTAAGAAATTGTTTTTAGCACCAACATAGATTCTGGATCATAATAACTAAATCAATATTTATTGGACAAACTGTACTGCTGACATGTAGGTAATGAAAATGAACACTTGATAAGAGAACCAATCACTTAAAACAAGAGAATGAGAGGACCATGGAGATCATTTGTTTAATTCCCTTATTTGACAGAGAAAAATAGGCCTGGGAAGGTGTAGTTACTGCCCCATCACTCAGTCACCGGCCAGACTTGCACAAGAACTCAGGTGTTCTGTTTTGTTCTTGGTTCTCTTTCCAGTACATCAGTAGATTCCAAATGCGCTCTGTAAAGCCCTAGTACTCTGAGATAGTGACTCAGGAGTAGATGGTAAATGAGGTGCAGGAAGCAAAAAAAGAGGCCAAATAGATGGGAATCAGAGCCCCCAATACCAATAAGAATAACTCTTTATTGTATGCTATATATCTGTAGGTTGTGAGTTCTGCCCAAGAGTTTGTTCGAAAAAGGATCACAGCAGAAGAATTTGGAACTATAGAATTTTATCAAGCTCTGTCCTTGGTCAAAAACATAAACCAGATTTTCTTAGTATTAAGCATTATGTGAATGTTTTTGTAATATATTAAATTTAGTAAGGATTCTAGGTTTTTAAAATAATAATAAGCACACACTCTTTCCTCTTGAAGGGTGCAGAAATGAGTCTTATGAGGTATATTTCTTTGCCTTGTGAAAGGCAGCAAATTCCGTGCTCAACTCAGTAAACTGATTTATAGGAAGGATGTCGGTGGTAACATTCCACTTAAGCCTTAATTCCAATGAAGCCATTGATTCTACACTTGAAAATCTATACACGGAGAGCCTCAATTTCACAGAGATTTCGATGCTCTTTAATTTCTGTATGAATTTGGGACAAGAGCAAAGAGTCTTGAAAGAGAAGTGAAAATTTATTCCTGCAACTATTTTTAAAGGGGGCAAGCTCAAAACAAAGTGTAAAGAATTTTCTTTATAAGGCCATCGTGAACACATGTGATGATTTCAAAATCTTAGGGAATTATTGCATTTTAAAAAGTCACCTAATGCAATTAGCCCACAAGCTAGTTAATGAGGGTGACTGAGTGATAACGTTGAGCTCTGTCTCATTCTCCTAAGAGGTGTCTTGAGAGGTGCAAGTCACATTAAAATCAGGAAACCCCATGGCTTTCTAAGAGGGAATGGTGAGAAAGATGAGAAAAATTTCATTACTCACTTACATAAATCCCCATAGATAGAAGAGAAAGGGTAGAAAAATGTGATTGGAGCCCCCCTTTCATCTGCAGGGGATATGTTTTTTCCTTCACATACATACCTACAATAAAGTTTAATTTGTGAATTTGTCACAGTAAGAGATTAACAACAATAACTTACAACAAAATAGAACAATTACCACAATATACTGCAATAAAAGGTATGTGAATGTGATCTCTCATTCCGATAACTGATCTGATAACCAAGCTGGCTGCTAGGTGACTAATGGTTGGGTAGATATACTGGACAGAGGGATGAGATATGCCCTGGGCTCGACAGAGAGGAACAGTGCGAGATTTCATTACCCTACTCAGAACTTATGAATTGTTTATGTCTAGAATTTTCCATTTAATATATTTATTAATATATTTAATTAATTAATACATTACACAAAGAACAATCTATACGATCACATTTAATTCTAACAAAGGTTATCGGAGGTAGGAGGTATTTTTTACAGATGTAGTAGTATAGCTTGATGAGTCTAAGTAATTCGTTCAGTTTTATGTATCTTATAAAGAGATAAAGCCAACATTTGAACTTAATTGTCAATTTGCAAAGTCTGTCTTGTATAATATCTCCTTTATAAAGAGCTTCCAACTACCTAGTATAGAGATTAGGGCTTAAGATGTTAGACTGCAAATATTTTTTTAGATGAGGATGTAACTCCTCTTCCTCTTCTTCTCACACATGCACACACACACACAAACACATGCAAAATATGTAGAGTCTAGATCCTTATTGTCTATGGTATCTTCAAAATCGGTCAGGATAAATGACATCTATAATTAGATAGCATCCCTTAGGTAATAAACATACATTCACGTCTGAATTTTTTTCACTTATAACCTGTGTGTGTGTGTGTGTGTGTGTGTGCGCACACACGCTGATGTGTGTTGGGAATATCACTCAGCGCGAACATACAAGACAGCTGCATTTCACAGTTGAGTCCTCAGGCAGCAATATTTTAGCAGAATGAACATCAAATCTTCCCAATGACTTGCGAGCTGTGAAAGACATTGCAGCTAACTCCAACTGTAAAAAATATATTGGCTTCAGGAGAGGAATGACATTTGGAAGGCTGTGCTTTAAAACAATGTTGGGGGAGAGAAAAACAGAAGGCTGCAGTTCTCATAGTGAAATCATCACACTGGAGGCCCTGGTGCAGAGCTGAAGGTGTGGGGAGAAGCTCAAGTTCTCCTTTTCTGTTTACCAGATTTACAGCAGATGCTGCAGGGAAAGGTAGTTACCAGAGGGCCTCAGATAAGTACTGGGACAAGGTTTTGATCATGCGATTTCCCTGCCGTCTTCTTCTCCCTTTAGTTCTCTAAGTTCTCGTACTCTGCAAGGTGGAAGAAGGCATCTCGATCCCAACCAAGAAGCCTTCTCCAATGCCACAGCCTGTAGATGTGTCTTTTGCTTTGATCTGTTTTGAACAAACAGTTACCTCTCGCATTTGAGTGTCCCTAAAAGTCTGGAATATTTTCTGTAAGATCCTCCACACTCACACCTTGTTCTACACAAAGTAGATGGTCAATAACTGTCTGTTAAATAAGAGACTGATTAAAATATCCACACTGACCAGTTACCAAGAAGCAATTTTGCAAGAAACAATATGTGATTTATAAATACTCAAACTATCTTCCCAAAGGGATATATTTCTATTTTCATTTTACAGGTGGTGAAGCTGACTATTTCAGAGGGTAACTGACATGTCCAAAGACACAGTTAGACAGTAGTAGGGCTGGGATTCAAACCCAGGCATTTTGACTACAGACCCTGCACCTAACCATGGAGGGAAACTGAGTCCAACAACTATACTGCCCTTTCCATGCATGATTACTCAGAGAGTTAAGAACAGAAAGAAAAGCTGATGTGAAAGTGATGAAAAAAATTGGAGAACTGCTTCTGTTGACATCTACCAACACTGCCACCCCTTCTCTTAATTAGTAGTAAGTGCCTGGGGAGAAGGTTAGCTTTCAGAAGAGCTGGTTCACAGAAAAGCTAGGGAAACTCATTACTCCTCACCATAGGGGTTTAGCTCTCCCTCCCCAAACCTCCAGAAAAGCACAGTGGGGTGACTGCAGGAGAGATAAGAAAACATAAATAACAACTGTGCTTTCTAAAGGGCCTGGTCTGCACCACACTTCTCCTTCCAGTGAGGTGTTTGAAAACACAAGAACACTTCATTTCCAGACCATGCACTCAAAATAGGCAGTCAGAGGACTCTAGTTTTCCATCTGTTCCTGGAACAGCAAGAAGAGAAGCAGGAACTTGAATAAATCTGTGGAACTGGGTCAGAGAGTCCCACGGCCTAAAACGTCTCAGAGATCTATAGGTTTTATAGTTCATAAAGCATTTCAAGTGGGTGTCCCCAATCCTCTTGTCAGTTAGTGAGGCGCATGTGAGGTCTTGGTTTCACAAGGTAAAAACCTGAGAAGTGGAGAAACTTTTCCTGACTCTCTCTGCCTACAAATGACTTCAGCTCATGCTCTGACTCCAAGTTTGGTGGTCCTTCCTCAATACATTGGTGGAAAGTGTTAGTGCACTGGTCTTCCTAGGATTCTGTTAGTGAATATACCCCCCTCCCAAAACACACACTCCTTTCCACACTCCTGGTAGAGTTATATGGATTTTTCTAATTTTCCAAATCTGATCTCTAATGAGAATGGTTAAAGAAAGCTCATATAGATACAAAGATTTTTTACAGCAAGGGAAGAAGGAACTATTCTCAGAGAGCTTTCAAAGACATCTTAGTAATGGATCAGGCAAGGAAGAAGGTCTTGACCCCCACCCCAAGCACCGCTCAACCACATGGGCAGAGGGATAAGAGTAGACACATACATACACGGAGTGTTTTTAAAAGCACAGGAAATACAGTTTCCCTAAGCCACTAGACTGAGACTGAGGAAACTTGGGTTTCCTTCCTGTTCTGCTACTAACCAGATTTAAGGCAAATGATGTTAACTTGTACCCTGGGTCTTCTTGTTGGTAAATACAGTGATATTTACAATCTCTTCCTATTAGGGTAGTTGATAAAGTCTTGACAGAATTGTGGGGGCAGGGGGACAGAAAACTTGAAAAATTAATTGTATTGAGACATTACCAGTCACAATTGAATGAACAAAGATTCAGTGTGATGTTGAGATAGGACACAGAAATGGTAAGATTTCACAAGCTAGTGAGGGAAGGGTAAAAAGCCCCAACTCTGGGGTCATGCCAAAGGAAACAGGTCTGTATAGATAGGCCAGTTAGACCAAAATGGGACAGTAAAGGAAGGCAGACGTGATAGCTAAAGGAGAGAAGACAATCAATAGGAAACAGACAATACTTCAAAGCAACTTACCAGGGTGCCCTGAACCTTCAATCATTCTGGTAACAAGAGCAGTGCCCACAAGGAGAACAGGTAAGATGTAGAACAGGTAAGGCACCAGTTGCCAAGCCTCGGCACCCACATGCATCCTAGAAACTTCGCCATTAGATATTCCATTCATGGAATCAAGTTCTTAGTGCAATGGAAACTTGCACATGCTGTAGCGATAGAATTGAACCTAGTAGATTTATATGAGTGCAATCTCTGAAGTCTTGATTTGAAGCATGACTCTCTTACAAATTAGCTGTGGAGTTGTAGTCTCTGTGCCTCAGTTTCCTCATATGTACCTATGTGACAAAAATGTTATGATGATTCTGAAATGATATATGTAAAACATGTAGCACATCTTGGGCACTTAAATATTATTATTGATAAGATGAATTTAAAGCAGTTTGCAAATATTCATGTTGCTATGGTCTAAATGTTTGTGTCTCCCCAAATTCATATGTTGAAATTCTAACCCCCAAAGTTGATAGCATTAGGAGGTGGACCATTGGGAGGTGTTTAAGCCGTGAGTGTGGAAACCTTATGAATGAGATTAGTGCCTTATAAAAGGCCCCAGAAAGATTCCTAGTCCCATCCCATCACATGTGGACACAGCAGGAAGGTGCCGCCTATGAACCAGGTA
>CM053515.1:56080492-56313170 GCA_028627145.1 Eidolon dupreanum
AGGGATTTCCATGGCACCCTGGGGATCTACTGAGTGCAATTAGGAAACAATTAATACACATTTTCTCATCTGATCCCCAGAAGGCAGGAGAAATATTATCATCTTTATTTTACATCTAAAAAAACTGTGGCTTAAGAGTCCTCAGGATTGAATGACCACACATAAATCAAGCATTGTGTTCAGAACAGCTTCCAAATAACCGGCTCCTTTCACTGGGCCTTGCAGAGTTCTTTAAATGTGCAATAAACACATGGAATTCTACCTACTTCCTTATACTTGGGGATAGCTAAGAGGTAAGAAAAGAAGCAAAAAGGAATCACAGCTTCATTTTCCCCTATGCTGATAGAAATGGTGTCCTGATTATGATTGTGGTCCCGCATTTTCGAGGTACAGTGCTCACGCCTTAGGCTCAAGGGAACCTGCACGCCAGCGGGGGCTGCATTCTTCATGTGGCTTTAAAATGGAGTCCACAGGAGTGGCATCCTGTCCAGGGTCCAGCGGTGTTGGCAGGTATTTCTATTTGTCCTTGACACCTCACAGAGTTCAGTCTCAGCTTTAAGTCAGGAATGGAATTAGGAAAGGCAGAGAGGTAATAAAATTATGAAAGGGTGGGATTAAATGAAACAGACACGACAAAGATGACTGTCCCTTACAAGCCTATGCTGCTCTGTACTTAACTCAACCCTAACAAAGCTTCTTCCAGAAGAAAATCTGACCTGATGGCACTGCGGGGAAGGTAGTAACGGTACCAATAGTCCTCGTCACAGACACTGCTGCCTCTAGTAGCACCACCACCCTGACCACTACTAATCACCAGGAGAAGCTTTTAAAACACATTTTGTCACTTAGCCTAAGTGAGTGGAGAATGTTGAACAAAGGCAGATATATTTGAGATAAGAGAAATTTAGCCTCAGAGGGATTATATTCCAGTGTGTATAAAAAGACATGAGGGCAGGAGGGGCAATTAGAGGAAAGAGCGAAGGGAGAGGAAGCTACAAGGCTGGTTTGCACTGGTGTGACAGGGCCTGACACTTTCCTGTGGCCAGAAGCACACCAGAGAGAGGGTGCAGGGCACAGCTCCAAGGGGACTGATGGCCAGACATACACACCAGACAGATCAGGGAGCAGAGAAGCAGAGCTGTGATTAAATGGACATGGCACAGCTAATGGGTCTCAGCATCCGGGCCAGAACCCGGTTTCCCTGTTCTCAGTGGAGAATAATCTCCACTAAAGCCTACTGAGTCTGCAGTAGAATTTTTCACCTCTCCTTTCTCTGCTCCCTCCCTCTCCGTTGTATTGCACAGACTGAGGTTCCTAATTAAGTACTTCTGTTAAGTTACCACCCACGGTTTCACAAAGACTAATAACATATGTGTTTGATCTCGAGGTCAGGGAACAACTGTAGACAATGATTCAGAGCATCCATCTTCCATTTGGCCGAACTCATTGTGATGGAATTTCTCTCGCATCCCAATGAGTCAAATTCTCTCTTGATGTGGGCATGGCATTAGATCAAAATGACTTCCATGACTCTCTCAATGTTCCTCTTGGCATAAGAGCACTCCGTGTAGCACCGCCCTACTTCTGCCCTGTTTAAACCAATGCTCAGGCATTAAAAGGTTGCTCTGAAGAGCATTCTTGTCCTTAACTAAGAATGTGAACCACTGTGGGACTATCTCAGATGCAAAGCAGTGGCCATTGTGCCCCTCAAAGAACAATACTACAAAGCCTCTCTGAACCATGGAACAACTTTCAATATTTTAGAGTGGCCACTAAGCATGTTTAAAAACAACACTGTTTAAAGCCTTAACATTTCTGTGTGGGGCCAATAGCTTATCAATAAGATAGATGTGCACAAATGAGTAAATTCTGAGTTATTTAATGATGGAGAATTTTATGCTCAGAGCTACAGAAGGTAAAAAATATACACAATCCTAAAATTTATTGTAGTGGGTTTTAAATTGTTTGAAAGCAATTATAGTACATTTTAGCTTTTCCAATTGAAATCATAATATATAAGACGGATGACCAGAGAGCTGCCCAGGTTTCATGGGGTTTAGAGGAAGAGAGGAATCTCAGGCTGTGCCCACCAGGCCTCTTCCTCATCCTTCATCATCGATACCTTAACATTGGCGCCCATAGAACCCAGTCTGCAATCTGCTGAGCTAGTTCACCTCTCTCCCTTTATAATGGACTAGAAAGTACTCTGGGTTAGGCATGCACAGCCCTGGCCTTCACTCCTGTCACTGTCAATCACTAGCCTGATCCCCAGAAGGAAGATCCCTTAAATATCCTCCATTTCTTCTATTATAAAATGTGAAGGGAAAAAATACACACACACGCACACACACACACACACACACACACACACACACACACACACATTTTCACTTCAAAGATTTGTTTCAGGATCAAACTAGATTTAAAAATGGCATTTTTACACTCTAATATTTTGATAGATATACAATATTGTTGTGCATACAGTTAATTTATAGCAACCTTAAAAAAATAATAGAATGATAAGCCTGACTATTATGATGTAAGGGAAAACAGAGGAAAAAAAGCAGTTCTGGGTTTGGCTTTACCCTTAGAAGGATATTTCACTTAGGAAATCTTCACTGAATATTTGACTGACTATAGGGGTGCTAATAATGATGAATGCAGGATTATACTGTGTAATATAGACTCTGGAAAGAAAGTACCATCAATTACTGAGCATCAAAAATTTTTACACACGTAAACATATACACCAAGAGACGCCACATCAAATGAGGAAAAACATTAAAACCAAAATAAGGAACTCATGCTGAGTATAATTATAATGGCTTGGCTACAGGCTTCTGGAATACTCGTTTTCAGGTCACTTCCAGAAATGCTGTAACCCTCACTGGTAGAAGCATCTTCCAGTGAGGCCAGGATAGCAGCCCGCTCACACCTGGAGGGGAGCAGTTCGTGTAAGTGTTTGAAGTTTCCAACTGGCAGATACCTAAGTCAGTTGCTGACTCATAAATTCTCCCCTGCTTGCCTTTTCCACCTACCTTTTCCCTTCAACCTCTGCTTAGACTCTCTTTCAAATATTTGCCACAAATGCCCCAGCAGGAAAGAAAGTACAGCCCAGCATGGCACTGAGAATGAGCACTGCTCCCTGCCTTGGAGAATTCAGGGTCACCAGTATGGCCTCCTCTCTCATGCACTTTGATCTTGAGGCTCTGGGAAAATTGAAAGACTTATTTCTTTACTCTGCTCCCTGCAGAAAATACAATATCAATTATCAATTTGGAGGGAATGTTGACTGGGATGAAATGGCTGGCAATGGAGGCCAAATATGAAAATGAGGCAAAAACTATCAGAAATTGCAAACAGAAATAGTTCTTTAAAATGCTGTCCCTAAATATAAAAAGGGTGAGCTCTGTTGATCCTAGAATTCTGCAGTAATTTCTACTTTGTCTCCTTATTTGTTTTTCATCCTCTCCCACCACAACCCAGCAGAAATCAATTCACCTTTGCATCATAGGCTCTCTTTGCATTGTCAGAAACTGCAAATACTCATTTAATGCCTTCAAACAATGCTACAGACCAGTGTGCAATGATATAGTTGTCTCTCTAATTACGTGATGTTTTTAAGTCAGCAAAATACGACAGCACAGAAATCCTTTTCCATTTCCCACAACTCTCCAAAATATGTTCTAAAAGGGAACTCTAGACACCCAATTCTCTAAACTTAAAAATGCAGAGTCATTTTGTGTCTTCTCCAACTTTGATCTTCACACCCCTTCTGTAGCCAAGGACAAAAGACTTTTCATCCATAAATATTCTAATATCTATCGTTCCTCATAATTCCGACTGTTATAGTCTTCTCCATGCTCACATTCTGTCTTGCCTGAATTACTGTGACATCCTCCCAATGAGTGCCCCTGCCTTAACTCTTCTCATCTCAGTCCATTCTACACACTTTGCTCAGTTAAAATTTCCTAAGCACAACTGTGAGCATGTCAGCGCATGATTAAAATGTCTGTGGTTTTCCTCTGCTTACAGAAGACTTAAATGATAAACTATAGACAATGCTATTTGCTCAGTGCCATCTCTGACAATGCCGTGCAAGCCAAATGAGAGTGGTAGCTTTGATTTTGAACTGTGCTGGGTACATAGAAGGCACAATAAGTATTTTTTAAATGAATAAGTAAATGAAAAATGGATGAATAGTTGGATGGAGGGATGGATGGATGGATGGATGGATGGATGGATGGATGGATGGAAGGAAGACAATTGTGTGGATAAATAATGTCTCTTTAAATTGTTTATTTACAGGATTAAATAGAATAACATATATAAAAGTGTCAAGCACAGAGTTAAGTTTTGTTAAATGTCGGGCCCCTTCCTTTTTTTCTCTATTTCTCTCCTAGTACCATTCCATCCCCTTCTCCCAACCATGAAAGGTCAAGACCAAACCACGGAAGGATCATGTTTTCGACACTGTTGAATTTGTACCCAATATTGTAGGCAAGGGGGAAATATTCAACTTTGGGTCTTTCATTTAGGAGAGATGCCCCTGACCAATTTGCTAGGAATCAGCTATGGTGACGAGATGGAAGACAAGATGGAACAAGATGTTAGATGGGTAGCTATGGGGCTTACAACAGAACAATGTTAAAACTGTCCGGGGCTGGCACTAGATGATGTGGAAAAGAAGAGACAAGTTTGCAAGAGAATTCTGAGGCAGAATTGGTAGGCTTACTGGACAGTGAGATGGAGACAGCCTCTACCACTTGGCCTCAGCCTCTCAAACTGTGCCCAAAGTTCAGATGTCCCTCATGCCTTTTGTCTTTTTTTTTTTTTTTTTTTTTAATATTGAAGGTAGAAATAATTTGACTTTTGATAGCTGAACACTAACAACAGCAACAGTAAGCCCTAGTATGCCCTGGTATAGTGAGTTTCTACTGCCTTTAATTACTAATGTCCCAGTGGGTATATTCTCTACGGAGGAGGCAGAAGTGCCAAAAAGCAGAACTCCCAACAAGGAGAGCATTCTGTAAGGCACTTTTAAAAAAAAGCCCAGTTTGTGGAAGAAACCAGCTGTCTTTTAATTGCTATCTGCACTGTGGTTTCTCCTGGGGTTGGGGAAGGGAGTGGATTAAAGAAAAAGTTTTGAAGGCCATAGGCATGAATAGCCAAATGATATGAATTTTAATATATACTTTTAAAAGTGTTAGGCAATGATGGAAAGATATGACTGCTTTCCTTTCGTTTCTCTGTTAAATTAAAATTACTTTAAAAGTGGAGTGGCTACCTCTTTGAAAACATTGTAAAATTTTAAACTTTGGAAAGACTTATCTTTCACAGTCACAAATCTTTGCAAAAGCCTTCAGCTCCAGGAAGCCCAGGCTCTGTCTGAGTCAGTGGTATGGTGAAGGCTTTGCGCACTTTTCTGAAAGGTAGCTGCTTGGAATGAGCACCCTTCCATTTATGAGTAAAGCCACCTAGTTATCTAAATGAAACAGAAAGATGCATGAAATATTCTCCTCACCCCAACTAGATAAGAAGGCTGAGCTCTCAAAATGTTATTCATAGTCAATAATTTAAGAATTCTGAAATTATCAACTACAGCATTTCAAAAAAAAAGAGTAGTTCCAAATAACATTGTAAATCTCATTCCTTACTCTAGCCATGCTTCTGAAAAGAAGAGGCAACAGACATGCATTTAAATAGAGTATCAAAGAAATGAATCCACATTTTATTACTACTATTCATCTTGGCTAGTAAACGGCCTCCATACCATTCTTCATTCATTAAAAATGGTTCATTTCCTTTGGCCTTTATTCATTGCCTAATATTCCTAATGAACTTAATGTAGCAAGTGATGTAATCAGACAAAAGAACTGTAAGAACGCTTTTCTGCCACTATAAGCAGAATTAAATCATATTTAATTAGGATTTTAGTGTTCGCCCAAAGTCTCAGTTAACTATTCATCACACACAGTGGTGTTTATTACAAGCATTGTTCCTTTCTCTCACTGAAGGGGGGGAACAATGCAATCTCTTAGGCTCAGTTCTCTATGTTGGGTCCAATGCTCTACCAGGCAGGCGGGTGCCTAACTAGGATTAGTTATTGCATTAAGGTGGCCCTTGAATTTCAGAATGGCCAAAAATTTCAGAAGTGGCATCCGGACAGAGCAATGGTGCCTGGTTTATAACCAGAGCAGAAGAGAGAGTCCAGGAAAGCTGGAGAGACTTAAGAAGCAGTGGCTTCCAAATAGATTTTGCCAAAAATAGTCACTGCATTTTGGTGAGAATTCTATTTCCAGAGAGAGAAGCTGAGACTACAAAAAGGTGTGGAATAAGTAATCTGTGGCAAGAAAGCACAAGTGAATTCCATAGGAGCAAGTCACAGCTGGTGCACCTGCCTGGAGGGCGTGTCGGGATCAAGGGCCGTTACCAAACCCCAGGAGAGCAGGGAAGGCCCTCGGGATTTGTTTGGTTCTTGTTTGGTTTTGCTTTCTTAACAGACATTTACATGGTGGCATAGGTGTTGTGAGAAACATGATTTGATACTGAATAGTGCAGTTTGGAAAACAGTGACAATTCTGCAGTTGTCCAGTGAAGAGTCAATAAGACCTTGGACCAATATGACAGCAGTGAGGTACCAAAACAGGGCCTTTTCAAAAGTATATGTGAAGGAAGAATTAATCGGTGATGAATTGGACAACCATTACAGAGAGGTAAAGAAAAGAGGTGGGTGAAAACTGCTGGATGCATTCTGAACCGATTCTTACTCTGACTCCCACCATGTCTGTCCTTTTTTCCCATCTGCCAGGGCACAGGTCCATACCACCTTTCCTGCACACTCTTCTCAGAGCCACGCAGCACAGCATACAACTCTCCCCGCACCGAGCCCGTGCGGCACATATGGCCAGGCAGAGCCATATGGCAGCCATCCTGCCCTGTCTTGAATGGCTTCTGAGTAGGTTTCATATTGCTCTAAGCTCCTCAGGGCAGCAAGTTCTCCGCAGCACGTCTATAATCATCATGGCCCAGTGCCTGGCACACATTGCACTGTCAGTGCCAGGTAAGCATTTATAGAAAGAATAGTGAAAGTGGGAATGCCACAGTGGTCCTCAAGTATTTCAATAGGGACTAAGGTCCTGGCTAAGTGAATAAAATCTCTCCTTTACATAAGTGCTCATAGTGACTCAAAATGATCCTCTGCTGCCCAGAGTTGCTTCTTGATAAAGGTCAAATGAGCTTAAACAAACAAAATAAAATCTCCATTTGATCTGACATTTCAAAAAAGAGCCGAAAATCTCAGTAGATGATAACCTCTACCTTCCTTGGGCAGCTTCATCATCAGACCACCAGACAGGTGTAACAAGACTCCTCACAAATCTCAAATATGCATTAGGCTGAGTTTTCTCGGTTAGTCACTGATGAAGGTAATTCCTCATAGGGACCAAGCCAATATCAACTATCAATTTGCATAAAGGAAAAACTCACTAGGATTCTGTTTATGTTATGTGCCCAATAACATAATCTGTCTCATTTATAGAATAATTTTATGTGGTACTCACATATTAATAAGCTTGTGGGAGCTCAGTATAAATTCTTCTGACATAGGTAAATAATATTTTAAAGTTTATTAAGGGACAACGGTAACTTCACAACTGCAGCAGAAGCATCTTAAGTGTTCAGCTGACATCAACACTCTATATATCTTAGAAATCAAGAGACCTTTAGACTTCAAAAAACACTGTTAATGTCCATTCCAGAATAAGCCTGAAAAAGGGAAATCATGAACTGGTCTCAAAGGGAATGATCATGGAAAATAGTGAAAATCACCAGCTTCCTGGACATATCAAGTTTTTGCTACATACTCTATGTAAAGTATATCCATCTAATCAAATAGTAGTTATATCCGTGTTTGCATTTATGACACATTTCTGAGCAAAATAAACTTTTACAAAATTATGAATGATGTTGGATTACCCATGGTTTGGATTGCATTCATCTGTGCAGGCAGTCTGGATCTGACCATCATAGGGGGAAATGATGCTAGAATATGGATGCTAGAAGACTGCAAAGGGGCCAATCTCTATCCTCATAGTTGCCAAATCCTGAGAAGTAATGAATAAAGAAATAAGCCCCGAGGAGCTGATTAATGGGCATACCTTCCTGAATGATTCATACACCATTCCTGCCTGTGTGACCATTATGGATTTAACAACATTAAAGCAATGCTATTCAAACAGGTATGAAAACATTACAATGCGATGGAATGCTGGATGAAATATCATTTCTACCTCTCAGCATACTGAAACAAACTGAGATAATTGCATTGACAAGGCAAACTGACTCAGCTTTCAGATGCCATTTAAAGCTCTGTGTTTTGTCTTCTAAAACTGCATTATCTGGTATAATAATGGCCTAATGGTATATTCAGAATCAGCTTCCCCCTTGCTGTGGTGCCCAGTGGATGCCACTGATTGCATCTCCTCTGATCCAATTATATTTTCTCAGGCTTAATACCAGAAACAATGAGGAAGCCCAGACTCCTGTCAAGAGCCTACATTTGCTGGGCACTCCCTGGTACAGCTCTGGTCTTTGGGGGTGGCTGTAGGGTGAGGAGCCACACAGTGAAGGCCGGGACCCAGTCTCTTCCATGTTGAAAGCTGGAACGTGAAATTATTTGAGAAAAGATTTTAAGCACAAGGGCAACAAGTGCAGACTGCCGAACACAAGTGAAGACATGCTTAGAAAATATGCCAAAACTCTTCTTTTGCATTTTTCTTTAGAGCCATTTTCATTTCTGAAAATAATTAATTTATTTTCAGATTTTAGCTGCCTTCTCATTACACTCTATTTCCCATCTCCCCTAAGCTTTCAAATCTCTTTCTTTTTCTTTTCTTTTTTCTTAGGCAAGGCAATCCTTTGTTGACCTCACAGATTGCAAGGACCTTGTCAGTTTACAATCCTTTATTTTTTATTTTTTTATGCCTACAGCACCTGGTCTTCCTAGGTGGTCTCCCATCCAAGTACTAACCAGGCCCGACCCTGCTTAGCTTCCGAGATCAGACGGAATCAGGCTTGTTCAGGGAGACAGGGCCATAGCAAATCTCTTTCTATGGACCAGAAAGAAGCATAACAGAGCCTGCCTTCAACAAGCTCACCACCATGTTGGTGATTTAGTGACTGTTCATGTGAGAAATCAGCTAGCTGTCCAAGGTAGTGTGTGGTCACCTCAAAGTCATTCTCAGAAAGCCATTCTCTGAAGGTGACAGTGTGTGCACAACTATCTATGAGCTGGGGTAACAAGAGGAAAGGAATGACAAAGTCCAGCTAGTAAACCCAGAAAGTTATATTCGAATATAGTCACAATATTTTACCGTGTTCAGTACCAAGGTCACTTTCTGAATGCTCCCAGTATAAATTTCTGACCTCAAGGAGGACACTAGATTTTTCTAAACCATGATAAACTCTCTCCTCTTCCTTCTTTAGTCCTTCATCCTGCAGGAGCTTGGTGAGTGGCAGAGACATCTGTGGACTCCTGCTTAAGTCCTCTACCCCAGCCAATGGTACCACCTTCCCACTCTGATTTGCTGATGCATTTGCCATTTTGTCACTTAACCATTCACTACCTTTGTTGCTATTCCACATCTTCATGCAACTGTATAGTGCATCTTTGATGGGATCTGCAGATGCCTGAGGGCAGTAAATTGAAAACTCCAGGGCAGGTTTCAGTTCTTGGTAACGGACCAAGCAAAGACTAAAGATGTGCCAGGAGCCGAGGCTCACCTTGCAGCCCATGTGGGATCACAAGGAATAGTGAAAGTTTAGAGGGGAGAAAACAAGCCGACTGGCAGCAACGTGATTTCAGTGCCAGCTCCAAGCCTTGGAAAATCACTGGAGTTCCAGGGAAGGATCCAGGACAATTTAACCATGATACTAAGAGAGCTTCTTATGGACAGAGGATTAATTCAAGACCAGGTATCTTAGATGAAATGAACAAAACCTCTGTGGGTCTAAGGTTGGACAAGTAGAAGCTAGCAGGTAAGTAACCAGTCTACTAAATTAAACATGAGTTTCATACTTTTTTCATATCTTACCCTCAAATAAACTGCTAGAAAGGCTTGGGTATCTGTTCAATAGAAGAGGAGAGAAGCAAAGAACCCAGAAGGAGGGACCAAAGAGGAGAAGTAATGAATGTGAAATGTGGCAATTTCTCAATTTGGCCAGGACACTTTGATGCTCCACCATTGGGAAGGGAAGTGCCAAGAGACAGTGTTAGGTTCTGGCCCCACTTTCCCGGTTGAACAGATCCAAATCCAAAGGGCTTTTTTAAGAATTAAAACCAGCTGAGAATTTCTATTAGCCCAGTTTTTACCTGTGTTTTATATTCAAGTGATGATCCTGGCAGAGCTTATCAAACTAAGACAGAAAGTTAGATTCAGGCATTTTAGAGAGATTTTTGTCCCTACAATTGTAAAAGCAGCATTTGCTTAAATACAACAACTAGAAAATTGAATTAATCACAGTACCTTTTTCCTCACACATTTTGTTGTCATGAGGTTTTACTGCTTCCATTTCACCATATGCAACATTAAGTATGTCTAATTTTCAAAGCAGAAAACATAATTATTCTTTTTGTCAATGAAAATCTTGGGTAGAAATAATCACTAATATGAACTTTGTCATTCCAGGTTGTTAAATTCGAATTAATATAAATGCTCTTCTTTCTAAATTATCCTTCCTCTATTTTGAGGCATAAATGAGCTTTCGCCCTCGTATTCAAGGTTTGCCTTTAATATTCTCTGAAAGACAAATTACATTATTATCTTAGGAAAGTTTGCTGAAAATCACTGAAATTTTAGTTCTAGAAGCTGAAGATATTTCTCGTATGACAAAATATATCAATACTTGTCACTGACATAGAAATTGGATTTTTAAGGTATTTATGGAGCAAAAGAAACAAAATAAAATTTACGCTGGCATTCGTTTTAAAGCAAAATGTCTAAATAAATCAGATCTGGCTAAGAACATACCTGGGGCTTTGGCTGGATTTAATTATGCAGAGTGTTGGCAAATCTACAGTCATGATCAACAAGAGCAGTACTCCTCAAATCATCTCAACACTGATGTTGTCACAGGCAGTCAACTTTCAAACACACTGGAGGCTGGAGCCATGTTGGATCCAGAGCTAATGAATAAGTATGGTGGCTGTCGGAGGCATTTCCCGGATCCATGGATGTTTAAAGCATCTTTCTCTATTCTAGATTTAGTCTTCCTATTATTGTTGCCTTTTAATGGTAGAATAAGAATTAAGGTGATCATATGCAGTAATAATGGAAACACACGTATAGTTTAAAAAACACTGATTCCAGGCTGAGCACAATGTTTACTGTCACATATATCTTTCATGGATTCATTTGTTTAGACTCGCAACAATCCTCTGGGTTTACTATTTTGTTCATTTCACAGATAAAGAAACTGAGACCTAGAAAAATTGAGCCACTTGCCATGGTCATGAGAATTGTCTTTGTGTCAGAAGTACTTGAATCAGTAAATGAAGAAAGACTCAGGAGAAAAGAGGGGAGGTATCTACTGGAATTCAGCAGAATACTGAAATTCCATTTACTACAACTTATTTCTTTCCTTCAAGTTTGCAAGGCACTAGTCTCCTGTCCCCAAGTTCAGATGCATGAAAAATGTACTTTTCTTACCTTTTATAAAATTCAGTAGTAACAACAATAGCAAATACTTGTAAAACTCCTATTTTGTGCCAGGTTGCATTCTTAACACTTTATTATTATTATTATTATCCACATTTTATAAGGGAGGAAACTGAGGAAAGAGAGGTTAATTTGCCCAGTGTCATGTGGCTATTAAGTGGAAGAGTGGGGATTTTGAATGGGAATAATCTAGCTTCAAAATCTGTTTTCCTACTCATCATGTATATGTATCAGTACAACTTCTCTAACATCTGCGTTTACTGTATTTTTCCTTGTCTTGGCAGGGCTGCAGGGTACCTGGGGAGGTTCTCCAGGACCTTTTATCACTTTCCTACTCCTCGCAAACAGAAATCATCATATTTCCCTGAACCTTATAAACACAAGACATTCTGGGAGGCTGCCTCAGGCCCACCTTGAGGAAATACTCCAAAGTCATTGCTCCCTAGGGTCTGCTGAATTTGCTACCCAAGCTCAAATCTGTGTCAGATGATGGGGGTAGAATAGGAAAACAAAACTTGAAATTTCCCTACCCTCATTCACATTTCGTCAAAGGCCAATAGGTCTCTGCAGCTATCTAATTTATTTAGCTTTTGAATTACCAAAGGATCTGAGATAATGCCATGCTGTCACTGACATATCTCCTGGACACCCTTGGAGTCCAAGACAGAACTCTGAATTGACTCCAACTTCCACAAAACTGAGAGAAACAAAGAAACAAAGAAATATACAAGGAGAAAACCAGGCCCAGAGGGGTTAATCACTAGAAGACTCTCTTATGCAGGCACATCTCAGTCCCCAGCACTCTAATTCTGAAGTGTTTTCCATGGAAGAGAGAGCACTACTTCCACCTCAAAGCCAAGAGCTAGCTAATAGACTAGAAATACGTATTAGAAATAGACCCAACATTATTGTTTCCTTTGAGACATATTTTAAAAATGTATTTGAACTACAAAATTCTTACTTTTCGAGGGTTTCTTTGAGGCATACTTCACCATCGGTACATACTTTGATTTATAGGAATCACAATCACTCTTAGTATTCTGTCTTCTCTGGCTCAAAATAACAACGCTATTCTTGAAGTATTACCTTTATCCAACATGTGGGGGGAAAATGTCAATCCATTAGACATTAGCCCAACACTGACCTACAGTCACAGGCAAAAGTATTCCTGTAACTAAATCTTTACCAAAAGTTATACAATTAAAGGAACTTTAACATACCACACAACGCATTTTTCTAGGGTTTTATTATCTCATCCTAAGTCATGAGCCTCAGATATGCAACATTTTATACAAAGAAACCTTCTTGAACATATCACTTTATCCTAGGTCTAGGCTACTTAACTGATTTTTCACCCCTTAGAGTCACAGAGATAAGCAGACCAATTACTTATATCATTTTTAAAAATCACTAAATACCTGAACCTTAGAATCCTAACTCTGGTAACAGTGGGAAAGCTACTTTCCTCAATAATCTTTAGTGTCCTCGTTTGTAAAATGAGCTATTAAAAATACTCAAAATTCTCATAGAATTACTTCGAGTTAAATAAAACATGGAGTTTTTAGCACAGTGTCTAGCACATATTACGGCTCTCCAAATGGAG
This sequence comes from Eidolon dupreanum, assembly GCA_028627145.1. Lineage (NCBI taxonomy): Eukaryota > Metazoa > Chordata > Mammalia > Chiroptera > Pteropodidae > Eidolon > Eidolon dupreanum. The sequence goes on from CM053515.1 coordinate 56,093,813, forward strand.
AGCTAATACACACATGCATATATAATTCATATAAAATAATAACAAAGAAAACTAAATCTACTAGTTTTTCTCTGATGTGGACACTTAAGAATCTGCCTGTAAGCAGGTATGTCGAGCTTAAAAGACAACTGCTATACACTCAAATAGGCACATCACAGAGGCTTCTGGGCTCCCGTGATATGATGGTGATGATGCTAGCACTATTCTAAGCTATTATCTGTAACCTACGATGGAAGTACTGAAATTTACCCTATTTTACAAATGAGTAAACAGAGACATAACTGTTCAAAGGGCTTGCCATAGACATACAGATGGTTATATGGAACAGCCGAGGTTAGAACCAGGGGAATCAGATTCCACTATTCATGCTCTTAACTTTCACAAAACCATGTGCCTTCCCACCTGCCCATAGTCTAGTTTTCTAGGACTGAGCAATACAGGCACAAATTGACTAAAGTGGAAAGTAAGAAAGCCTGCCCTTCTGTCGACTCCCAGGACTGATGCAGTGACGAGTTCCACTCCATAAGTCTGACAGGGCTGTTCTGAGAAATGACAAGGTTAACTATGTGCTCCATGTAACAGAACATGATGTGCTTTAGGAAGTTGAATCTGAATCTGAACCCACTTTAAACACAACTCAGGAATGACTGGCATCGCTGTACGCTCTGCATTTTCCAGTTACCATCATTCATCTCAAAGTGCTTTCAAGAGGCCACACTTTGCTTTCTACCTTTTGACATGGTTGTGGTAGAAGTACTATTTTCAAACATTTTTAAAGGAATGACTATTGAAACAAGTACCTTAAACATCCCTACTATCATAGGCAGGGAGGCAGGGAGAAGGACATAAAAAGGTTTACTTATTTATTTGTATTATTAATGGCCTTAAATCAAGCAAAGTGGTGAGACTACGTAAATGCAATCTGTAGCCTCCATTTATTGAGGTCCTACTATGTGTCTGTTATTTTTCATCCTCTGGGCAAAGTTATTTTCTTCACAGCCATTTTATGAGTTAAATATTATTACCTTCCCTTTTATGAATGAAGAAAACTGAGGCTCCAGAAGATTAAGCAACTTGCCCAAGTTCTTACAGTTTGTTAAGAAGCAGAGGTGGGACTTGAAGTCGGTTCTGTCTAAAATCAAGGCCCTCATACTGTCCTTCGATCATATCAAGCTGCTTCAGTGGGATGCTAGGAAATAAGACAGCAGGCAAACTTGAGACAAATGGGGATTTGACTAAAACCAAAAAGTATGACTCTCATGCATGGACCCTGCAAGTTTCAGAGCACTTTACTCCATGACATATTGCTTTCATTGAGGACAAGGTTGGGGGACACAGAGAGGCTCAGGCCCTGACTGGAAGCAGGGGCCAGTGCTGGGCTTGATTTTTCTGGGGAACACTGGTCTTTAGTTTCGGAAATGAAACAACTTACAGTGGAGAAAGATGTGGGTTCTGTGAGACACGAAACCCCACATAATACCTTGGGGCTGGGCAGACAGTCAAGGAAGGCACCCACAGGCCTGCTCCCATCCCCAACACCTTCCACCTCGAGGCAGCAAGATCCAATCTTGTGTTTTTATTTTATGTGCACTCATTCTTGTGAACCCAGGGCAGATCGGAGTATCTGCTATGTTCTAGATTAAGTAAATCCTTAGAGAGAGAGCATGTGGACAGTGGAATCGGGGGTAGCTTCTCTCAGGAGCAGCTCGGGTTACTTCCCCACTTTCATGTAGAGATGGAATGCCGAGACCCCCACCTCTTCTCTTCCATCTAACTTCCTCTTCCTTCAATTATGCTCCACCTTCTTCTCCTCTCAGCCTTTCCTAAAAATGGCAGTGGGGGGAGGTAAATGAAACAGTAGAATGCATTTTGTTGGTGAGAAGAAATGTCATTAGGCCTGGATGGATGGGAGATGACAGCAATGCATTTCAAAATGTAAAGGAGTAGCTAGCTCCTCCATCCCAAACCCACCTGCATGTGACTGCCCATAGAAGGAATGTCTGGGGGCACATAAAAAGGCAGAGGGATGGAAGGATACATGGAAGGATATTCCATATATAATGCTATGGAGTGGATTCTTTAATGAGCCCACAACAACCTTGGAAATTCAATTCACTAAGAGGCTGTCAGCAGACCCACCTCCAACTCTGCAGAGGACCAAAGTAGAAGCACTCCATATGCCACACAGGGTGCTGCAGACAGGTGAGGGAGTCAAGGGTTTATAGCAGAGATGGGAAGCCACTGGTGGTTATAAAGTGAAAAGGAAAATCCTCCAGGCCATGGGGATGGTCGGCATCCATTAGGGCATCTCTATTCTCAGAGAAAGAAGCCCAGGCATCATTTCCACCTTTCAACTATGAGCTCACTGAGGGCATCTTAGCAGCAATAGCGTTTGAGCTGGCATTGTTATTTGTTGAAAATTTCAAGGGTTTTTGACAATTTTTAACAACATATACCACGGCAAATTAAAATTAGATGTTAATATTTTGGCAAAAGATTTGGCACAAGTCGAGGCAAAACGTGTCCTTCAAAGAAGACCCATCCATTCCATGTATTTCCACAGACATCAGCTACAACAGAGGTTGGACAACGGGGGCAGGCACAATCAGAAAGCGTGTTTACTCTTACTTTGTAGTAAAGTAAGGGAAAGTAATCCATAAGAGAAAATATAGGCAGATAATTCTTTTTAATGGAAACTCAGGCATCTGTTTGCACCTATCCTGGTGTAAAACCTGGCAGTTGTTCCCACTTGCCTGGTTCCAGGTCCTCTAGGAGATGCTTAGGAGGTTGGATGCTGGCTGTTGGTAGACTCTAGGACAGGCAGGGCCATGCTCAGACTTCCCTGCTGCTGAGCCTGCTGCTTGCTGCTTCTGTTTCTGGTATTTTCTATCTCCATTGAGTTAACATATACAGTCAATTAGCTTGCTTAATGAGCAACATTAATACGCTGATTAATGCAACAATACTACAGCACTTGATTTACCCCACATGTCTTTTGTTCATGTTATATGCAAGATGGCCACTTTGCTTCTTTACTATCAATTAAACACTTACTTCATTAATTTAACAGCATCAATTAAACAGCATCTACTATGTACTTAGATCTGAGCTGGATTCTGGGGAATGTGTACAGGAGGCTTCCACTCAGACTGCAGAGGCAGGGTCCGTACACAGATGAAAGTGGGTACAGTTGAAAGAATTCTAAACAGTGAATGAAGAGGTGCAGCATGCTGTGGGAACACTGAGTTATTCATTGTGGCTCAGAGTAATGGTACATTGGAGGAGCTGGCCACAAACAAGCCTGCAAGACAAGCCGAAGGTAGCTTGGGAAGTGCTGTGCTTGGGGTTTGAACTTAATCATGCAGGCTAGTGGCAGGCAAACAGTTTTTGTACAAAGCTAGGTAGTAAATTTCAGCTAGACAATCTCTGTTGCAACTGTTCAATTCTGCCCTGGTAGAGCCATAGACAATATATACATGAATAGACATTGTCTTTCAATAAAACTTTATTGCCAAAAACAGACATGAATTTGGCCAGTGGCTGCAGTCTGCTAATCCCTGCTGTAGGCAATATGAAACCCTGTTAAGATTTTAAAGCAAGGGGATTATGACCTGACACGGTGACTGTATTACTTAGGTCATAACGGCATTGGTCAGAGGATATACTGGAGGGAAAGGAGATGGGAGGCAGAGGGACTGGTCAGGAAATGACAACAGGCCTTTGCATTTCTGAGTCTAACTCTGGTACACATCCTCTGAACAGTGCCCCCTCCTCTCAGGGCACTGATTCATAGCCACAGTCCACTCTCAAGTTCTATAAACTAAGGTGTCATTCTCAACCCAGATGCATTTCCTAAAGTACACATCGGCAGAGATGTCACCTAAATTAAGTATAAATCAGTGAAAAAGTAACTTGTAAATATGACAAGGTGTAGGAGATGAAAAGGATAGTTTGCAAAGGAAAATGTGGAAAATCAGAGTTAGATTACGGTAAAACAGGGACAAGCATGATAAATGAATGCCATCGGAATTTTTTCTTTTAATATCGAAGTGAGTAAAACAGACTTGGATCAATGCCCCCATCAGTGAATACCCTTGTCTGTCCCCTCAAAACAAAGCTAATTTGCTAAATGAGGAGACAGAAAAAACAAAACAACAAAAATCCCAACCTTCCTTGGGTATCTTTCTGAAGTGAGTTTCCAGACAGAAGCCCTGCCAGACTTACTTTTGTGAACACATAAAAATTATGTGGTAATTAACAAAATCCACCTGCATTGTGTTGAAGCTTCTACAAACCAGAATTAAACTAAATGTGCCAACTCTAAATCTACTATTATGGAGAATTCATTCTTTAGCAAGCCTTCATAATAGGAAGAATCCAATCTTTAGTACTGCCTGAGTAGAAACCAAGATTTTGGAATAATGAGATTTTTTGATAAAATGAGAATCTGCTTTAAGAGATCTCAATGCAGGTTTGTCCCCATTTTAAAAAACCCTATTTTCCAAAAATGTCTGTGACATTCGAATATTATTTCCTCTCAGAAACATGATATAAATGTGAATTAGTTCCCAGGCTAGCCCTTCAAAAGCTTATTTAAGCCAAAAGAATAAAGAAATGAAAGGAGTAGGAAGCAACAGTTTTACAGTACTATTAATTAAAGCAAACCACAAGCAATAAAGAATAGGAAATCATTTTTTAAATTTCTTTTAAAAATAAGGAGTTTAAGGAAATAAAAGAGAGATAGAGAATTCATTTTGAGACCAGCCCCTCAAATTCATTCATTAGATCCCAGACTCATCAGCTTTCTGGCTGGTCTTTAAAGACTCCAAGGTTGGTCTTGACATTGGTCTTAATAATTGCTGCTCCATCAGTCAGGAACCCATTTCCAAGAGATTTCTGAATGTCTAAATCTTTCTGATTTTCAAGGCCTCTTAGGCTTCCCCTATGAGTGTCTGAGAGACCGTCCCAACTCAAGTCTGTGCTGTCACTCTGGATCAATGCCTTCACAGTTTGTACAAATAATTATACTATTTACTTTTCATCTCGACTTATTTACTGTCTGTCTCCTCCTTTCATACATAAATTGCATGCAAGCAGGGACTTTGTCTTCTTTATCCCAGTGAGTATGCAGTATATATATATATATATATATTTTTACTGTTGAAAGGAACCTAAAGGGATTGTTATATAGATGCTTTCCAAAGATTCTTTACTTTATAATTTTTATAATTTTATTTACTCTAATATAATTTCTAATGTTCTTTAATTATTTAATTCCAAACCAATGGCCATCCACTTGATAAAAGAGATCCAGGCTGAAAACCAATCTCATAACATTGATCGATGCTAAAATAACTTGGTTCCTCATAAATGGAACAGTTGTGATAGAGAATGGAAAGAGAGGCAGTGGAAAGTAGGTTAAAAAACACTTATACATGTATCAAAAAAAAGAGAGTATAATGTTGTCCCCACTAACGGCTTGTCTGTATAAGGCATAAAAATGGGGGAGATCAGTGAGTGGATGCAAAATCTCCCAGAGGTGAAAGGGAAGCTCTGCGGATCCCAGACCAAAACACGGTCATATGTCTCCAGGGGGCACCACTGGCAAAGTGCAGAGCTGTGACTCAAAACATATTTTACATTGAGTAGGGAAAACCATGCAACTGGAAGCAAATAGCAATGAGAATAATGTTTACTGAAAACCTACCATGAGCTAGGAACTTCGCTAAGTGTTTTTATATTTAATACTTACAACAATCTTTTGCAGTTCATATTACATTATCCTCATTTTTCCAACTGAAGAAACTAAAACTCAGTTAAAGAATTTAAACCAGAAAACAATTTTATGTTATGGCTCCAAAATTAAATCAAAGTCTGTATAGGATTTACTTTTTTTCCCTATGACATTATTTCAGAAAGGACATATGTTACCTAGATGTTTATACTCATAAACATGAACATCAAAATTTACAAAACAAAAATGAGCAAGTTTGAGGGGATACTGCTAAAAAATAAAACCTTTGCTCGATGAAATTGCTTTAAACTATAATAACAGTTAGTTATTCTAGAGTCTGTGAGAATTGTTTTAATTACCAAAAAAAAAAAAAAAAATTCACTGTGGTTGTGCTCTCCAATTGTCTCCCATAATAACTGTCAGAGTTGAACATTTTGAAATGAGCAGATTCCGTTAGCGAGTTACAGGTACCATATCCCTGTCCCTCCCTATTTTCATGACAAGTGAACAAATAAAACAGCTGTAAAATTACATCTATAGGACCCAAAGCAAGAAAAAGAAGAGAGCAAACAATCTTCCTATATTAATTTACTGCTTCTGGAATTGAAGCTCTGCCTGAATTTGCATGCCACATGTCCTAGCCAATGGTTGGCATGCCACCCTCTTATAGATGGAGGCTAAATGGGTCAATGAAGAAGAAAGGGAGTAACTTCTCTTTCCATCTCTTTGCCCACAAGAACTTCAGTAGCCAGTCTAACAGTCAGAATGCAAGCAGGTGATAGATCAAACCTAAAAAAAGTAGTTATGGACATTTTATGTGATCTCCTCTAACTCTAAAATGTGCGCTTGGTAATGAAGCTCCCTGGATTTCGGTTTTGTGAGCTCTGTTTTTTTCTCTATGTTTATTTAGTCGTGTATCATTTATCCTCATGCCTTACCCTACAAAATAAGTGCAAGTCAAGCTTTTTCAAAGAAACTCGGACGTAAGCGAATGTATCATTTTGACAGTGGAAAATGACAAAACATCTTTCAGTATCTCTCCATATTTGGCTGATAAATGAGCCACATCAACTACAAATTCTAATGCCGAGCAAAGACTAGTGAAAATAAGTAAGCCCATTCAGAATACAGTGAGGAAAACAGTACCAAGTGTTGGACCGGCTAGGTGAGAAAAGAAGATTCTCTGATTTGTAAAAAAATAAGCAAAATGGAAAATAAGCTATATTGCAGCTTAAAGCTCTTAGTTAATTACTTATTTGCCAAAGCACCATTATAAAACAATGATTATGAAGCCTTTGTTTCTAAATTAATTTATAATTGCTTGTTTTTTTTTTTCTAAAACAGTCCGTGTGAAAAACTTAAATCTATAGAATTTAACAAAGCATACATATAGGGCACATAAAACAAATTTAGACTACTCTTCTTTACTTTTAACATTTTATTTTATCTAAAAAAATCTTTAAAACAACTTGTAATGATTTTTACATAATTATATGGTTTTAAAAATATAAATGTAAATATGATAGTACAAATGAGTTTTTAAAGTTTAATTATAAAAGTGATAAAAATAATCAAAAATCTCAGTAATAACCCCTATAATTTTAGAAAGAATAAGTCACTAGAAGCCTAATTTGTGCTATTACAGGGCTTGGAGCCAAAACACTTATATGAATAAGGTAGGAATTGACAGTTCTAATCAGTATTTTATTTTCCTTTCTTTTCTGGGCGTTCAAAAACATAGACAAGGATATTGACCGATTTTAGTCTATGAAATATGAGTAAAAATAATGATGCCATTTCAGGACCAAGGCTGTGTAAAGCCTCCATGGGATTCTCCGGACCCTCTTTTTCTGCTTGGGGGAATATAAAAGCCTGGTTTTGAGATGATGAAGTCACCATATTGAATCAACCTGATAAATAGCTACCTAGAGAGACTGCAGGATCTGCAGATTTTTTTTTTTTTTTTTTTTTTTTTTTTGATAAGGGAGAAATAAACTTCTATTATCAATCCTTTAAGATTTTGGTTATTACAGCACAACCTCTCATCCTCTGCTTTCTAACTGCTATTACACATTTACAGCTTTGTTATCAATTTATTTTCAGACATGGGGACCCATCTTTGTGAGATATCTAGATTTCTAAATGTTGCAGGTAAATTAGGTTTGAGTAAATTGAATTAAAATGTCCTATTTATTACTCTGTCATATTTGAGATGCCTTGATTTTTGATAGATCTTCAACTGGTAATAACAAATGAATCTTAGGAGTTTACCTCATTCCATGGAAGACATTTCTCTGTTTTTTTGTTGTTTTTTTTTTTGTTTTTTTTTAGAATATGAATTCTTTATTGAGCCAAATGACAATAAATAGATAGTTTATAGTTTTCTCAAGCATGGAACAACAAGACTTATTGGGTATAAAATGTTATAAAATTAGGGAAGAAAAAAAGAAATACAAATCTAAGAAAAGACAGGTAACTTCTATCTTAAAAATTAGAAGGTGCACATTAAGTTTGAAGCCCTGGACACTTAGAGATGGAGAACACAGAGGTTATTAATGTAACCTCTCCAGTAGCAAGTTAGGACAGGAAGGTTCAGGTTCAGTTACACGACTTTTTCATTTTCTAGTTAAGTTTCTGTTGAGGAAAGGAACTATTTGTCTATTTGAGATGTATATCTGGCCAATCTCATTTCTTTAACAGTTGCTAGTAATTGATATCTATATATGTGGTCTGGAACTCGTAAGTGTGTAGGGCCTTTAAAGCATGCTATCTCTGCCTTTATCTTAGCTTTTTCCAATACTTACATTTATTTTCCCTTTTCTGGATTTTGTTACTTCCTTTTCATCTTGTCATATTTTAGTTTCATTATTAAACCACTTCAAATGCTTCCTATATTTGAGGTAGTTGTAAATAAATCAATAAATAAAATTAAATAATTTCAGAGGCTCCTTTCAATTCTGACATTCTGGTTTTCTAGGAAATAAGGGACTTAAATAGATATTAAGTTTAACTATAATTTATTTGCTCAAATATATGAGTTGATGCAAAGCAAGCGATTGATCAGAAAGTGTTCAACCCTGTATTAGGACATCATGATGGTGGTCTAACTTTCCATACTGCACATATCCACTGTATCAGAGTTTTTATAGAGGCACTGCTTTCACCTAAGGTTCATCTCTTAAGGATACATCAAAACACAATCAATAATGAATAAGAGAGAAGATTCTAGAGGCATTCTTTGGGTTCAAACTGATTAGCTCTGCTATTTACAAAATCCTTGACCTTGAGCAAATTACTTAAAATTTTGAGGCTCAGTTTCTTCATGTGTCAAATGACCATAATGATAAATAGAGTATTCCTATTTGGGAAGTATTAAATGAGATAGTAGACAAACTATTTAGAATGTTGCCTGGCACTGCTCAATGAATATTAGCTTTTGTTGTTAGCAGCCCATTATGGGGAGCCATGAAAAGATGAAGCATGAGTGACATCAAAATTAATAGCATGTTTCCTAGAGGCATTTCTCCAACTGCTCAATGGTAGCTGTCAGCTCTTCCAGCACTTGTGATCAACTGGGCAGGAAAGACTGGAAGCAAAAGCTGGATTTGAAACTGACTCTTGTCTTCCCTAGCATTGCACTTAAGCTTTACGAGACTGGTATCAAATTGCCTGCTGCTACTGAGCCAAAAAATAAAGGCGCCTAGTTATTAAGGCTTTGGATGGCCTGAGATCCTGAAGTATTGGTGGGGGCAGGGAGGTAGTGTACCCTGATACTAGTCATCATTATATAGAACCCACTGCCAGAGAACAATTCAGCCCTTTCTAACACAGGTCGGATGCCAACTTCTGACTGTCATAGATGACAGATGAACTAGGCTCAAATTGCTGATGGAGCCCGAAACCCCAACAGAGGAAATGGGAAGATTAACAGATGTCCAAAAGTCAAGGACATCCAGACAATTGTGGCAGGGCTACTTCCCTCTAACTGCAACTCAGGAGATCTATGCAAGTATGTGACCAACATGTATGGTCTGGCCACCTTAGCATCATCATTAAGAAACGAATACAAATAAATTCCCTGCAATGAAAGATAGCCTTCTCTTCCAGAAGGAAAAAAATAAATGAGTTTCAATGGTATAAATCGTATCCTACACAAACTTTAATGAAGACCTGTCCGTATGAAACAAGGAATCCAAGGGGACTATGTAATTTTTGTTTGGGGCCTGAATCACTGCTTCCTCACACTATTATTTCAACAGAGGACATCCTGCATTAACCCGTTCACCCCTCTGCACTCACCCAAGGCAGAGAACATAACAGGTACCCAGTAAAGACTTGTTGATGAATTAAATCAGAGCTTGGAAGGGTACTGTTCCTTCTGATCAAAAAAGTTTTCATATTGTAGACTGGCAAAGCTTACTGAGTCTGAAAGTGCAGAAAATTAAAAAGAAAAAAATAATAATCTAGGAAAAAAAAACAAGTAATTTTAAGATTTTTTTAAAGGAGGTTATATTTTAGATTTCCAACAAAGAAAAATCCACACTTTTTTCCTAATAGGTGTACATTTGTATTATCATTAGTAGTAACTGCATATGGTTTAAAGAAAATATTTTTGACATTAGAACAAAAACATTTTCTGTAAAATTAGAACAATTCCAAGTCAAAGTTTCTAGTAAATACAATAATGTCAAAAGTAGACAAGTCTAGATGGGTACTATTGACATTTTGGGCTGAACAATTCTTGTTGCCGGGGGGTGGGGGGAGCCTGTCCTCCATGTTGTAGGGCACTTAACAGCATCCTCAGTCTCTAACTACTAGATGCTAGTAGCACCCTTCCCCTCAATTTTGAGAATCAAAAATGGTCTCAGACGTTGCTAAATGTCCTGAGGGTACAAAATCACCCATAGGTATAGAAGACAATTCCATCACTCATATCAAAGAAGAGTAAGAAGTGGAGTGTGTGTGTGTGTGTGTGTGTGTATGTGTGTGTGTGTATGCATGCACGCATACATGCATGTCACTTATGCATTTATAGATTCAAATAAACTGTGAAAACAACTCTCATAATTGATAAACAGTTTGGTCATAGTGCAAGGCAGGAAGCCACAATATACCTTATGTGCCACAGAACTGCAAGGCTTTGTACTCTTTCCTTCAGTGTGGGGAGTGGGGTGGCTGCTCTTCCCAATGTTGCCTTTGCTATCCCCATGGGCAGACGGACTGGCCAAACACTCTGCAAGTAAACACTGTCTCCACAGCAAGGGAATAGATGGCTCTTCTGCACCATGTTTTACCTTTTGGAATAATTTACTAAACTTCTCAAAACTTTACTGTCTATGAACTGGAGATAATATACCTCCCAGAGTCATTGTGAGGTTCAAATGTGACAATGTTGGAACAGTGGCTGATACAAAAGCTCTTGCTAAATGCTTATAAAATCTAAAATGCATGGCACAAATAACAAAATAATAAATAAAGCATTAGTCCACTGGCAAAGCAATTTTTGAACTTGCACCAATGAAAAGGCCTGAAGAAGCCACTTCTGCTGCCTGCCAGAGAAAATGAAGACCCTCTTGAGTCGAGAGATACAATCGATACATCTCAACATGAAGGAAAGGGAACTCTGCTGGCACCAAGTTATGTGCATTCGATTGTAATGCACTTCTAGGGTACAGATGTCTATAGTTTAATTCTTGTTCAGCCACCATCCATCCCCTGTTCTACTGGCCTGAATTTCTCCTCATAGCTTAATGAGGAGCAGCAAGCAAAAATCCTGGTTATACCAGAGATAGGCATTAACTATAGTTATATGGAATTACTACAGAAACATGCTCACAGTTGAGAAAGCCTTACAAAGTTTCCTCTCATACATCTGAAGAGTGAACAACAATATAGTGACTCAGGATGATTGCAATGATGAAGAAGAGCTGGAGACCAGGCTGCAGTGGAATGATAATAGGGCTAGCGTCCCAAGTCTGGGTCTAACTCAAACTCATTTTGTTACCTTAGGCAAGCCACTTCTCATTTAGTTATTTACTTAAGGTGATTAATATGTGTACTGCCTCATGAAAGGTGCTGTAAGGACAGAAAATAAGACATCTGCTACAGTCTGCCTCCTCATTCACTCTGTGCCAAGCTCTTCCTGAACACACTGGGCTCCAGGGCCTTTGTGCCTGCTGCTCCCTTGGCCTGATGCTCTTTTCTCCAGATTCTTGCATGAAAAGTTGTTTCAGTGATGCCTTTGAAGCCACCTGATTTAAAATATCAGCTTTGGTCCTAAATATTTCACATCTCAAATGCTTAGTTTGCCTTCTTCCTAGCTCAGCTTCTCTTTAGCATTTTTACTATCTGACATTGTTTTACTTCTTTATCTTTTTTATCTAATTCCTACACTAAAATAGAAGCTCCCTAACAACAGTGTTTTTGTCCATTTTGTTCGACTTTTGCCTAATAGAATGACTGATATATGATAGCAGACTTTCAGTGAAAATCTGCTCAGAAATACATGTGAATGAGTCTAATAACATTAAGCAGAAAAAAAATCATAACTTCCTCTAACTTCGAACCCCACTTTGGCTATGAATTCTGCTGAGGAATAATGTTGAAGGCTGAAGATCAAGAATTTCATTTAATCTAAGTGTGGTCAGTTTGAGATTTGGTTAGAGACAAGAAATTATTTTGGTAGCAGAAGTAGTTGTGCCAAGGTCCCACACTGTGGTCAAGTTCTATCTTAAGTCACAAAAAAAGTGGTGCCTGAAACAAGAATGTGTTGATCCTTCCCACTAATCTCTAAGAATTCCACATTATCTATTTGTTTCTACAAGGCAATCAGCATTTATTTGTCTTCATGCAAGAATCAGCTTCTGCCTCTAGCTCAAGTTCTCATATTTTATCTTTATAGCAGTTTTCTATTCTCCCCATTTTACAGATAAACTGAGAATAAAATAAAGTAGGTTAAATAAAACTTCCAAGGTGATACAGCTTTATGTTTTTCATTTATTTTCATCTGAATAAATCCTACTACTTTTGTTAAAAGGCTCAGATATTTTTTTCTAATAAATCTTTGTTCTGACACTTTCTCTCTGTCTGGCCTTGTACAACTTATTTCATCTGGGTTAGCCTTCAGTTTGCTCCTTTACATGTAAGTGATAATAACACTTACAGCCAGCAAACACCCAAAAGATAGCTCTTCATGTCTCCTGGCCTCTCTGCCAACTCTTGACATTTCTTCAAGGCCAGCTTCACTTCAGGAGACACCTGCAAATTCCAGAGGACATCCATCAGCCTGCAAGGCCTCCATGCTCAACCTGTGCAGCCCAGAGATTGCTCACATCAACCAAAATAGGAAAACAAAACAACAATAACAAAAAATGTAAAGCAGAAAAGAAGATTAAAATATCTGAATTTGAAATAAAATGCCAAAAACATCAGAAGGACAGTAATCTTTTTTAGCATTACATGGAAGGGAAAATTGAGAATTTATTTCAAGGCAATAGAAAAAAAGATTTTTTATCTTTTGAATTAAGCTGCCACGTGGCCTCTCTTTCTTTCTCTCTCAATGGAAATTTGAAATGGGAAACTTTCCCAAATAATTTTAGATCAGTCATGAGTTCATATGGTTTTGACATCATAACTCTTGTCATGTTACCATGCCAACAGGCAGTGAGGAGCTAAAAGCTTTCCAAAGATATGGAAATTTCGGGCTTAGATGCCATTCAGTTCTCTGTGGGGTGAACACTAACAATGTCACCAACTATAAATAACAAGGGCTGCCAGAGCACCATCTCACCCACTCTCCCTTGTTTCTTTCAATGAGCACTGAAAATATGCGATCTATTTTAGAAACGAAACCTGAACATCCACTTCCTTGAACAGAGGCCCTGCATGTAATAGAAGTTACATGACTCTTTATTGCTCTTGGAATCAACCACCATGTTTTCTAGACACCCCCAGCTCTTACTCCACGTGTAACATAACCCCAGCATATTTAATTTTTACTCCCTCACTTGCACCTAGAGGTAAGGATGCATATGTATCTGAGTACTGTTTCCCCAACTGTGAAAAGCGTTCAACTTAAAGTGCCTAAAATAAAGGGGCACATGTCACAGAAGTTAGAATGGAGTGTACTGTGGTCATCACTGCTCTTAAAAATACCCACAGAACGAACATTCCAAGTCATGCAAGGAGGGCTGTGTTTGTACTCATCGCTCTTGCTTGTCAGTTTCATTGGCTTTGTTTTTGTTTGAACTTCTGGGATATCAGGTACTACTACAGAGCAAAGGCAGAAGCTGTATCTTTTCTGTTTTAAACATACTATTGGATCAATGGTAATAAAACTTATACTTCGTAGTCTATGGCCATGCCACCCTAAACAAGCCCGATCCCTTCTGATCTCGGAAACTAAGCAGGGTTGGGCCTGATTAGTACTTGGTTGGCAGACCACCTAGGAAGATCAGGTGCTGTAGATGTGAAAAAATAAAAATAAAAATAAAAAAATAAAAACAAAACAAAACAAAAAAACATTAAAAGACTTTTGCTGTCTTTGTGTGATACTCTCTTTGTGCAAACCAGGTCTGCTGGTATTCATATCCTAATGTGTTGCCCTCTTGGAAATGGCCAGCCCTGTGACTTGCTCTAAGCAAAGAATGCTTTCGAAGTCATACTGTGCCAAACTGGAGTCTATACTCTAAAATGTCCTGGCATCTCCTGCCTTTACACTGAGAGAAGCCTAACCTAGCCCTGGAGAGAGGCGATGTGGAGAAGCACCGAGACCCCCAACCAAACGCCCCAGCTGAGAACTGAGCCAGTGGCCACAACCAACTTGTCAGCCATGGAGGCGAGGCCACCTCGGATGGGGCCTCCAGGCCCAGTAGAGTCACCCTAGCTGACATACAGATGAGTGGTCCCTGCCAAGTCCCATCCGAACTGCAGAATTGTGAGTAAAGAAATAACAAGGTGGTTGTTTTAAGCCACACAGTTTTGGGATAGTTTGTTCCATAGCACTATGGGATCATAAGTATCACATATTAATTAAGGAAGAAGTGCAGTATAGCTCTTCAGGAAGACAAGCCTGAGTTCAAATCCCTCTGACTTCCCTTTACCATGATGCAGAACAGTATACTAAAGCCCAATTTCCCACTTCTGAATAAGAGGGAAACTAATGATACCAAATTCATAGGGAGTTGAAGTAAGTAAATGAGGTCATCCTTGTAAAGTACTTAAAACAGTACCTACCTTAGAATGAACATGCAACAGATACTACCTATTATTAATGTTTTTCTAGGCATTGTGGAAATAACAAAGATGAACTCTTGAGAAACATGCCATTTAATCTAGGAAATAAGATATCTTATATATAAAACAATTTTAAAAACATAGGGAAATATGATGATATTAATGTTATACTATTTTATGTGTGTGTCTTGAGGAAAGAAGAGATGAGGCCACACAAAAGTATACTTTTGAGTGGAAAGTTAGGGGAGGAGATACTCGACTATGCCTAAATTTGCTTTTGAATTTACAAAAAAGGCTGAAAAAAAAAGGCATAGAGAAGTAAAGGAAATAAAAGTCATGTCTGTTGTCCTTATGAGTCAGACTTGAACCAACAGATAATAGAGGAGTACACAGTGGAACTGAGTGAACGCCATGGCATTGCACGCATTTCCAAACAGAAGGAAGGGGCTTCTTGGGCCCGTCTTTCCAGCCTCAGTCCAATCAGTTAGACCATGGAAGCCATTTGTGTGAGTGCCCTTGCTAAACTGATGGGATCCAGGAGTAAAGCCAAGAGGTTCTACAGATTCATTAATCTTGGAAAGAAATAATGTTGTAAAGTCGCAGCAGCACCTTAAGTCCTGTCCCTCTTTGAGTCATGATTCCTGCCATGCTTCCAGGTCCCCCCATCTCACCTGTGACTTCCAATTTTTTTAGATATTTACACCTAGATTTTGCATTTAGCTTTCATCAAAGGATGAAAGGATGTCAAATTGCTTTCCTCACAGTAATTTACTGGAGCCTCAATCCTCCAGTACAGCCTACCACCTATTATTATTGTATCTAATACCTGCCAGAATGGAATACCTAGGAGACCCTCCCAGGTGCAAATGGAAGGCGGTAATATACTTAACAGAGATGCTGAGGATCCAGAAATCAGCTTGGAAACAATTTTCCTTTTCTCCACAGGGGCCAAAACATGCAGCCCAGTAGAGGGCAGCAACAGGCACCCTGGTCCATCCACAGCATAGCAGAGGAGATTAAGAGGCTGAGCATTTATTGACTAATTTACAGTAGTACTCTAGAAAACCAAGAATATTTGGAATTATGTTCCAGGAGAAATACAGGTCCTTAAACACAATAAGCATAGATAGAATTTCTTCCTCCAGGCATTTTTGAAAGAGAGAAGTCTCAAGCAGCCTCATATCAGTGGAGTGCAAATGCTCTACTAGTGATCCAGAAGACGCTGGCATAGTTGTGAAGCTGGTTAGTTGTTGGGGAGTCTTTCTACCCGTCTTCCCTTCTCTCATTTCTTGCAGCCCCCTTTCCAGTCTAAATTCCCTTTTTCTAGGCTGTTCTTCTCCAAGGCTCTTAATTTGCCAAGCTCCACAAAAAGATTTAGTTCATGAGGGCCTAAACCCTTGCTATTCCTAGGAATGTGTATCTATTTGGTATAGAAACCCAAATCTTTCACAAACTCAAATGAAGTAAGAGTAGAATATCAGGTAGTGGGACTGCACTGTGGTCTCTTTCAAATCATACCATAGAGTAAGTTATTTCTACCTACTCTGAAGCTAATTCTTGTTCATGCCGGATAAATGCGCTTATTTATCAAAAACAAAACAAAACAAAATAAAACAAAAGACATTTTTGGCATGGTGCATAATCTTAGAAAACACAATGCCAGACAGTATCTTGCACTGAATTTTAAAACTCAAAAAGCTGATTGTACACAGAGATGAGTATTGTACTTTCAATAATCACTGGCCAAAAGTGAAAATAAAGCAACCAAAGGGAGAGAGAGTTAGAGAGTACAGAAGAGGCGGGTTCCTGAGAGCTTAGAGTCACAGTGCTGCGGTTCTAAGCTAGAGAATCAGCAAAAGCATCTTTACCTGTCTCTCAGTAGACTCCTTAAACTTCCATCTCCAGGTAATTGACTTATGGTCTCTCAACTTATTTAAAAGAATTTCTAAATCTGTAATAAGGATTTGAAAAGGTCTCTTTTAAAAAGACCTGTAATTTATTTATCCTTGTAAATATATAGTTTTTCTTTTTTTAATACCAGGTGTACAACCTGGTATTCAGATATTTATGTATCTTACGAAGTGATGACCTTGATAAGTCTAGTACCCATCTGATACTATATATAGTTATGACAATATTATTGACTATATTCCTTATGCTGTACTTTACATCCCCACTAACTATTTTCTAACTACCAATTTATACTTCTTAATCCCTTCTTTTTCACCACACCCAAACCTCCTCCTATCTGGCAACCACCAAAATGTTCTCTGTATATATGAGTTTGTTTCTGTTTTGTTTGTTTGTTTTGTTCTTTAGATTCCACATGTAAGTAAAATCAAATGGCATTTGTCTTTTCTCTGCTTGACTTACTTCACTCGGCACATTACCCTCTAGCTCCATCCAGATTGTTGCAGATGGCAAGATTTCACTTTTTTTAATGGCTGAGTAATATTCCATTGTATATATGTATCACTTCTTCTTTATCCATTCATTCGCTCATGGACACCCAGGATGCCTGCATATCTTGGTTATTGTAAATAATGCTGCAATGAACATATGAATTTACATCTCTTTCAAAGCAGTATTTTGGGTTTCTTCAGATAAATATCCAGAAGTGGAATTACTGTATCCTTCTTTGTGTTCTGGTATTGCCTGTTTTAAAGTCTATTTTGTCTGGTATAAGTATTGCTACCCTGGATTTTTGTTTTGTTTTGTTTTGTTTCCATGTTCTTGAAATATCTTTTTCCATCCCTTTATTTTCAGTCTGTATGTACCTTTCAATTAGAAGTGAGACTCTTGTAGGTAACATATGTAAGGATCTTGCTTTCTTATCCATTCAGCCACCCTATTGTTTGATTGGAGCATTTAATACTTTTACATTTATAGTAATTGTTGATAGATATGTAGTTATTGTCATTTTATTAACACTTTTTATATTTTTTCTGTTTTTTTCTTCTTGTTAAAGAAGTCCCTTCAACATTTCCTGTAATACCGGCTTGGTAGTGATGAGCTCCTTCAGTTTTTCTTGTCTGAGAAGCTCCTTCTTTGTCCTTCAATTCTGAATGATAGCTTTTCTGGACAATCTTGGTTGTAGGTCCTTACTTTTCATTAATTTGAATATTTCGTGCCACTCCCTTCTGGCCTGCAAAGTTTTTTTTGACAAATCACCTGACGGTCTTACAGGAGCTCACTTGTAGCTAAATAACTGCTTTTCTCTTGCTGCTTTTAAGATTCTCTTTGTCTTTAACCTTTGGCATTTTAATTAAGATGTGTCTAGGTGTGAGCCTCTTTTGGTTCATCTTGTTTGAGACTCTCTGAGCTTGCTGGGTTTATATGTCTATTTCCTTTTTCAGGTTAGGGAAATTTTCCATCATTATTTCTTCAAACATGTTTTCAATCCCTTGTTCTCTCTCTTCTCCTTCTATTACCCCTATGATGTGAATGCTGTTATACTTGAAGTTGTTCCAGAGGCCCCTTAAACTATCCTTTTTTTTTTTTTAATTCTTTTTTCTTGCTGCTGTATTGATTGGGTGATTTCTGCTACCTCATCTTCTAAATTGCTGATTTGATCCCACTGTTGATCTTCATTTCAGTTATTGTAGTCTTCATTTCTGACTGGTTCTTTTTTATGTTTTCTGTCTCTGTTTTTATGTTTCCTATGTCTTCGTTAAAGTCCTCACTGAGTTCATCTACTCTTTCCCTAAGTTCACTGAGCATCCTGTAACCTGTGTTTTGAACTCTGCATTCTGACAGATTGCTTGTCTCCATTTTGTTATTTTTCTGGAGCTTTGCTCTCTTCTTTCATTTGGGACATGTTTCTTTGTCTCCCCATTTTGGCTGCCTCCCTGTGTTTGTTTCTATGTATTAGGTAGGGCTCCTAAGTCTCCCCGTCTTAGTAGAGTGGCTTTATGCAGTAGGTGTTCTGTTGGGCTCAGTGGCACAGCGTTCCTTGGTTACCTGAGCCAGGTGCTCTAGGTTTTTCCTTGTATGGCTTGTGTGTGTCCTCCTGTTGTAGCTGAGCCTTGGTTCTTGTTTGCACATCAATGGGAGGGATCGAACCTTGGGCTGATTGGCTGTGAGGACTGGCCAGTGAAGGGCTGACCCTGTGGGGCAGGATTCACTTTAGTAGGATTCTGGTGCTTGCCCAGTCTGCCCTTTAGATGTGTTGTCCTCAGATACAGCACCAAGTGGTACTCCATCCCAGGTCAAAGCTGGCAACTGGTTTGCCATCCCCAGAGCCTCCAAGGATGGACCCCGCCATAGGCCAAGTTCAGTTACAGCCTGTGCACTGCCCGGGGCCACCTGGCAAGAGTGGCCAATCAATCTGCACATGGCCACAACCTGTGCTGAGCTTAGAGGTGCCTCAAGAGGCCAAGCTGTGAACTGAGGCCACCTCCTGCTAGTGTCTGGCTTGGGCTGCTCAGCAAGAAGTTTGGGGCACACTAAGGTCAGATGCTGCTTGTTTCGGTTTTCTGAACCTTTGAGAGATTTTACAAAAGTTCACAGCATGAACCAAAATAGGCTACTTGTAAGGAAAAGCCACTGGAGGCAGCTTGGGTAGGCCTGAATGAAAGTTGGGAGGGTCGGGTTTACGGCTTTCTTTTAACAGCTTGATTAAAATGGAGTATATGGAAGGATAGCCCTCCCTTTAGTCACTTTCTTATGCAAAGTGCTTATCGATTTAGCTTAATCAAGTAAAAATTTGCTGTCCTTGAATTTCAAGAGTTATCTTTAGAGCATGGTGCTCACAAACTAGGCATGAGTGATGGTTGTCTTAGATTGTTGTCCCCCAAAATACTGAGCTCCAATCAAGGCCAGTTGCCTACTACATGTGTGCCTTTCTTGTTCACATCGGAATTTTTGTTGCTGTTGTTAATTTCATGGCTTAAACTGAACTTAGCATTTGTTGGTGGTGCACCAGGAAAGCCAGTATAATGTAGTCATTAGACTTGGTCCCTGAAGTCAACAGTCTGAGCTCAACAACCAGTTCTGTCACTTAATAGATAGTGTGACCATCGACAAAGTACTTAACCTCCCTGAACATAGTTCATCATCAGTAAAAATAAGGATAATCACAGTACCTGTCTCCACAGGCTATTAAGCGTATAAATTTGATTATGCTCAACCCTTTCTCTAACACATAAAAAGCACCTAAAAAAATGCCAGCTATTATTAGGACATAAAACAGTGACAAATGTGAAATTAGATGAGGGTTTTTTTTTTTTTTTTTTTGGTCAGGAAAAGTTGTTATTATTTTTTTTTTTATCTCAAAAGACTTTCTTTATAAAGAAAGCAAGGTTATTTCCTGCTGTTTAATAAGGAATTTGTTTCAGGAAGACAAAGGCAGAAAATCATCTTGCTTAGAAGTACGAAAATAACAGATCAGGAGCATTAAGATATATGGCTCTTAGAAACATAGTGAACAGTTGCCAGACTTGCTGCATGGGAAGGGTTCCATGCCATGGCATAACTGCACGTGCCAGGTGGCCAGAAGAAGAAGCAGGTCTTCAGCAAGACTACCAAAGACAGAAGTATGGATTTCTCACTTTTTCAAGGAAAAATACACAATGTGTTGCAAATAAACCCTAGGCAGGGAAGAAACATCCGGTTCTACTTGGGCTATGTATCAATACTGCAAAAAGGTGAAATCCAAGGGAGTTAGACAGAAGAATGAGAAATGGGTACTTTGGGATATCCAGGCAGTGATGAGTTTTAGTGACAAGTACAGATCCAGCTGCCTTGGGAAGACTGATTAGAAACAAAGCTGCCAGGATTTCTGTGTCAGGAAAGAATCTGGACAAGTGAAAGCATGAGGATCTGGGAGGATAGGGAAATAAAAGACCTAGGTAGAACACAGCCAAACATACAAAATTAATCTCAGTCCATATACTCCAATATGGAATATTTGGGAAACTGCTGTTCAGCTATGTTAAATAAAGGTGAGAGGTCCATAATTAACTGATTTCAACTCTCTAGATTAGAGCAGTTGGTTGTTGTTAAATCCAAAATCCCTGCCATAGCCTCATACCCTGTGAGGCTGGGCTGGTCCCAAGGAGAGATGAGGCAGCTAGATCACTAATGAAATGTGGAATGTGACAGGAGCAAGGAAGGGATTCAAAGTCTAAAAGAAGGATAAGCATGCCATGTAAACCCTTGTACTTCAACTCCCTAAAAAAAAAGGCAAAGACAAACATGATAAGACTAATGAAAAGATAGCAGATCACCACAGAAAATGAAATTTTTCGCACTTAGACTTCTATTTTCCTTGTGTATGTCCTTTATTTTGTATTGTTTTTTATTTAAAACTATTTTATCCATTATTTTATTCTTTCACTCAAGATATAGTCACTATGTCAACGTATCTGATAATGTTCTGTTTCCTGGGAAGACAGCAATGAATAAATTCCCTATCTTCATGAATTATGTGTTTTACCAGGAATGTTCTAAATAGTGGTTGATCTGTCAGCCTGTGTTTCAAGACTGAAATTGACCAGCATGTGGAACAAAAGTTCTAGCTGACTCTAGATGGGCAAGTGAAATGAATGAACTCTGTTTCTGGTGTTATTTTCAACTGAGGTAAATTTCACATAACATAAAATTCACCCTTTTAAAGTAAACGATTCAGTGGCATTTAGTACATTCATGATATTGTGCAAGCACCACTTCTACCTGGTTCCAAATCATTTTCATCACTCCAAAAGGAAGCACCATACCCACTGACAGGATCCACCCTCTCCCCAGCACCCGGTGACCACCAACCTGCATTCTGTCTCTGTGGATTCACCTACTCCAGATATTTCATATAAAAGGACTCACACAATATATTACCTTTTCTGTCTGGTTTCTTTCATTTAGCATAATGTTTTCAAGGTTCATTCACACTGTAGCATGTACCAGACCTTCATTCTTTTTTAACGGCTAAATAACATTCTATTGCATAGCTGCACCACATTTTTCCATTCTTCTGTTGATGGACACTTAAATTGTTTCTACCTTTTGGCTATTGTAAATAGTGCTGCTATGAACATGTGTGTACACGTATTTGTCTGAGTTCCTGTTTTCAATTGTTTTGGGTATATACCTAGGAGGGGAATTGCTCACTATATAGTAAGTCTCTGTTTAACTTTTGAGGTAACTCTTCAAAGCACTGGAATTGTTTGTTACTATAGGATAAACTAGTTCTTCTTGTTCAATCCAACATGGTAAGGCATTGGGATTTTATTCTGTAGGTTTTGGAGGAAAAAATGTCATGCTTTTATTTGCATTTATTAAAGGTCATCCCAGATGCTGTTCAGAGAACTGACCAGCATGAGGCAAGATAGGAAGCAGAGAGATCAGTGAGAAGCTTAGCAGTTTAGTGGGTGACACTGGTAGCGTTGATGAACATGATCAGAATGGAATATTTTGAAGGAAGAGTCTAAAGGCTTACAGATGGACGGGATGTAAGGTATGAGGCAAAGGGAGACAAGCCTAACTCACGGGTTTGTTGCCTAAAACCTGAGTTTTTGTTGGTACATGCATCGAGATGGGGATGATCAGGCAAGTACAGTTTAAGAGGAAACAGCCTTAACTAGGGAAAACAGTCTAAGGTGCCTATTAGGCAACCCTCTAGAGATCTCAAATGGGCAGTTAAACACCACACACACACAGAGACACACACACACACATGCTTGAGCTCAAAGGAGACATCAGGAGTTAAAAACTTGAGAATTATCAGTGGACCGAAAGCATTTAAAGCCTTGGGAATAAAAAAAAGGAATCTGTTAAGGAATGAGTATAGAAGAAATTGGAACTTCAAAATTTAGAAGTCAGGAGCAGAAGAAGCTCCAGGAAAATGATTCTGTTAGAAAAACAAACAAACAAAAAACCGGGAGGGTGTGGAGTCTCAGGAGGAAGGACGAAAGGAAGGAAGGAAGGAAGGAAAGAAGAAAAAAAAGAAAGTTTCAATAAAGGCATAGAAGTCACCTGGCTTAAGCACTGTTAAAAGTAAAAAAAAAAAAAAAAAAAAAAGATATGATGTGTTAAATTAGCAAGATGGGAGTCATCGATGCTCTGAAAAGAGCAATTTCCACAGAGTGGCAAGGACTAAAATAATTTTTACTCCTTTCTCTCTTTCCTCCCCTCTTTCTTCCCTCCTTTCCCATTCCTTTCTTCCGTAAACACAGATAGGTTATCTTTCTGAGGGATGTTAGGGTTAATGGTGTAGCTGTAAAGATTCCAACACTATGTGCATAATATATAGGTCAAGTAACATAACCACTGAGTGTTAGCAAAATAATTATATGGCCAGTCTAAAAAAGTAAAATGCACACTCTTTTAAACATGGCCTCAGGTCTCAATAAATGATGTGAAAATAACTCACTATAGAAAAATTAATGAGTCGCTAATACCTCTTTTGGATATGAAAGACAATAAATAGAATGTGCCTAGAGTTTCTTGGGCAAGAAAAAAAATTATCTATTAACACTATTTTATTCTTATATTTCAAGATATCAATATCTTCATTATTTAAACTTATAAGTAGGTTTCAGTAGAAGGCATATATTAGGAACCTCAAACATAAATGACTGTCCAAATACTGTAAAACCATTACATAAGACTTTAAGGTCATTTTCAATGTTTTAAATCTATATGGTAGAATTCAGATAAAATACTGATTTGAAATTATAGAAAATGTTTTAGACTTTTTAATAACAAGAGAATTCTAATTCACATATTCTATGTAACATCCCCAAGGGATTTCTGATTATTTTGAAATTTTAGAGTTGAGCATATGTCAAGGCATGCTAAATATCACCCAGCCTGACAGAAAAAGGTTGCGTGCGATTCACATCCAATGTCATTCAGTTTGAGCTCTCTTTTAGTGGGTATCCTCCCACGATGTGTTAGAGGCAGTGCTTGTCACTTGCATGCCATAAAATCATGAGCAGACAGTCAAATGAAAATGACTCCTCAAAGAGTGATTTGAACAGAGGAAAAAAATCTTGGAATTAACAATGCTTCGAAATGCCATTCAAACTCAGGGATTTGATTCTGACAATTTCTAAAAAGTCATACTTATATGGTACTTTATAGTCTGGTATCCTCTGCCATTTGGTGTGGTTTGCTGAGGTCAAATGTTGGCAACTCACCCAACATGCGGGATGAGTTATAACATGTCACTTATTTCAGATTACGGAGACTGGGGAAAAAGAGCTGCTGGAGTCATCATGTAGGTTTCACACATAAAATTCTCACCTTTTCTGAAGCTAGTCAGGTAAAATGAAGGTGACAGATGAGGTTGGGGGCTGTGGTTGTAAGGAATGGCACAATATTAATAGGAACATCTCACACCAAATCTGTGTGCACAACAACTCAATTTGTTATCATCTACATGTTTCCCCAGTAACTTTCAGTTTATATAGTTGCATCATCTGGAAAATTACCTTAACTCTCCCAAAGTTATTCTTTAGTAGAAAGTCATGGAATAAGACACATCTTCTTTCATAAACCAGAACCCACAAAAATTAGTATTAGAGCAAAAGGAAGATTCTGATGATATTTTTAAAGGAAAACTGTAAAGGATTTTTTCCCATGAGTTGTTAGAAGGGGAAAATAATAAACTTCATTGAATCTGTATTTTTAAACCTGAATTTGAATGTTGTTTATGCCATTAATAAACATAAGCAATAACACGAAGTCCATGAGTAAGTCACTTAAACTCTGTGAGCCTTGGCTGTCTCACCTAAATAATGAGATAATAATGTCTGTCTCACGGTCACTGTATGTATTAGATGAAATGACTGTGAAGAACCTGGCCCATGGCATAGGGTCAGGATACATTAATTTCCTCTCCTCCTTCAATAAGAAAAACATAATTTAAGTGAAAAAAGAACAGAAGGTGAGGGAAAATCAAGAGGTGGGATTTCTGAGATTAATCAACTGGCCATATTCTGTTGGCAGAATGTTCATGGAGCCTGGAACACCACGCTATTTTTTTACTGGTTTGATGATAAATTCTACCTTATTCAAAGGCTATTCTCACCTTCCTGGAATCACCAACAATAGCAAAGGTTTAGATAAGCATAGCTCTAGACAGATAACAGCAATAGGAACATGGCTCAATGTCAGTCAGGAAAATGAGCTATCTGCTAGCTGACCAAATTCCCAGTGGTCTTCCTGACAGGGATTTGGGCTGTATTTTGTTATATGAATTAGGCCAGAGCTCCCCAACCCTACCGTGAACTGCACATGCCTTGTGAGAATCTAATGCCTGATGATCTGAGGCGGAGCTGCGGCGGTGATGCTAGTGCTGGGGAGCGGTTGCAAATACAGATTAACATTAGCAGAGAGGTTTGACTGCACAGAGACAATAATAAACTAACTGCTTGCAAATTCATATCAAAACCCTATCAGTGTGGGACAAAAGACAATTAAGCTGCATATGGTGGCAGAGTTTATAGTGGCAAGTGAGTTGATGTACTTCAATTGTACAGCTGCATCTGGTGGTATCTGATTCTGCATTATAGTGAATTGTATAATTACTTCATTATATATAACAATGTAATAATAATAGAAATAAAGTGTACAATTACTTCATTATATATAACAATGTAATAATATAAATAAAGTGTACAATAAAATGTAATGTGCTTAAATCATCCAAAAATCATCCACCCCAATCCCCGGTCCGTGGATAAAATTAACTTCCATAAAACTGGTCCCTGATGCCAAAAAGGTTGGTGACCGCTGATTCGCTCACAAAAGAAGCATTTTGTGGCAAGGTAATTATTTAGCCCACCATTTTGCTGGGATAATGTGGCCAGGCTGGTAGGTGTGGTATGTAGCCGTGGCCATCTTATAGCCATGGATATTTCTCCTGGCAGGAAAGACAGCTCTGCCCATTGGCCATTAAAATTACCTTTTGAGGTAAGGGTGGCAAAAGGCAGTTGGGTTCCTAGTAGCATAACAGCAAAGAATGACTGACAAGAGACTATTTGGATTTCAGTGCTAAGGTACATTCCGTGGTTTCATAATAAAAGGCTGTAATCTACTACAGCCTGAAAAGTGGGATGAAGCAGCCCAAGTGCATCGAAGTTGTCCTGCCTGGGTTGGAGACCGTACCTTACTGTTCTGGGCTGACCTAGCCTGTAGTCTTTGAATGAGCCACCACCCTAGCCAAACATGCAAATGTGCACCACTTGTCTTCTGGATATGGACATGGTCCCATTTCACTTACACAAGGAGAACAGTTATACAACATAAATGAACACATACGTGCTTTAGGAAAAAGGTCGAACTCTGGGGAATTTTACTTCCAAAATTAAATTGGACACCATCAGGTATTCATTTAGAACACAAAGCTTTTAGGCACACTGTGAAATATAAAATCTGTGCAACATTAATTCATTGTAAGAACAGTCAAACGTCTATACCTGGACCCTATGTGCACCAGCGTGACCTGCAGTCACATTTACCAGAACACAAGTGGGTCCCATCAACCAGAACTTGGCCACTCATTAACCCAACTCCTTGCCAGCGCAGCTGGTTTTCAACTGTGTTGGGAGTTAATAAGACATTTAATAAGTAACATGAAATGCCTAAAAAAAAAATTACCCCATCTCTGGTTCTTGACCAAGTCATACACCTTGGTTTCGGGCAAACAAGCCAGAAAATGCAGACAGTTTGAATCCAGATTTCAAAAAATGAAAGACGCAACTTTAGAAGAAAGCTACTTTTATGGAGTATGGCTTAGCTCTAAGGTCTCAGTGGTTTCAGATTTGCCATTTTTTGACAGAAACAGGCCATAGTTATAAGTTTACTTCCCATTCTAGTCTCCTCCGGTATGAGACAGCACTCATGGGTACCTTTAAATTACAGCCGCTGAGACTCCAGGTCAGTTATCTGAGCTAAGTAAAAATTTGCTGTCTGGCCAGGGAAGCTCCCATTCTTACCAATTCTGTGTCAACCCATAAGAATGGCAACAGGGAAGCTATAATGTAGACCTTGCCCACCTATTCCCTAACTTGCATGTTGCTCTCAAGCCAGTGGTATTGAAATCAGAAATCTCACTTCACCTGGGTGGGTCATGTTGCTCTTTCCCAGGATGATCCTTTATTATGCTTAACCTGGATATGGGAGAGCCATGCCTCAGGCCTTGAGTGACACAGTCCTGGGGGCTGCAAGGGGCTTAAGGGAGACTAAGATAGCATGAACTGATACTACATGCCAAGAGTTTGCATAGGCCAGTGCTCAGCACAGAAGAGATGCTCAGAAAATTCCAGACTGGTACATATTAGTACAGGATGCTATGATGAGCCTGCAGCTCCCCACTTTTGTAAATAAAGTTTGCTATTTTAAAAGTATATCTTGAGATGTGTAAACAGAACTTATTTTCATATTCACCTCTTTACTCTGCTATCAAATATCTTATATCCACAACCTAATTCATACAAGAAAAAATTTAAGTTCTATTTAAAAAGTGTGCTGTTGATTTTCCATTTCTAAAGATCCTTTTTTTGAGGCTAGCATGCCATGTAAAGGTCACTGCATCAGCCAGTGATCACTGAATTGGGAGCTCCTGCAAATACATGTTGTCCTTTAGCACACAGCAGGCTGTAATTCAACCTCACAGGCCAGCAAAATGACTTATACCGCTCAGAGTTCAAAGCAGAGTCCTTGCTTATCGCTCCAGTCAAACAATTTCATTTCTATCAGTTGGTAGTTGTACTTCAGATTTTATGGATCCAATGGGTCTAGTGAAATTTTATTATCCTGCAATACAACATGAAGAAAAAAGCTCTGGGGGAAAAAAATCGATATAATGTTTAAGGTCTTTGTTACCTTTATAACCTCCGGTGTTCTTTTACATATAAACTAATAAATCAACCTTTTAACAGAAGATGCATTCTTCAGTGCTTGCTCGATACTAGGTGCTAAGTCTGATCATAAAAACTATCAAGAAGTAGCTAATGGTTCTGCTACCTGAACAAGCTCAGTTAAAGTAGAATCAATTGCAGGACAAGGATATTATTGTTTGCAGGTATCTTCTCCTAGCTAGCACATGGCAATCAGTTGTTACCAAGTAAGGTAGAAAATTTAAAACTCAGAGCTTTTTATAAGCTATACTATCTTTGCCCAAATTTGCAAATGCATGCAAATTAGATTAAACATTTCAAACATCAAATTCCTTACTTTGGCCAATTCTCAAGAGCATGAGATGTACTCCTTGTAACTTTACAGTTGAGTCAGCAGAACTGCAAGACAATCTTTTCCACAACTTTCAAGAGAATGGCTTTTTCTTATGTCAGGATCTTAGAAATATGACTTGAGTAGATTGTCTCTGGTGGATTTTAAGAAGTAGCGATGAAGATGCTAAGCATTAGAATAAAACTAAAATTAAGTTCTTCTCATTTCAATGATGAATATAACTTTTCTCATAAACCTCTTTGGCCTGGCACATTCTAAGGACTGGTAATCTAAACTCTCAGAACCTTTTCAACATGAATTAGCATCATGTAGCCAATTTGAATATTCTGCATTATATTAAATTAAATGAGGAACAGGTTTGGGAAAGCAGTTCACCTATTTATTATGAACAGAACTTTATAGCTCACCATATAACATAGTAAGTACCATTCAGTGGCTGAGATAAATTGATATAGATCTCATTCCAACCAAGTGCCTAGAAGAAATACAAGGCTTTCTCTGCAAGGAAAAAAAAATATGATCCAGCAAAAAGAACAAAGCTCACTGCTTCTGCTTGTGTAAATGGCTTGGAAGAGGCCACAAGACCCCTAATGTCCAAAGCGAAGAATCACAGCAAAGTCAAGGGTGACCCTCATTACATTATTAACAAGGTAGCTAATTGTTTACTTGATGGTTCCTAATAAATGAAGTTGCTTCTGCAAACTCCCAGAGAATTGTCTCTTTCAGGGGTCCTATATTTCTACATGGAGACAAACCATGAAGACTGGCTTAAGACATATCCAATTTAGTCTTGTGTGGGAAGAAGAAATTTTCCTCTACACTTCTAGGTTCTTCTAGCTTATCTAAGGAAATCAACATAAGACAGATTAACAGGAGAAAATAACCAAGTTTAATTACATCTGTATGTATGGGAATCCCACATACTTGAGAAAGAGTCAGAAACTCCCACATACATGAGTGGTTCGAAGACAAAAAGCTAAAACAAGGTATATACAACATTCTGAGCTGAGGTTGAGATATGGCGCCTGGGGCTTCAGAAAGATGGTCATTCACAGAACAGTAAGAAGAGCAGATATTCAGTAATTAGAAATTTGCCCTGCCATATAGGTGAGTCATAAAAAGTTATTTCTGGTAAGAACTCTTATTATGAGCAAGGCTTCAATTTAAATTCTTTAAGGGAGAAAGAAAAGTTTCTTGGGTGCCCACGGGATCTCCACATGCCAAAATAACACATCTTGGGGAGGCCTATTTTGAACCCCTTCACCATTGAAATCGAAGATGTAAGAGAAAAATTAATTCATGACAATGTTTCTTTTTCCCATTTAAGTAAATTATCAGGCTATAGCATAGTCATAATGATGAGACTGGAGTAACCCCAATGTTCTAAATTTTTTCTTTAGCCTATTTTGTTATCAATTTTTGATAGAATTACCAGAATGATAGATTGGGGGGTGCATACTTCTGATTTTTTAAAAGTGTTATTTAACAAACCTGTCCTGATAGTCTAGCGAGCAAGGCAGATGAACAGTAACTAGATGACTATACAGTTGGGTAGGATCACAATCAGTGCTGATTAATACATATGTTAACTGAGAGAGAAGTACCAAAGTCAAATCTTTGGGCTTTTATCAGGTTCCTGATGTGGCCAATATCTGCCTTAGCGACACGGTTATTGGGCTGATTTATGAATGAATGAATTTCACACAGAGAAGTAACACACTAGATAATGGAAACAGGACTGAAGATACTCTCAACATCCTAGAATGAGGAGACAAAACTTATAAAGATAAAGAAAAAGATGAGATTAACATCACACACAAAGTATATTCCTTTTCTATTTTAGTATAATAAATAATCACAAACTCAGTGGCTTAAAACAACCAAAAGTTATTAACAGAAAGTTCCATACATTAAAAGTTTGACAAGGCTCTTGCTGGACTGAAGTCAACACTTCAGCAGTCCAGCATTACTTTCTGGAGGCTCTAGGGGAGAATCTATTTCTTTGTCCTTTCCAGCCCCTACGTTCCTTGGCTCATGGCTCCCTTCTTCCATCTTCACATCCAATGACAATGAGTTGAGCTCTGATGCCACCTCACTATGACCTCCTCGTCTGCTTCCTCATCTACTTTTGAGGGCCACTGTGATTATACTGAGGTCGTTCAGATATTCTCCCCATCTCAAGGTCTGCACATGAACCACATCTGTAAAGTCTCTGGTAACATATAAGGTAACAGATTTATAGGTTCCAAGGATTAAGACATGGACATTTTTGGGAGGAGTCATTATTCTGCCTATCACATGGGATTTAAGAAGGGGGGAAAAGTGAAAGCAAAAGGATTAGTGGAAAGAGAAAAGAAGAAAAGGTTGGTGGGAAACAAACAAAAAAAATGTGAACTACTGTCTAATGAGATGATACCTGGAATATTAAGTTCTGAACATTACAGTGAAAGAGGGTGATCTTGAATGGAAATGTGTTGAAAAGAGTGACCAGAAAAGAGGAAAACTTACAACCAAGTCACATAAATGACATCTGAAGCAATTCAGACTGATTAACTCAGAGAATGGAAAGCCTGATACAAATGCCAATGTTTTCAAAGATCTGAAGAGCTGTCAGGAAAATATTCACTCTTTAACATGACAGGACAGATCATCATTAACAGAATTAAGAAACAAGCAAACTTAAGCTAAAGACAACAATTAAAGCAGATGAAAAGGAATGGGCAGTTGGGGTAATAAAACTGAAAACTAATGTTTGCGTTACTCCTTAGAATTCATAAAATGCTTTCATACTTTATTGCAGTTGAAATTCTCAACACATCTGAGAGAGAACTAGGACAGATACTTAGATGAGACAGTGTCCTGGCAGGAATAAGAAGCCAAATGCAGGTGATTCAAGACACCTTAAGAAAGGGATGGTTGACAGAGAGGCAAGAACAGAATTAAGGGAACTAACAGCTGCATTATTTATGATAGCCAAGATATGGAAGTAACCTAAGAGCTCACTGATAGACGAATGGATAAAGATGTGGTACACATATACAATGGAATATTACTCAGCCATAAAAAGAATGAAATCTTGCTATTTGTGACAACATGGATGGACCTAGAGGTTATTATACTAAGTGAAATAAGTCAGAGAAAGACAAATAGCCTGTGATTTCCCTTATATGTAGAATCTAAAGAACAAAATAAATGAACAAACAAAATAGAAACTAACTCATAGATACAGAGAACATACTGATGGTTGCCAGACAGGAGGGGGGTTGCAGGGCTGGGTGAAAAGGAGAAGGGGTTAAGAAGTACAAATTGGCAGTTACAAACGAGTCATGGGGATGTAAAGTACAGCATAAGGAATATCATCAATAATACTGTAATAACTATGTATGGTGTCAGGTGGGTTCTAGACTTATTGGGGGAAATCCCTTTGTAAGTTATATACATATCTAACCACTAGGCTGTCCAGTTGAAACTAATATACTGAATGTCAATGCTAACTGAAAAAAAAATTAAGGGAATTAACATGGTACACTGAGATTCTTAGATATTGCAGCAGCAGGGACTAAGAATCCTTAGTACTCTTAGGCCTGAAGAAGCAGGGGAAGAACAAACTCCACAGGGGCTAGGTTAGAGCTGGGCTTTTTTATGAGAGACCAGGTAGCTGTAGGCAAGGAAGGATACAGCCAGAACAGCCAGCCCAGCACAGTCAGAACATAAAAAGCTCTCTGCCCTCTCTCCTGT
The DNA here is from genome assembly GCA_028627145.1 of Eidolon dupreanum. Lineage (NCBI taxonomy): Eukaryota > Metazoa > Chordata > Mammalia > Chiroptera > Pteropodidae > Eidolon > Eidolon dupreanum. Next base: position 56,125,710 of record CM053515.1, read on the forward strand.
GCCCTCCTTGGTCTCCTGCTAGGGCTTTCATTGGCCCAACCCAAAAGAATGCCAACAAGGGGTCACAGAAGATGCTTTCTGAAGGGGTCAGTCTTTAGGGCATAGAGTAAGACAGATAACAGTAGAAAATGTAGAGGGAATGAAGGAAGGTGGAGAATGAGCAGTACAGTGCTACCGCATGTCTTTTACAACTGAAGATACTGGGACTCAGTGAAGCTAAATAATATTCTTAGAGTCTCACAGCAGGAAGGGCCAGAACTCAGATCTGGGCCTTAGAACCACAAAATGCTCAGCATTTCCCAGGAGAGAGTGCTGCCTGCCTCTCAGGGGCTTCATATCTGTGATGAGGGTTTGGATGAGATTCGCCACTTTTTTATAGGAAATTCTCTGATTCTGTGATTCCAAACTCATCTTGCACTGCATATACCTAATTTCTCTATTTCCTAACTACCTCAAATAGCTTCAAACACTGCAGAAAACACATACAGTAAATCTTCACTTAATGTCATCTATAGGTTCTTGGAAACTGTGACTTATGTATATATAATATGCATTCATACTTATAAATGTATAATATTATTTTGTTATAAATGATGTGTAACAAAACCAATTTTACCACAGGCTAAGAGATATCCATAAAGAAGAGTTAAGTTCCTATGGTATATTTCTGATCACAAAAACATCACCGAACTTCTAAACAAAGACCCAAAACACTTCTAATATTAAACATTGAAATAAAAGTGAGCTATACATACATTTAAGAAAGATGAATAAAAACAAGTAAGATAATTTTCCAGCCCGTTGATTCTAGTTCAGGGTGGTGGGTGGCTGGAGTCTCTCCTAGAAGCTCAGGGCACAAGATAAAAACCCACCCTGGACAGGATACACTGCCATCACAGGGCCACTCACACTCACACTCACATTCATTCAGACTGGGACAGTTTAGACATGACAGTTCACCACATGTGCACATCTTTGGTATGTGGGAGGAAGCCAGAGTCACCAGAGAAAATCCACACACACATAGGAAAAATGTATCAACTCTACACAGACAGCGGCCCAGCCAGCCGGAACCAATTTTTTTTCCTCACCGACATATTAACAAAACAACATTGAATGAAACAATGTTATTTGAGGACCTGGAGCACTTGTGGTAAATGAAAACTGTCCAAGATTCTGGACAAGGCAAGGCACTATTAACCTGTCTGTATCTGCCTGCCCTGCCACCCATGAGGGTGGCCGGGGAGGATCCTGAGGTATGCAAGGAAACGAGATGACCTGAGACTTCAGAAATAGTTTTGATGGTTCAGAAAAATGGGTTCAACAAATGCTTTACCATTTTTATAATGTAACTAATTTTATTTCATTAATGAACCCCTAGAAGTTGGCAATAATTACAAAACAGTCTTTCCTATCTTTTTTTTGCCCAAACCTTCAAATAAAGAAGTACTTTGTACTATGTAAGGTATGGTATGACTCTTAAAAATTGGATAAAAGTACCTCTCCCTTCTCATACACTTCATGTCCCCATCACTTTCCACATATAATTACAGGGTGTTATCTTTAAACATAAATATAGCCCCAAGATATCATAAGATCACTTTTAATATGGCACAAATTCATAAATATTCTGTCTAAAGTAAAATATTTTGTGCACAACTAAGATATGTTATAAAATATAAATGCAAACTAACTGATTAGGGCAAAAATAACATATCGAGCAAAATTTCCTGGAGTCTCAGTGTGTAAAAGAGATAAAAGTCAACTTCTCTAGATGAGCAGGTGTGGAGGGAATAGAGAACGCTCATTCAACCTCTCACTGGACCCTCGTGACAGCCCAAGGTTGTTACAGATTGCTTCATAGCCCCAGTTGCTTCACAGGTTGAAACCATTAGGCCTGTTTTATATATATATATATATATATATATATATATATATATATATATATATATATATATTTTTTTTTTTTTTCAATCACTCGCCTAAAGCTATATAGCAGTTTGAGTGTAAAGAAGAATTGCATATGTCCTATATTTTTGGCAAACTAGTGAGGAGGTCTCTCTAATAACTTGAGAGCCAAAGCGGGTAGAGGCATCATCTGTTACTTCCCAACAGAAGCCTGGCGTGTAGGCTATAGCCTGAGACCTCCACTCTTGCAGATGGCTGGCAGGAGACGATGATAGATGGCCGGTGGACTCACTGACTCCTAGCAGAGGGAAGGTGATTCCTATGACAGCAGCCTTGTGTGTGAGCTCATCCTCTGCAGGCATATTTCAGGGAGCTAAAATTCTGAGTCAGCAGGTAAGGACCAGAATCAGATGTATTTCGATTGTTCCTATTACTATAGCTTTCTCTACCCTATGATTAATGGAATCAGGATACAGGTCTCATGAAACACATTGGACTAAATAAAAGGTCATCTCCTTTCTCTCAAGTCTTTCCTAGCACACGACAATAGCATGAAACTCTTCTCAGCTATTCTGACTTTATCTGGCTTCTAATGTTTAACATATTAAACTATATTAAGGAAAGGAAGATCTTGAATCACAATAGAGGGAAGATAGCAAAACTGGAAAGAGGAACATTTACCAGGGTAATGAGATCTAACCATATGGTGATGCAAATATTCAATACTGCTCCCTAACTTGCAAAATCTGCCATAGTAAAACCTCTCACATATCTATGTGAAAATGTGTGCTTTAAACTGATACTCTAAGATTAAGTGCAACTTCCACTTCGGAATTAAATGATGTCTAAGAAATTACGACTAATATAAGTTTTGAGGCAGCATTCGTGAAAACTACCAGACATCATTTTTATTTTCTGTTTTTTTTTTTGAAGAGAAGAGCATTTCTTCTGAAGTTGATATACCAACTCTGAAACAGTAGATTTTAGATTAAATATAAAAAGTGTTGGCTCTCATAAATCTCATATGTCTTCTGAATAACAACAATAGTGGATAGAGAAAACCCACAGGTTCAAATAAAAAAAAAAAGATGATAGTTGAAAATCTGATTTATTCTTTGCATCACTACATAATCACCACAGACCTTTACTCTTAGACTCTTACGCTCAGAATTTATGGAACAAGTATGCAGAATGTAGTTGATCCAAAAATTTTCTTTTTGTTCTAGTTGTATTAGCTCTTGAAACCTGCAATAAAATAACATCAAAGTAAAGGCTGCAGAGTCTAAGTATGCTCTTTGAAGAGTTTACATAATCTGGGTGGCAAAAAACTCTGAGTAATAATCAGGTAAGGTCAATAGCTTTACAAATAGGGAAATCTTTATATGACATCTGTGGCATTTATGAATGAAAGAGAAGGATGCCAGGAGTGAGTCAAGAAAAGAATGGATTTGGAGTCAGTAGTCTGGAGTGTGACCTGAATTTAATCTTTTTTTAATCATGGGAATGAAGGTAAGTCATGTCCCTTTTCTGATTCGATAATAAATTGGTACATACTCTATTACTTCATAAGATTGTAGAAAAATAAGAATGGGGATATAAAACATATGATATTGGACCTCATTCTAACTACCTGAATCAAAAATTAATGAAGAAGCTTTGGTCTAGTAATCTAGGTTGAAATAATAATGAGTAACATGTTTTGACAGTTCCATTCACGCCGAACTACTCATTCATCACAGAAACCCAAAGAACTAACTGGTTTCTCTTAGTTTTTCATTTTACAGATAAGAATTCTGAGGCCAAGTGCACAGAGCAAGCAGGTAGAGGAGCTTTGATCTAGAAGAAGGCATCAGATCACAGGACCCACACTGTTACCCAATAATCAATTCTGCCCTGTGTGTAAGTTCTACTTCCCTGGTTGATCTACAAAAGTGCTAGAGCCATGGTAAAGTTTTAGCAACATCCTCTGTATGGGCTTTCCTTGTCAACATAGAGAGAAGTAAACAGTGGTGAATATTGAGATCAGGGATTAGAGAAAGTGGAGCCAAAAAAGCTAGCTGCTGTTTCATGAGGACAAGGCTGTGCACTCAAAGGCACAAACTGTCTTGCTCATCTTTATGCCTCTCTTCTCTGGAATTGCAAAGGCGGAGTGTTCAGTTCATGTTCTCGCAGTGAAGATTATGCAAATTATTTTCAATCAAGGTTCAGTGGGGAAAGTTGTTTCAAAGAAGAAGGCACAGAGTGTAAGAGGCAGTGAAAAGTGGAAAGTTTCCCTTTCAGGAGAAAATAAGGATAAGCTCACGAGGCATGGTGGCATCTGAGAAGGGATTGTGAGGAACAGAAAGGGTGAAAGTAGGGAGGAAACATCAGCAGAAGGACCCAGCATGCCTAAAAGCCAAATACTCTGCCTTGTCTTATGAGAAACTCTGAAGAAAAGGGACTTCTTCCTTTTGTAAGACTTGAATTTCACAGAGCTATATCCTGAGTCATCACAAAACAAAACAAAACAAAACAAAACAAAACAAAACAAAACAAAACAGGCAAACAAAACCTTACAATTAACAGAAAGACTTAAGAATTTTAGCCCTTGAATATGTAGTGGAAATGATACAAGTCAACAGTTTCAAACATACATTCTGAAGCAGGGGCCAGCAAACTATTTCTGCATAGGACCAGATGATAAATACCTTAAGCTTTGTGGACCATACAGTCTCTTTTGGCACTACTCATCTCTGCCCTTGTAGTGAGAAAAGAGCCATACACAATATATAAAATTTCATTTACAAAAACATGTGTTAGGTTATAATGTTCTCAGCTTTCATACAGTAATAAGAAGCATCACAAACTACCAGACTTGAGAACACTTCCAGAGTAGGATTCAATTTTGCTCTTAGACAAATGCTTTATCTTTTGTTTCTGGCTAGAAAAATAAAGTCAACATAAAAATGTCTTCCATAAAACCTTTCATTTTTTATAACAGTTTTATTGAGATACAATTCATGTAACATAAAAGTCACTCCTCTAAAGTGTTTGATTCAGTGTTTGTTTTTTTTTTTGTATATTCAGAGTTATGCAACCCTCACCATAACTCTTTATCTCTTTTTTTGACAATAATCATTCAACAGATATTTATTGAGCATCCACTATCTGCTCATCCCTATGCACAGTTGTTGTTTTGTTTTGTTTTGTTTTACTTTGCTTTGCTTTGCTTGTTTGGCTTAGTTTGGCATGGCTTGACTTTGCTTAGCTTGGTAGAGGGTTTGGCCAGTGGATAGGAGGTAATGGTAGAAATGTGACATGACACATCTGAAGCAACCAGCTAACAATATAAGAAAATAAGCGATAGGAATGTTATGTTAGGCAGTGTGGAGACCACAAACACAGTAACATTTTATTTACAGAAGGACTGTGTGGAAGATCCTCAGGATCAGGTACATAGCACCTGAGTTTAGAGTTGATAGAATTGGCATCTGTACATTCAGAGGCTAAGGATGCAAAGGCCCATGGGAAGGTGAAAGACAATTCAAAGACTGTTTTTGGAAGACTGTCTGATAGTTGTGAGGGTAATAGTTTGGATGGAGAAAACTAGAAGCCTTTTGGACACTGATTTTAACTATGAGAGTAAATGTAATGATTGGAAAGAGATTATTAACCCTGGCTGTACGCTGAAATCCTCTGAGCACTTCTGAGGGTAGGGTCCCAATGTCTGTATTTTTAAATAAGCTCCATTGATGATTATAATATGTAGCTAAGAATATAATTGTAGAGGAACAGATAAGAGGCTTTACAGTGTGAAATTATAGTAACATCCATGGTTTTCTGCCTCTTTTTTCTAGAACACACCCATTAATTAAATCAGAAGCCCTTAAAAATTCTCTAATGGTTCGCATTTTACGGAGCAGCAAAGAATGAGGATTTTAAAGGCAGAGGGGCTGAATAAATTATATAATATATTTTGGCAAGCTCTTAAAATATCTCCCTAAAATAAATCCTTAAACCCAGACATGTTTTCGAGATCTTAAACTTTAGACTAACACTACAAATAACACTGCTTGCTCTGAGTCCCAGGCACTGCGCAACCCAAACACCTGTATATGTCGGGTAAATGTTAATGAATTCTGTCAACAATAGATTACCTTACATGGCTAAATTACTCCATGCCATTATCTGTACCAGCCATCTGTAAACCTAATCCCTTCTATGTTCTAAAATCCCAAGCGCCTGCTAACTATTTTTATTTTACATTCCTGCATAAATCTGTTAAACTCAATATGTTACAGCGAATTCTCAAAAATCAAAGGCAATCTGCTGGCCTATAAAACACTGGTTACTGAAAATCGAAGGGTATAATATGATAGCAATTCAAGCAGTCAGTAAGCAATCTTTACAGGGATGGGGCTGAACCACAAGCTAACTAAACCCCTTAGCGAATGCCTGCCATAAAAAAAAAAGAAAGAAAGAAAGAAAAAAAGATATGTTCTTTCAACACACATTGCGGGCTTGAACCCATTCATGTATTTCATATCTAATAAAAATCTGAACAGTTGGCCTGATTGGATTTTAAGTGATGCAAATTTGAAAATCAAATAGGCAAACTCCCTTTAGACTTCATCTATTTAGACCGTAATTGTAAAGAACTGCAAATTACATTTACCACACTATTGAATTCCCCAGAGATTCAATATGAAATTTACAGAAAGGGACAAATATTTGCAGGTGTGTTTTTTTGTTCATGATAAATATAATTTTCTCTCATACAGGATGCCTCCCCCTGATGTTGAAACATTTCCATTCTTCTAATGTTGAAACTACGACCAGTAAATCATATATTCTTTACCAATCTTAAATTATAATGCTAATTTTTACATGTAATTCCAAGTTATATTTTAGCTGAGATTAAATTTTCCTTTACTTAGTAATTATGAAGCACAATTGCTTTTCTATTTACATTTTTAGTCAAATATCTATATCTCTTGAAGAGGCACATGGGAATCTACCCTCTGAAAAATCTGTAAAAGTTTAAAAAAAAATTAATCCTCCTACAATCATAGTTAATGCGTTAAAAAACATCTGGTTCAGAATATTCGAATAACCATTAAAATATGAAAAAAAAATTCAGCATCTGGAAGTATTTTTTTTTTTTTTATCATCATCAGGTATTTTAGAAGTTAACAGGTCTTCTCATTCTTTTTTTAATGCATCATATCATCTTGAAATCTGAAAAAATACCGCTTATGAAAGTTAAAATGGCCCACCATAACACACACAAGATTAACATTTTCCACAGAAAGCAATCAGTCTAGAACTTCCCTATTCCATCTGAAGTATTTTCAAACATGAAAAAGCATACACAATTATAGAGGCAATAACCCCCCTCTTTATTGTTCCCTTATCAAATCCAAACTAGGCCTTAGGGGTCATAATAAACTTGCAGCTGATGATATGAAATGTAAACGGTGTCCTACTGTGACTTGAAATGCATAGCAAAGATTCTTTAATTGTGTATATTGTTTCTCTCAAACCCATCTACATTTTAAAGTTTGCATACCCTTTTTTGTTCAGATAAAAATCTCCAACTTCTGTGGCTCATATTTATAAACAACTTCATAGAGATTATCAGACTGATAGGTCGAATTAAATATGTTCATCAATTAGCTAGTGTATTATTGGAAGAGGCATATATATTGTCTGCACTTGGATATATCACCTCGTATTTCTTCTAACTGCCATAGCTTATCTCTCTCACATCAACATCTTCCCCTTATGAAAACAAAAAATAATGATAGTAGGTGCCAGGCACTCTTTGCAGCATTCTACTTGCATCAATTCGTTTAATTCTCACTACTACAGGTAAGCACTAGTATTATTCCCATCTTACAGCTGAGTAAACCAAGTCATGCAGCTCATACCCGACAAAGCCAAGAACTAAATTCAAGCAATCTACCTTTAGAGGAATTATTGTTAGCCATTAGATTATACTGCCAACTGAATGACATGGTATTCCTTCCATTCATATTTCAACACAAGAGACAGGAACATTTTAATTTCATTAGTTAGGTAAACACTGAGACTCACCAGTTGGCATACATAGATGCACTACTGTGAGCATCCTCTGTGCACTGCTTTGTATTAGAGAAGATTAATGAAAACCAGGGTGAATCACTGGACCACTCTCCAATGGGATCTTATACTCTTATTAAAGAATAACTCCCCAATGACAATGGATTTGATTGCAAACTTCTCTTTTATTCACCTAGCAAATATTTACTGAGCATTGAACGTTCATAAGGTGCTGTGCAGTGAGGAGACTGCAGAGGCCACTGCATGGCCCAGGCACATGTTTCTTACAGGTTAGGGACTGGAACTGTGTGCACCTCAGTCATCCAGGCCACCTGCAGTCCCAATCCCCACACTATTCTGTGTTGCTGCCTTCTTTTCAAATGTCCTCCTATTTGCCACCACCCCTTATCAAAGCCGTCTCTTCAAGTCCATAATAAATTCTGCTTTTCTCACAAAATCCTTCTAGGTCCCCTTACTCCACACCCACCCACCTTCCCTGGAGCACTTATACCACCTCATGATATGGCCTTTGTGTACTCATCCTCTAGATGCTGGATTTACAGACCATGTGGAAATGGCCTGTACCCTGTAAAGCCTGTCTACCCTCCCATCCTTATTTTGGCTGAAAGAAATTTACCTGTGCTGAAACCAATCTAATGACTTGCAAATTCCATAGCTATGCAAAGCCTAAATTTCTGTTTGTTTTTTCCCCCCCCTGAGATTACTGCTTTAGAAGAGGGATATTGCTTTGTAAAAATGTCTGTTATATGAGTATTTCTTTGCATCATTCCAATAGTAGGATATTGTTTTTAAGACCTCAGAAAGCAAACTAAACCTCCAAACCTCCAATTTCAGAAAGACCAGGAAAGTAAGTCACATTGGATACACAACTACTAAACTTAACTAGGAAGAAAGTGGTTCATGTATGTCTAAAAGAAACCTATCTAGAAATCACCAATGAGGGCTTCAGTGAAAAAAAAAAAAAAGAAAAGAAAAGAACATACTCAGAGCCAGATTCGTCATTGGAATTGATAATTTTTTCATGAATGACTGCAATTTACTTTAATGTACAAATATTATCCCAGAAATCTGAAAGTGACCTCTGCTTATGTAGGATTTGAAATGCAATAAGGTACTGCTTTAAGCCATGGATAACAAACCAATGCGAAAATATAATTTACACATGCTGGCAAATCAACACATTAGAATTCTTAAGGTATAAGGTTCTGGTTATTTGACTATTTATAGCTAAATTAGTCCCTTTCCCATCAGGTCAGCAAACCATAGCTACATCTGATGTTGAATGTTGGCATCTTCCATGCAAGAGAGTTGCTGCTGTAAATATTAGGTTTTTGTATTTCTCCCAAATAGAAGTCTTGGCTCATTGTGTGCTGACCCTGGAAGTGACCTTCAGAAATAAATCTCTGTTGATTCACTTCAGCTATGAGCTGCCAATGGGCACCCTTCTTATGGAAAGTAACAAAGAGTTCTTGACACAGTGGGGAGCCCACTGTAGGGGCTCAGAACATAGTGTCTGGCATGTTATCAACTTGTTGTACGATCACACAGCTTTACCTTATAATTTCCTCTCTGAACGAAAAAGCAAGTTAATAATAACGAAGGGCTGCAGGGTTCTGGCTAATTGAAGTTTTGCTGTATTTGGTATTTATCTTGAAATCACTGACATATATATTTTGATACCTGAGTTTAAGAAAAATATTATTTGGGAAAAAAAAATCTCCTTTATTGGTCAAACTAATGGACTCCCAGTTCAGTTCTTAGTGAACGGAGGGGTTCACTAAGGGTCTTGAAATAGTTCTATTGTGAAGTGTTGTTGATCATTCCTCTCATTTGGTGCTGAACGTGAAATGGAGTGGAAAGGCCTAATTTAGCCTTTATCTCTGGTAGCAGCTCCCACTCCAAGAGGGTAGAGTTGAGGCATGTCTCCAGCTTCAATTCCAGATTTGATTAGTTATGTGAATTTGAGCACATTAACCCCTCTCTCTGAGCCTAGATTCCCTCATCTGGGAGGAGAGCACATTCGAGTGGATGGATGGAGAGGGCTCCGACTGTTCTAATGATGCGTGAATTTTTAATAATTTTTTTTCTGCCATGAACTTCCTTCTACCTAATATATACTTTTCCACCTTTTTACATAACTGCTTTAAAAATTAAAGAAGACATCACTTTGTCCTCAAACCATTCTGCCTCTAATTCCCGAGGTCTAATTGAGTAGCACTCTTTTTCCTGCTTCTATAAACTCCTGTATGCAGCTCTGGCCTACTGTGTATCACATGACAGAGGCAAGAGCTTATGAGTCTCCCGTAGTAGACTGTCTTGACTCCTGGATTTGTGGTGCCCAGCACTGTATGGGTACATAATGGGCACATAACTAAATATCTGTTGAATAATTAAATTTCTCTACAATTCCAGAAGGCAGGGCTTGTGACTTATTTGGCTACTCATCTCCAGGATCAAGCATATATCAATTACTCAAAGAAATAAATGGATGTAATTTAATAACAAAGCAAAATGTCTAGTGCTTGCTGATTTAAAGTGGAGAGCTAAATAGTCACATGAAAAATAAGAGTCAGAAAGAGAGAATTGAATGCATTGAACACTAAACATGTAAGATGCTAACTATGTAGAAGAGAACATTAAAACCTTCACTAGAAAACCCATTGGAAAGATTTGTGTCAAATGCTAAAAGCAGCTGTGTCTGAGTGATGAAACAATATATATTTTTTCTGTCTTGTTTAATTTTATATTTTCCAATGTAAGAGTATGTATGACTTTTAAGATTTAGATGATAAAAAAGCAATAAGCTTATCTTCGAGAAAAGGTAAAGGTATTAAGTAACATCATTTGACCTTTGCTCTTCTGAGAATGGCAATATGTATGCTTACAAGCAAGTGCTGTTACATGAAACACAGTGCCTGAATAAAATATGAACAATCTTTAAGAGTCCTTAATAGGTCGAATGAAATGTTTAAAATGATGCTGTTACTATGTATGGAGGACATTGTCTGAGCTCCTTTTCTCCTTCTTTACTTATTGAACATGACAGTTTCTTAAGATTAATACATATAATTTGAGTGTTTTACTCTTCTACTCCATAATTTTCTTCACACACTAAGTAAGATATTGGTGTATTTCAAATACTTGCTCATGCATTTGCTTGTTTGGCCCTTTGCTGCAATCACTCCCAAGCTTAAGTTTCCAGGTGTCTCCCAAAATTCTTCATACTCTCTGATTTCCATAACTGATCCACTGTCAACAGTCCCACTGACTATACTGGAGCAACCCAGTGGCATGTGTAATTAGTTGTCATCTTTTGAAAGTGTAACTGGAAAAGGCAGCCAGCCTGTTTGAGAAAGCTCCTATAAGCCCGAAACTTCTCTCTGCATGTATGTTGGGTACTATCACAATTTGTTGACTGAATGAATGAAGTATCCAATTCTCTCTTTTTTGCAACTTAGATGAAAACATTTTCATTCAAAAACAATATCTACATCCAGTGGGATTTTTTAAGGTGTTAGGATAAGCTGTTTTTTAATTTTTTTAAATTTATTTTTCCATTAAAGTTGATACATAGGACAAGATTTTTGAATTTAGTGACTACACAGGGAAGTGTTTAAGGGTAAGGTCTGTGTTTGTCTTGTTCCCAGTGGCCCCTCCCGTGCCCAGCCCAGTGCCTGGAAACTAAGAGGCTTTCAGTAAATATGGATTGCAGATGGGAGAATTTAAAAATTTTCCTTTTGTTGATTTTTCTAGGAGTTATTTGTTTCCTCTATTCTAAGCAATTTCAGGCTGCAGTATTCTTATTTAGAAACAGATACATAGAAAGAAAATTGGCATGTTATTTATTAACTGGTAAATTTACTCTCAAAAACTTCTAATCCTTAAGGATAGTATAGCAGAATTCTATATACTATCATCTATCAGCTATATTTAAGAATATTTTTTTTTATCAATTTTAGGTTACTTTTAGTTTCTGGGCACCTTTTCAGAATCCCCACACGCTTTGTGGCAGAGCCTACCTGTTGCCTAACCAATATCTATTCTCAGGCCCTGCTTCCCCATTTTCAAAGCCCCTGCATTATCTGGAGTAGCAATGTGCCCAGCTAAAAACATTACGCTTCCCTGTATTTTCGGCTTTCTTTACAGAAAGAGATAGTCAATGTACTATGAGAGTCCTCGAAGGTGCACTGGGGAAACTTTGAAGGGCAGCAACTGAGCTGGCAAGTGCTCTTGCTTTTCCTACCTGGAATTGAGCTGAGATGACTGAGGCTGAGTGTATGAGGCAACCTGGAGTATGGAGGTCTGCTAAAATGTCAGAGCTGAGAGACAAAAGGAGCTGGGACACTGATGATATGAAGGATGTCACCAAGACCATGTTTGTCTCTAAACTTATTTTTTTGTATGAAATATAAATAAATATCTATCTTTTTGAAAAAGTTTTTGTTATTTATGTCACTCTTATTAGCAATTGAATGCAATTTCTATCTGATTCCTGTCTTCTAGAGTAATTTTGCTGGAGAATCTAGACTCTTTTTAACTTTCTCCTCTGAAAAGGTGTTTTGTGAATTATTCTGAATGACTTCTCATAAGGCAGGCTTCAATGAAGCCATATGCCCATAAATGGAACTTCATGTTCTTAATGTATCACATGGACCAATCCATATAGGGTTTTTCATTTCCACATTGGGTCTCATATGATTTTCCTCCATGCAAGGATAGAATGTGGAACACAAATGAAATCTGTAACTAGACAGATAGGAATCCTAATTAATGTTGACTACAACATACTGGGGATAACAACTGCCTCTCTGTGTTAGTGACTGTGGCACAATGTGGCTCAGTAGTGAGAACAATAAATGGTAACATTATCAGGTTTGTTACTGCCAGGCCCTCTCACTTGGCTTCCTGATCCTACCAACAGGGTACCTGGCCTAGCACAATCAAACTTTTTAGGATTCAGGGCTCATAAATAAAAGAAAATAAATTTTATTTCTGCTGCTTTTAGTACCAACTAATACAACATTTTTCTTTGGTTTTCTTTGTGAAATAGAACAATCCCTTGACAAAACAAAATCTAGAATTTCACTGAGAGAGGCTTGATGGGCAGCTAGACTTAAAGTCCATGGGTCTGGTGACTTGGATAAGCTTTGCCACCAATTAGATTGTGTTTGGCCCTTGGGCAAACTATCATCATCCCGGATATAAATCTCCTGGTCTGTTGGAGTCTAGAGTCAGTTTCATGGCAGAGTCTGGAGTTAGTCTGCAGGGACCTGAAAAATCCTGGCACAGGCACTTGCTGGCTGCATGGCACCAGGCAAGATAGTGAAGCTCTGTAATGCTCAATGTTTTCAAATGTGGGTTTTGATTAATAACGGTCCCTTCTTATACTGTTGGGATGATGACTACATGAGATAACTGACATAAAGAACTTTAACATCTGTAGCATAAGTTCTAAATACGTGATGATGTGGTTATTATTTATTATTAATGCCAGCATGAGAGGTGGGACTGTAGAATCTCTAAGAATGTCCACAACTCTTATGAAAAGTACTTTTCTCTCCTTGCACTACAGAAATAGTATCCATTTAGAAACAGATGCCAACTGGCACTCACCGCCTATACTCCCATGGAACTACTCCTCAGCTGGAGGCCGACTTGTGGAGCAATTTTGTGAGTGAGACTTATGTGTCATTTATTATGAAATAGCAGTCTAGTGTCCCACAGCAGGCCCCAGAATACAGTCAGGCATCTGGAATAGAAGGCATGGCCACTGCTGGACCACTCTGCCTAGTGTGAAACAGGGATAAGAGAGCTAGTGGCAAGATGCAGGGCTATGCAACCTATTCTGAAATAGTTGTAAGGAGAACAGGGTAGTCAAAATAAATAAGTGTGAGACCACATCTAAAGGCTAACTTTCACATCCAGGCTATGGAGAAACAAAAGCCATTACTGAAAATTAAGCTAGCCAAGTTGAAGGTGTTCATTTTTGAATAATGCTGTAAAAGCATGAGTCTAATAGTCAAACAAGGCTGGGATCTACAGGATCCACATAAAGTGGACCTGACAGCTAATCAGCTGCTTAGAAACACAGAAGCTCAAGGCTGCTCTCCCAAATGTGTGCCCCTCAGCAGGCCTGCCTTGAAATTATTACTCCAAGGATCACTCTTGGGGAGAAAGCATTATTTCTAAAACCCCTTTTAAAAATGCAAATGTGTAAGTTAAGAGGAATTCCCATTAACACATACCTAATGAACACTTTTGTTTATCTCCCTATCAAATGTCACTTCAAATAGAAGATTTCTGAGAATAGAGCAGGGAAGCCTAGATTTTGAATAACTTTAACAAGGTAAAGATGCAAGAAGAGGCTGAAGGTATCTTGAGAGGACAGGCCAGTGTGAGGCTGCACAGAGGATGTTTAAATGGGCAGGGAATAGTGAGAGGGTTCTGAGTTCCTATGTAAATATCCTAGAGATAGTTTGAATACACTAGAAATACATGCGATCTATGTATACAGACTCTTTACAGACCACTGAGTGTTACTCTGTTTCAATTATTCTTGGTCCTGTCCATGGGTTCTCATACAAATGATTACAATGGGAACTCTGTGAAAGATTGGGGACTTAACCATGAAAAATCCTCACTGCTACTGGAAAGGAAAAATAAAATAAAATAAACATTACATTGCTGTTAGACCAATAACACTAATGTGATTAAAAAATAAATCTACATATTAAGAAATGTATGCAACCATAACTGATGTTTAAACTCTCTGCAAAGTGTACATATCCCTGGGTTTTGAGGCTTTCAAAGGTAGCATACTTATTTGGGTGGATCAGCTCAAATAAAAGATTCCTCTAACTTTTGCCACTTAATTATCTTACTTTTTTGACAACTAATTTGCATAAAGATCAAAACAAAGTTGCAGCGATGGGGTTAGACTAGTTCAGGATTTTCTCTCTGGCTTAGTGGCTCATCAATAAAGAAGTAACTGTGCATGAAAGAAGTTGTGCATGAAACACAGCTTGGTCATTCCAAGTTAATGTAATGACCTTCTCTGTGCACCGTCTCTACATCCACTGCCGTGCAGTCATGGGTTTCTTGTCAGCCTACACATCTTGTATGAAAATAACAGGGTGTTCATTTGGGGTCTGGGGACTCAGAACTGTCGAGTATTTATCATGTTGCTAAGATTAATGAGTGACCATATGAAGAGAGTAAAATATTCTTGCATGCAGAAGTGTGAATATGTTTGACACTGAGTCCTCACTTTTAGCACCACAGAAACCTCTAGGTTGGAAATTATTTTTCTCTCTTTTTAATATCTTAGTACTTTATCTTCACTTCTCCAACAGCAGTTTTAAAAATCACCTCTTTCACCTCTAATAGGTTTCAAGTGGCTTGGGGACCAATCTTTGGATACCTTGCAAAAGGTAGGTGTTCAATAAATGTTCACTGGATGAGTTCAAGAAGATTACCTAACAGTTGGCTGACATGGGCCATCACCTGTTTCTCCAGGACTGAAGATGGACTTTCTTGCTTTGTTTCCAAGATGGGAGTCTAGCAGTCATAAACTAGAGAGCTGTTCACTGAACCAAAATGGGATTCACCTTGGAGTCCTGCTCTAATTGGGAAGATACTTAATGGAACACACCTACCATATAGACCACTTGAACATATTAACAGAAATGTTCCAGAGGAAGGGAGCACAATGCTGGAAAGGTAGAGAATTCTGACAGCCCCATATATGCGTGGACATCTGTGCCCTGACTAGCTCGGGGTTCTCATGGCAACCTTCACCTGCTGCCTGCTGTCAGTCTAGAGATGGATGGCTGATTGCCACCTTAGTTCAGGTTCCTTGGCTAAAAAAGAACTTGGATGGAAGAAGTGAGGATGGGGTAAAGGATTACAATAGAAATAATGAGTATTCCCAAGCAAAAGTTAGTCCCAAATGATCAAATGGGTAGTTATCTGAAATTTCATATTTGTAATGAGTACTTTTCAATTATGTTGAAAACCAAAACTGCCAGTAAGGTTCAGAAATATTCTAGAACATTTCTAGAAATGTCTGTTTTTTTCATTTTATTTTTAAATTTTCAATGCATATCATTTTGTTCTTTAGACTCTACAAGCTGATGCTCCTAAATACTAAGACAATATGATCTAATTTCCAATTCTATCTAATTTGCAAGAAGAAAAAGATTAAATATTAGCCTTGGTTGAAATATGTTACACAATCATATTGCGTGTATGTGTATAAAAAAAAATCATGACTTCAAAAGTCTGTAAATAGGAATTGCTACTAAACTTTAGGTTTTTGAAAAATGATTAATCATAGAATAGATAATCAAGATATTTAAAAACAAGCAAAGCAAACAAGCAAAGTAAACATTCTCAAAACAAACAGCATTTCTTAGGGGATAAGTAATTAATGTACTTAAAAGAAGGATCCATAGTGTTAAGAAAATAAATTTTTTAAAGACTACAGAAAACAAAATGGTTTCAATGAATGTATATTTTTTAACCATATGAAAAGAACAATCATTTAAATATATTTATTCCAATGTAAACAGGTGAAATGATAGTAAAAAGAAAAAAAAATTAAAAGACTGAAAAATGACCAGGCTTACACAGAAAGTTTCATCTTAAAAATGCATACGTCTATATCTGTAACCAGGTTCTACAAGCTATCATTACTACCCAGTCTCTACAAAATCAAGCACTCAACACACTTGGCCACAAACAACTTGGTGCTGTGCCTTGAATTTTTGTTTTAAAATACACTAACAAAAAAATAATAAATTTTACGTTTGACAAGTCCTATCGGCTTGGTAAAATTCCATTTCATTCTGTGTTTAAAATTCTGTAATACAACTAAAAGTTCAGGCCAGGCCTCTGGTTTTCCACTGCTCCAACTAATATGATTATGTTGGATCACAGGGCCCCTCACCAATCAACGTCAATCTTTCTGGACTGCTCCATGACATCGTTTATCAGTGATAGGTGCCTGGTCTTTAATATAAGAGCCTTAGAGAACCAAGGGTTTTATTACATTAATGCGTTCCTGACTAATTCTACCTTATCTACTTATTCACCTTAGCTTTAAAACCCAATTAAAATCTAATTTATCTGATCTTTGGATTCCGAACACTATTTGGCAATGAATCTAACAGCCTTGTAGTAACTACATTACTACACATTGTGCCTTAAGGTGTCCTAGATAATACTTTTTAAAACTGTCAAGTGCCATTTAAAGGCACAACAATCTCTTTGGGACTACCTCCATCTCATTTAAAGAACAAATGCTTTGTCTTTATGCAAAAAGTGCATACTATGATTTAATACCTGTAATTTTAGTTATAATTTATGTGCATAAATGTGAATAGATCATTTGCTTTTCTTAAATTTTGATTCTTTTTTAAAATGTCAGACAATAAAACCTCCTGACAGCTATAAATCCCTCCACACATACATACATACACACACCCCACACATGGAAGTGTCTTTAAACTTTCCAAATTATGAATATGCTCATATGTATAAATGTTACACTGAGAAATCTACTTATGTTAGTCCAAATAAAACCTCACTACTGTGTTTCCGATACTCTATTTTCGGAAACTGTGAAAAAAGGTATGTAATGTTGATACTAATTCAGTTCTTTAAAATCAAGCTCTAAAATGTATAATTTTATTCATGTAATTATACATGTATAAAAAACAAAGGGCACAGATAATGAATGGTAATGCGCTTTTTGCCATTATATATAGTGAAATAGATGGCAGTAAGCAGATTCTGCCCTCCTTTCTTACTTCTCAGCTCCTCCTTGGTTGGGAAGAAGGAGCAGAACTGAGGGCATTGCCATTTTGAAGAGCTAAACAGCATTCCAGGCATTTTCACATACGTTGGTTTTATTGAACACAATAATTCTGAGAAGCAGGTATTATACCAATAAAAGCTGAGTTTAAAAAAAAAATGGAAAAATATGACTGAAAAACAGTAAAAATCATGTATGCCTAAATGTTTCCATCATTCCATCCAGTATTAGGTTAATGTAATGAATCTCGTAAGATATAAAGAATTCCAGCGAAAGTAAATGCAAGGAGCTTCTCCATGAGAGTTTCTCAAAGGTGACCTTACGATATAATGTGGATGAGTCATTAGATACCACTGAATCACTCAGAGAAAAATGCAGTCAGTCCCCTTTTAATTCTCTGTGAAACTTTCTGGTTAGGTCTAGAATAAAGTTTTAGCTTCTAATTTGTTCTTCAAGCCTCTACAGCATTTTGTAACTTCCTTTTTAGCAGAGGAAGCAGGCCTCAGTATCTGCTCAGTAATTAGTTTCATTGTATTTATTTTTGCAGTTGTCTTCCATATGACAAATGATACTGATGTTCTTTTGAAGGCATAGTAACATACCATTAACCTTGTAATTACACATGATTTTAAAAGTGGAGAAATTTAGAGAAATATCAAGTAATGGGAGCTGTGTGCAGATATGGCAAGACATCATCAGAATAAAGACATAAGCCTAAAGATTGGGGACACCACACAAAGAACACTGAGTGAAACACCAGCCTACCTTCTAGGTCGTGAAAACTGGCCTGAGCTTACGAGTAGGTTGTTTTCTCAAATTTCATTTCTAAGCTCATTATTTGGAACACTGGTTGTAATCTCCTCTATAAAAGTGCTGTGTGTGGTTGTTAGTTTTTGTAGCCAGGCCAGAAAGCTCTATTTTAAGAGTGTAGCTACACTGGCATATATTCAAAATAAAATTTAATTTTTAAAACAGTGTAACCTAATACTATTATTATCTAATAATTAGGCAGAACTGAGAATAAACTAAATTAGAAACATCCTTGTAGTCATTCTAAATGCTTGTTTATGGGGTGGAGATCTGATTTAATTGAGAATGAGGGAAGAAGAGATTACAGAAAGACCTGTGAGGTTAAAGACATAATTCACTGTATGTAATTTTATATCAAAATCATAGGGAGAACTTTCAGGCCAAGACTTAGCAACCAAGATAACCAGAGTAGCTTTTTACAGTCTTTTTTCTTTTTTTTGGCTTACATAAGGAACAAATGGGCTATATAACATGACAGAAGAGGGGGAAAGGTGAGTACAGTGATGGGGTAAGCAAAAGAAATAAAAGCTAATAGATTTTAAGTACTGTCACCTCCAAAAGCTCTGCACCTAATGTTTATTTATAATTTTGTATTTTTTAATTTTTCAATCTTTTTATTAAATATATTGAAACAATGACCTCTCATTAAGTTGATTTCCAGATTCAGACCCATGAAATAAAGGCTGCCCCATGGGCCCAGCCCATGTCACAAATCTAAACTTAAATCAGCCAGCACTTACAGGAAACACCTGTCCGTAGACCTAACATAAACCAATCACAATCCCCCAGCTCCCATTAGCTAGCTCACCTTACTCTAGAAAATAGGACCCACCAGCCTCCCAGGAAACCCCCGATCTCCTAGCCAATTATGCCCTGTTTCCACGTTGCTTCTTCTCAGGTTCTATGAAACTCCCTCTTGCCCAAAATCCCTCAGGAAGAGTGTGTCACTGCTCCTGAAGCGCTGTAGTCCCCCAATCCATGGGTTGTTTTCCCTTGAATAAAGGACATCGAACTCATTACTGAAGTATTTTACTTTTGGCATTTGACACCTCAAATTGCATAAACTTCAGACATCTACCCTTGGAGATACTGTGAGACTTCTCTAACATAACAAGTCAGAAGCTGGAAGATGGATGAAAATGAGGGAAATGGTTATGTCAGTGTCCAAAATAAAGAAGTTTCCTAAAGAGTGCTTCTGAGACCCAATTCCACTGTGTGTGTGTGTGTGTGTGTGTGTGTGTGTGTGTGTGTCTGTGTATGCACACACAGGCTGGGAGTCGCCCACACAGACAAGCAATGCTCTGGATACCAGCTTGGGTATCCTATAACTCAACTCAATTCTGACACACTCTACCCAGAGAGAGGGTCACCTCCCATAAGTTAAGGGCTCAGCCTCACATGACTGCCTTTCTATGCCCTCTCTTCAGACACCAATCTCAAGCCCAGTTGTCAGCTGTGCTTCTGGCCAACCTGCTATAGATTTGGAGGTTCCGAAGACCGCCATCCTTGGGTTCAACTAATTTGCTAATAAGCAGCTCACAGAACTCAGAGAAACATTTTTACTTACTTGATTACCAGTTTTATTATAAAAGGACGTAACTCAGGAACAGCCAGATAGAAGAGATGCATGGGACTGGTAAGGAGATCACGCATGAAGCTTCCGTGCCCTCTTCCAGTGTGTCATGCTCCTAGAATCTCCATGTGTTCACCAACCTGAAGCTCTCCCAACCCTGTCTTTTGTTTTTTTTTATGGAGGCTTCATTACAAGGCATGAATGGTTAAAACATTTGCCACTGATGATTAAACTCAATCTCCAACTTCTCTCTCCACCCTGGAGCTAGAGTGGGGGTGGTTGGGCAAAAGTTCCAATCTTCTAATCATATGATTGGCTCCTCTGGCAACCAGCCCCATCTTTAGGTGAGTTCCAAAAGTCACCTCATTAACACAACAAAGGACACTTTTATGGCTCTCATCACTTAAGAAATTCCTCTGGTTTTAGAAGCTCTGCATGTGCTAGAAACAAAAGGGGAGGAAGACCAAATATATATTATTATAAATCCCAATATCACAACTCCCTAAACAAAGTTAATTAAGGATATTTACAATCCTCAACTGGCATGGAAGATCCTAGGAGATGGACTCAGAGTTCCTGAGACAGTGCCAGGTGGTGGCAACAGAAGGATCTGGGAGGATGCCTGGTGAGCAGAGGAAGGGAGCAGGAGGCGCACCAAAGAGGGGAGAAGAGAAATAGAGTGGATGGTCTATAATTATGGTCCTGTATGGCATGTCCAGGAAGTGCATTCATAACTAGTGAATTTTTACTATTCCTCTTTTAGTAGCAGAGCAAATTAAATACTATGAACTCTAAAGCAACTTTTTACTTTTGTAAGTTCTCTGCCTTCAAAAGCACTCACCACTGAAATTGCCTTGGTGAGTGAGGGGACATTCCAGCATGAGGAAAAACTTTAAAAAAAAATAGAACCTTCAGAAATACTGAGGAAACTAATTCTGCCTGGGAATGAAAAATAGATTCAAACAATTTTTTTTTAATTTAGCATTTAAAATACAATGAATACAGTCTGTTGTTCTTGTAAGCCTTTTGAATCTGATGTCTTATTAGAAATCCTGCACCAAATAAAAAATAAGCTTTCATTTTGTTTATTATTAAATCTTCATTGCCACTGTACAGGGTCAGCATGCAAATCACTTAATTACAGAGGGAACAGCTGTCGCATGCAAGTCTGCCCTCTTCTGACAGATCCTTGGAAAATCTAAAGAAAATCTAAGCCTTTTCATTTAATTTTTACCTCAACAATTCTGTAAATAAACAAACCTACAAAGAAAAAATGCTATTCCAAAAAAGAAATCTCTCTAAGGCAAAAGAATACAAGATGCATTATTTACGACAGCCAGTCTTTTGCCAATATCCTTTGAAAAATAATCAGCAAAACCAGAAACATTTCAGAAGAGCAATTTTCAAAAAGGTGGTCATTTCCCACCTCAGAAAGACTTACGTATTAGCCTCATGTGTAGTCTTTATGTAATGATAATGTGACACAGATGCTTCAATTTCAAAGATATTTAAAATTTATAATTGCACTAGGGCACTGAATGAGATGGACCATGTTGACCTGATAATGAGACCAGATAAATCCAGAAATTTAAAAATAAATGATGGATTCTCCTTGTGGGGAGGAGGTAAAACAGGAGTGTGTGGGCCCTGACATTAGGTAAATGTTCACAGGCAAATCTGATTAGATACTGTCATTCTTTGTAATTTTTTTCTTTTTTCCTTTCTTTTTCTTTTTCTTTCTTTCTTTTTTTTTCTATTTTTTTTTGTAAATTTGTAAATATCCATTTTTTTCCAAATAAAAAGTCTTTTACAAAGGATAATACAGGCTCTGGGTAGACAGGAGTTTAAATTGTGGTTCTGCCTTCATGTGACTTTGAATAAGACATTTAATTTTTCTGGGCCTCTGCTTCCTCAGCTGTTATAATAATGGTTTTTGCCTAGTACAGCTGTTAGCATAATTAAATGAATAAGTGTAAAGCACCTAATACAATGGCTGGCACAGAGTAGGTTGTCAATAATGTGGCAATTGTTATTTTCATTATTATTATTATTATTATGTGGGGAGGAGAACTGATTTCTATCAAGGATATGTGCTAACTCTTCTTCCTGTCTCTGGACAATATTAAACAAATATATGAAGCCTCAGTTTATGACTTGTTAAGAATTAATGTATCCATAATCTCACCCAAATAATTTTTGTGGCTTATTTATACATTTGTCCTAAAACAACTCTTAGGAAAACTACTTCAAATTTTCTACTCATCTCTGAAGGTGAAATCTTGTTTCATTTATTCCAAATCTACCTCTTTTCAGAAATGGTAAATATGTGCAGAATATAAGACAGGCCTTAAAGCGTGAGGCTGGATCCTTCCATTCTACTAAAAGTCCCAGTGCCTTTCCTGCAGGAAGCTCTTCTTGTCCCCTCTACAGCATCACATCAGCTGGTATCTAACCCTGCATTGCAAAGACTGGACATAGCTTTCGCCATGGAAGCAGCCACCAGCCCCCTGAATGATATGCCCTTATTAGGGAAGCTCAAGGACTATTGGAGGTGGCACCTTCATTTGGAATGACATAAAGAAAAAGGGTTTGAAATTCAGGAAAAACTGAGTTTGAACTCAAGTCCCACCTGCAACAGATCTTATGACCCCAATCAAATGAACTTACTTATAAGAAAGCAATTTTCTCATATGTAATCTGGGGAAAATGTCTTAGTCTATTTTTGGGGCTATTACAACAGGGTGGCTTAGAAACAGCAGAAACAACAGAAATTTATTTCCATAGTTCTGGAGGCTGGAAGTCTGAGATTACGGTGACAGCCTGGCTGAGTCTGGTGAGAACCCTCTTGGGGGCTGCAGACTGCTGACTTCTTATTGTGTCCTCGCATAGCAAAAGGTAGTGAGTGAGAGGAAGCAAGCTCTCTCATGTCTGTTATAAGGGCACTAAACACATTCACGAGGTTACGGCCCTCATGATCTCATTTAATCCTGATTACCTCTCAAAGTCCTCACCTCCTAATATCATATGGGGCGGGGGTTAAGATTTCAACATGTGAATTTTAGGAGGACATAAACATTCAGTCCATAACAGACAAATTAACAGTTTTACAGAGTTGCATGGTTAAAAACAATGTATGATTTTAAAAGTAGGCATAGCACTATTGTTATTAGTGTTTTGTCTTGCAATCAGGCCAAGTTTATTTTCATCTTATATAAACTTACTCAAAGTCAGAGAAAATAGAATTTCTTTAAAAATGTTTTTTTTTTTTTTGATAATACATAAAATTAAATTGGTTTGAAAATGTTTTTAAAGTTTTGGGTATACACTTCTATAATTTTCAAGTTAGACCTTAGAATTTATGTAGCTCTGTTTTCTCATTTTATAGATTTAATAAAATATCTGTCAAAATTTATAGCTGAACCTGCAAAACTTATTGTAGACCTGAACCTAAAACACAGACCTCCTCTTTTTTCATTGTAGCATGGTTTCTACTACTTCATGTTACTTTATAAAATTTTATTTTATGTTTATTACTGATCTTTAAATGTTTTGTATACAGTGTTATCTGGAGATGGATTTGAGATGTCATAATCACTCACAAAACAAAGAACTAAAACCACATAAAACATTGAAACAGATAAACGAAGAACAAAAACCTTTTGAATGTGCTTAAAACCTAATGGGTGGTTGGATCATGTAAAGAATAGCGTTTCCAGAATCTCAAAGACCTGTGTTTGAATTTCAGCCTCATTGTTTAGAATAGTGGCTTAATTACTATGGGATTCAATTTTCTCATTAGAAAATGAAGACAAAAATTCTAGCGTAACAGTGTTCTTAGGAAGGTTGAATATGGTAACGGGTAACATTCTCTACACTTAGTATGCAATAAATGTTATGTAATAATTGTTAGTTCCCTCACTCTACCCTTTTTTATATCAAGCCTTTGAATATATGTTATGGGATAATGTCTACCCAATTTACACTGGGGTCATTCGATAAATACTAATGTGATACTGGTGATGTTGATGATGATGCTAACACAGAAACCAAAAGTCCAATAAGGCAAGAAAAGATTGCTTTAATTATTAAAGACACCCACAAGCGAAAATCTCCAATTAGAGCTAACCAAATGTATATGCATGAAATCTTTGGCAGCAGAGAACTAACTCGAAATGACATATGTGCATAAAAACTAATTTAATGACCCGTGAAACACACACTCCAGCTCAGAGTTTATGGGGATCAGTGCACACTATTATAGTGAACACATTCAAAGTCCCTTTGTCTGGGCATCAATAGGGGCTTCTCATGTCCACCAGGTGAAATATGATGTGAGAAGTTAAAAATGATAGAATGAAGATAGAGTGACTTATTAAGTTTATAACTCAATATATCTAATGAAAAAACAATTTTTTTAAATGGGCCTGGTTCACACAACACATTCTTGAGTATTCTTAAATGAACCATTGCATGAAATACAAGAAACTCGCTTTATTTACATGCCATATTGAGGATTAATATTGTTAAGTTGTGTTTGCAGTGTCTCTGAGCAGAGTGCACTTTCAATAAGTGGCCTGTCTGTGCTAACGATTCAAGATGGAATATTTTACAAACAAATATAAAAACTAATGCTTCAATTCAACTGCTCTAGAATTAAGAAAACAGGAAAAAGGAAAGAGAATTTTGCACACAAATACTTAGGTGTCAGTGGCTGAGAGGTGTCCATGATTAGAAGACAAAACCTTAAAGGTTTTAAAATTATGGTTTCATATATCCTCCAATACCCAATTCACTCAGTGGTTCCCTCTTCCATATCACAGCTAGTTTTCCCCAGGCTTCTCTTCCTTTTCATCTATTTTTTTTTTCTTTTTCTCTTTTTATCTTTTCTTCCATCCTTTTCCCTCTCCTTCACTCTAAAACTAGAATAAGGCAGCACCATTTCAAAGCCAGGGAGGATGCAGGAGATAGAGAGTGGAAAGAACGGCCAACTCCAGACAGCCATTGCTACCCACGCTTTACAATCTGGGCAGTGCAGTACTGAGGTTTCCTTCGCTTCGACTCTAAGTGGACCCTGTGGATCTGAATGTACCTCAGGGCCCTCAGCTCTGTAAGCTAACCCATGAAAGTATCAAATGTGCAAGGGAGGCTAAGCAAGTAAGTCCAGACAGCATGCACATTAAACGGTATCTTCTAGAGATAACTGTTCTTTCCTAAAAGATTAGCACTGAGGAGTTTGGGCACCATGTGACAGGGTAAGGAGTGGGGGATTCTGAGGGGAGGTGATCTAATATCCTCAAATCATATTTGGATTAGGAACCTTGTAAAGCATTAAGCTGATCTTCTTATCTCTACTGCCTTTGGGAACATCTGTTTATCTTTCTGTGGGTGTCTGCCTTCCTCTCTTCTTTTTGTACTGTCATCTTAAAGGTATAACCAGTACTCTCGAACTATCTGGGTGAGTATATATTTTTTTTAATTCCAATCCATTGCATACTAATTAACTTTTGTAAAATTCAATGAAATTGTTGTAGAAATGCTACAAAGTTTCTAAATGTTGACAATTTTTGTATTTATGTTGTGGTGAACTGGTAATAACTAGTTTATGGACTAGTACTGGTCCTCAGATCACATTTTAAGGAGCACTGGTAAAAACCAACTAAGAAACACAGTTTTCATGATAAAATTTTATATTTTCAAAGATATTCAATATCTATAAGATGTAAATTTAACTAAGTGACAGAATGAATTTAAATTCTATAAAACCACAACTAATAAGAGAGTCGGTTATACACAAGGTCTTCTAACTATTACTAAACCCAGGGACATTGTAAAGAGTCACATTATGCAAGATACTGAAATTACCCATTCTATTTCATGTTTTTTTAAATGATGTGATCAAAATCACCAGCTATAAAAAAATATCATATTTTTTTTATAGTTAACATACCAAACCACATGAAATGTTGAATAATGAGGTAAATGTAACATCTAACTGCTCTGTTAGAGCAGGAGCTAAGATTTGATTTACAATGTTAAGTGATACTTACTGTTGTGGGATTCTTAACAGGTCAAGGATGTTTCAAAGACCTGTCTAATTCTACATTCAATAGTAAACTTCACACATATTTTTTTAAAGTGTTAGTTAATATGATGCTTGCAAAATAATCATACCAGAATTGACATCCATAGATAAAAAAGACCCATGTGAGGAGGGTTTTTATGGGATAGAATTGATTTTTCTGGTGGCAACCTCTGAAAATATAACTGCCAGTGCAGCCTTTGGAGAAAGCTTGCCCAGGATCATTATCATTATTTAACAGTCAATTGGTCCTTGGCCTTCAGGATGTCTGCAGTGGTGGCCAAATTCAAAGTACATAGCAGAAATCTGAAATGGATGTCCAGGCATGAGGGTTTAACAATAATGAAATCTCTATTTGAAATCAGTTCCATGTTCCACAAGATGCACCAGTACGTAGCAGTTTTTACTGTCTCCCAATAAAAAGGCAAATCTAGGAGAACCCAAGGTTCCATCAGCAAAAGCTAAGACAGAGAGTCTCCAGTGAAGGAGAAAGAAAGGTACAGCTAGCATCCATATTATTTCTTACAGCAAGGGAGAATTACCCTCAACTTTGTTAAATTTTAGTCACGTTCCTTCTACCTAAGTCCCTAAACTCAGCCAGATGCTAGGTGAGCTGCAGAATTGTCCTGTCAAAGACTAAGGCATAAGGAATGTGAAGCCAAATATCATTTCCATTCCAATCATTTCAGAGCTCAAATTTCCCTCTCACATTTCAAACTAGCCTCATGTATAAGAAAAAACTAGACAAGTGGTATTCAAGGCACAAATAATTTGCCTTGATATGGTAGGGCCAACCTAAGTCCCACAGATGTCTCTCTACAAAATTACGGAAGTGATAACTCCAGCACTGGAATAAACCTAAAAGGTCAACCTCTTCTTTGAATCTCTTGTTAACAGTTCCCCTGCTGAATGGTCACACATTCTAGTGCATGGCACGATGCAGTGAGAGAACACACAGGCTTTTGAGGCCACTCACAGTGCTTCAGAGGACAGAGTTTATTGGCAAACTCTTGCTACTCTATAAGATTTGGTCTTATACTGAGACTTAATGGTTCTTTGTAGTCTGACATACACTTTTGGACTCATATAAGTCTTTCTGTTTTTCTTTTGCAAATTTGTTCTTCAAATATTTGAACACAGCTACCCTCTCCCCATTGTCTTTTATAATCTAAACATCCCTGGTTCCTTAAATCTCACTGCTTTGACTATCATCTGATAACTTTTTGAAGATTACTGCCATAAATCTTCCTCTGGAATCAATCTACTAGCCATTTTTGGATTCGGTGATTTAATCAGTCTCTAATCCACCAAAATGCCCAAAGAGCTACCCAGAAGCCATTACAAATGTTTTAAAGGCTTTGCTGGAACCTCAATAACCATCCCTTCTCACTAGAAAGGGGAGAAATGAGGTTACACTGGAATAAAAGCGAGAGGGTTTATATTTAGTAAATCCACGTAACACTGTAGTAACTACAGGTTTTTCATTTATGAACTCACAAGTTATAACTTTAATAATGCATTCTATAATTTTGTCTGTTATTATTATGAAAGAGCAAGTTCAAGGATATACTAACTACTACCATGTTTTTTCAGTACTAGTTGGACTGTATCACCTGATAATGTATCAAGGAAAAAAGCCCATTCCCCAGGGAGATCTCATACCACACTGAGAGGGACTGACCCTCCCAAATAAGTGTGCATATACATGAAGCTTCTTCACAGGACCCACTTCTACCACCACTGTCATATATGTTTAATGAAATTGGCCCCAGGCTGATTGGAGATTGGGAAGATACATCAGTTTTCCTGTGGTAAGTAACAGTCACTTTCTTGGATAATAATGTATCAAATTTCATCTGGATCAGATTTATCTCAATCAACACAATATCTCATTTCCTCTCTTGTCATGAATAACCACAATGTTCAAATTGGAGCTATAAAATCAGAGATAATTAATACAGTAGTGTATTTCTGGACATTACAAGGTATAATTTCCTTGAAGCTACACACAGTGTAACTCTTTTATTCAACTTTGTATTTTGCGTAGTATCTAGAAGAAAGATTTGTTCATAGTAGGTACCAAATAACTATCTGAACACAGTTGACTAATAGAAATATCACCCTGTTTGAGTCAACAAACTTCATGGCAATTAAAACCACAGCTATCACAAGGCAGAGATAAACTAAAGAAGGACTCCAAATAGCAGTCACCCTTAGATCCTCGAGTTTTTTTAGGTGTGTGTCTGAGAGCTTTGTGAAATCCCACATTCACAATCTTTCTCTAGAACACAATTTTAGATGTATAATTAAAGCATATCTGAGAAAGTTAAATGACCCATTCAAAATGTAAAGACCCAAGACAAACATAAGTATATCCTTTAAGGCCACTTTTTCTTTTGTACAAATAAACAATGTTTTTCAGTTTTTAAATAAAATTTTAAAGTTATGCACAATTACATTTTAAAGTCATGTGCCATACATGGTGTGGAGAATGACCACCTGAGAGGCAGGTACTGGGTAGTTTGCCAGGCCTACTCTCACCAGGCCAATCACTGGACAAGAGACCTAGCCTCCACATGCACCCTGGGTTTGTGAGATGTGAAATCCAAACTCAGCACTGAGTGGGGCTGCAACCTACTTCATACTTTGAACTTCTGGCAGTTGTGAATATTTTTTAAAAAGACACTAATGAATCTACTGTGGGAATATAATTAAGAGCAGAAGACATACTTACATAGTAACATCATCTGATCAAAATCAATATATGCTAGACTTTTAAACACAGTTCAATACTTTTTTTTTTTTTATTTGGGGAGGGGATAATATTGTCAATAAATCTGATCGTCCCCAACTTAGGGACATGTTACTTCAATGAATAATTACTAAATATAATTTATGAGGACATAAAAGCAGTATTTTGTCCCAGTACCCTCTCCTTAAAAACAAAACAACAACGATAAAACTGTCATCAAGTTTCTTCTAATCCTTTCCCTTGAATTTGTTTTTCTCCTTTTTAGACTTCTCCCTAGTGCAGGCTCTCATTTTCTGTCTGGACTTTCCTGAGTCCACTAACATGTCTCGGTGCCTCCCACCACCAATACACACTCTCAGTATTTCCAAACACTGCAGAGGTACGTTACCCGATATCACTCCTATGTACAAACTAAGCCAAACCAAAACAAAGAAACTTTTAATAAATAGCTGCCTATCAAAATAAAGCACATATTTCTTAATCTGGAATTCTAGTCCACTGTAATCTAATCTCAACCCTCCTTTGAAAGCCTTTTTTTTCCCTCTATTTAAAGTCCTTTAATGAAGTTGAGCTAATCTTCATGCTCACAGTGCACCACACACATTTGTATAACAAATTATATCATTCCACACCTAAAATAGCCTCTCCATCTGTGACTTCTCTTATTCCTACACACCTTCCAAACAGTTCAAATGCTACCTCTGCTTTAAATAATTCAGTATCTCGACCCAGTTGTCTCTCTCAAACCTTGATTCATATCTACCTATTTCTATCCTGTTATCTGTTATTATTATTATTTGAAGGAACTTGAATGGTCTTACAATACTAAAGAGTTGTGAAATAAGTCACTAGTTTGACTGCACATCGTTCTATACTCTCATATCTTGGAGTAACTCCTAAACTATAACAGATACTCTGTAAATTCTTAATAATTTTTTCCAATTTTAGATGCTCAATTCTTAATTTTATTCATAAAGAAATAAAATTTTTCTTACCCAGCCAGTGAGTAGCCCCACAGTAAATATTTTCTGTTACTGTAATAACTTTATATGAATTTAAAACATTATCCCCAAGGTTATTAATTATCATTTCCTTTTTGTGTGTAAGAAAATAAACAGATTGATTTACCCAGCAAGTGAGTAAGCATTAGTTCTGCTAAAATAAATTGGTATAATTCAATTTATCATTTCAATGTAACAAAAGGCCTCCAATTCCTCTGTAGCTATTAGGGAAGAAAATGATATGCTACTAAAAAAATAAATAAAATGTTTTGTGGAGATGTTTTAAATGTTTTGGAGAGATGTTTTAGAACATTCTAACTTATTTCTGCTGCACATATTATGTTTATGTTATTCTAAAAATTGAAAATCATGATAATTTCTAAAGAAAATGATGAGTGCCAAGAGTTTCTGTGTCATACCTAAGAAGAGTGTGCTGTTCTTGGCCTAACAGGCATAGCCCACATAGAGGTTGTGGCAGCCAGCGATCACGGCTGTGTGGGAGATTGGATCAGACTGGAGTCTGCTGAGAAACTCAGAGCAGTGCTCTGGAATAGTCACCAAAAGAACCCAGAACAAAAGCTCAATTCAAGGTGTGAATTGGCAAAGGCAAAGCTCTGGGTTGATGCTATAAATCTGTCAGCTGCAGCCAAACCTGCAGAGTTAGTGGAAACTGAAATCAGCAATTAAGCTGTTAAGAAAGAGGATTTTAAATAATCTGTGAGAATGAATATTTTAGTTCTGGCACTTATTGAGAACAGAGTTCTTCCAAGGATGATAATTCATCTTTTTACAAATGGGGGAGTAGACATGTAAGAAGAGGTGTGTTTGAGGGAGGTGAGCTTTGAAAAAGAACAGCTACCCTTCAACTAATAGCTCACTGATGAGACACTGGGTCAGATTTGCTTGTCTATTTCTAAGAAATTCAAAGAAATTAGTCACCCAGCTTCACAAGTCTCCTCTGAAAACCTGAATGTCCAGGCTGAGTAATATACAATTCAATAAGACTTCTCAGGAGATATTTCACTTGACACTTTCTCACAAAAGTATTTATCCCCATTCATAAAAGGAAAACCCATTTTAAACCCACTCAGTATTAAATCAACTCTGGATTTGATCCATTGAGTTATTATATCAGGGGTTCCCTAATCTGCCTGCTCAGAGAAGTCACTCAGGTACTTGTTAAACTTAGAGATCACCTGCCACCTCTGTAGGAGGCTGATTCTGGAGTCTGGGCTGGGCTTCTGGAGACAGTGTCCTAACTTTCTACAGCTAAATGATAATCTTTTTCTTATGTTAATTTATCTCTTAGGTACCAATACCAACTCTTTAAGACTTTTTAGAGAGTGATGAGTTAGGTAGTTTCCAAAGTTTTCAGTTCAGCTTTCAAAATTCTGCAAACTCAAAAAGGCCTAGCTCCTCTCCTACCCCCCTATACATCCCCACAAACTCATGCCCAAACAGGTCACCCTGGAGTAAACACTTAAGATGGCAAAATTAAGAGTGAGCTGCCTGGTGAACCTCTTTGAACTGAAAAGCAAGCTAATGACATGCTTCATATCATTTTTGTCTCTAGTAATAGTTACCATGCCTTTCTAGAAAGAACTGATATGGGCCTTGACCAGGACCTTAACATATAGCTTTAAATATTGGGAAATGTCTGAGCACTTCAAAGTGAGTTATGTAGAAGCCAAGTGTAATTAAGCTTAGTTAATTTAGTTACAGTTTTATCTAGCTAGTAGAGCAGAGCAAAAGGTGAATTATTTTGTTCTAAAACATGAGACTCAAGAAACTCATGGGTTATGTTGTTGTTGCTGCTTCTTCTGTTTCTTCCTCCTCTTCCTATTATTATTACTATTGCTACTAATATTACTATTATTATAGCAGGATGAGAGGGAATTCATATATTCATTCTAAATATGTTTGCTTACTGTTCCAGGCTAAATAGATCAGAGAGATTTTGAATAAGACAAGATCCCACACATGGGAGCTTAAATTTCAGCACAGAAGCAGACATAACACACACACACAAAAAGAGATTATGTGACTTTGGAGGCTGGCAAGTGCTATAACATAAATTAATATACTGATGTGATTAAAAGCAACAAATTCCAGCTGAAACTTTAGAGATGGAGCCATCCATGCAAAGCTTGAGAAAGTATATTTCTGTGGAAGAAGTATAATAAGTGCAAAGTCGCTTTAAACACAAAGAACTTAGTGTGTTTAAAGGCACAAAAAACTTGGTGTATTTGAAGCACAGGGAGGCATCGCTATCCGTGAAACAGTTCTCAGAGTGTAACAATTTCCTAAACGAATCAAGAGAAACTTTTCAGGACGGGCTCAAGGCAGCATTAAACCCAAGCAAAAAGGCCCTTGAACTTATCTTGGAACAACCCAAGCAGGAATGAGAAATCTAGAGTTCTGGGTTTCCCACATCCTTTGGAAACATGAAGAAAAAGTTGATTCAGGCTCAGGAGTTTGGTGGTGCAGTAAGGCCTGTGGCTCTCCCTGACAGTTTCATGAGGTCTTCCTGAAATACCAGAAAGGCTCTTCAAAGCAGATCAATTAATGGATTGTGCTGTCCAGCCTGTCTTAACTAGGACGTCCAAATCTGATGACTCGGCAGTCAACTCTGTCAACAATCCCTGCTCATTGACTAAGTCAGTCCCTAACTGTCTCCCAACATCACTTGCTATTCCTCATCATATTGATTGACCTTGCATGTTTTAGACCCAACTTTCAAGGACTCGGCAAAGGGGTATGTTTGACAAGGAGAGAAGCTAGCTAGAACTCTAACCATGAGACTTAATTTTGCCGTTACAGTCATCTCCTATTTCATTTGATAAATTCTTTTCTTTCCATCACGAAGAAGAATTCCTTCTAGAAGTCCACTGTGGATGTGGTGACTGTTAGCTAACCAAAAGTTGCTACAAAAGATAATCAGCTCCAGCTCATGAGATTTCTGGCAGCTCCACTCTGAATACTCTAGATTACCCTATCACTCTCTTCCCTATTATCCCAGGCTACTGGCACAGGTAAGTCCCAACCCTTCAGGTAAGTCCATGTTCCTCCACCATGCCATGCCCAGGCCAATTTCCAAGACCACCCAGTAAATGACAGTCTCTTGTTCCTTCATCACATATTCCAAGCCCTCTTCAATTTCCTTAAACTTAAAACCTGTATCTAATAATTGATGTCTTTGTAGGTCTGATCTAAAATTGGATTTACCAACTCCCCTTTGTGGTAGCTTGTTTTATTTTGTTTTTAGAGATTCTGGAATATCAATTTCTGGTCCTCGTAACCTTATCTTTGAGGCCTGGGTATAAAGTGTGTTCCTCTAGAGATGATCGGTATTTGCTTCTGCCAGGTAGTTTAATGTTTTTGTTTGTTTGTTTGTTCATTTGTTTGTTTCACTGCTCTTTAAAGGACAAGACAGCATGCATACCCCACGGTTTCTGTAGAGAAGTTTCATGTTCTTCGTTCATGTCCTAATAGTGTCATCATCTGAGAATCCAGGCTTTATACTGAGGTCTCTAAATCTGATGGACCATCAATCTGGGTCACAGAACAGACTTTGTCACCTATTCTTTACACATTGTCCCTTTTAAAACCCAAATCTAGGCCAGGAGGAGTCTGTGGACCGGCCTCAAGTTTACTGCCTTTTTGTCATTTCTTGCCTTTGAGTAATTCTCTTACATTCCTGAGGTCATCTGTGCATTGAAAAGAATTTTTAAAAATTCTACTAGGCACGTGGGTGGCTAAAGGAAGAAAGAGAGGGAGGTAAGAAAGGAGACAGGAAACGGAGAAATGGGGGTAGGGGAGAGAAAATTATTGATTGCTTTCCTCATAGAGAAGTCAACAGTGAACTCCTGGAGTTATTGTGACTTTCACTGCTCAGACCTAACACATTATAGATCTGACTGGGAGCCTCAGTTTGACGCCAAGGGTGACTGTTTTCTCAAATTGTTCCTGCTCAGGAGATTACCAGCCAGTGAGCCTCAGCTTTACTGACTGGGTATATCCCAACACTAGGTACCAAGTTTATTGCTGGATCCTAACCAACTTTTAGGAGATCCCAATAGAAGTAAATGCCCTAAGCAGATCCCTCAGCCTGCCAGGGTGTCAGTCAAGCTTCTAAAGTCCATGTTCCAGGTGATCACTTTGAAGCTTTCTAAGAAAATCTAGGGTTCACAAAAACACTAACAACAGCTTATAACCTCTAACCGCTATCCCGAATTCTAACTCTAAGACCCAAGACTTACAGAATCACATTCTGGAGCTATAGAAGAAGGCCATATTCATAAAATGTATCAGTAATTTGTTCAAGGTGTAGTCTCTTAGAAATTTAGTCCATCTCCCTGATTCACAGGAACTGAAGATAACCCCATGTTTACTGGAGAACCCTGGCCTCTCTCTCTCAGAAGCTTAAGGGACAAAGAAAAGGAAGGCACTTCATCCACTTACTCAGATGAGCTGCACCGTATCCAACCTCTAACAGCTCAGAGGCCCTCCTACCATTTACCCTCCTGGTTTCCCTGAAATGCTGTCTCAGTCATTTTTCTCCAGGGTCTCTAAGAACCAGCTCATTCCAGAAGGGCTCTCATCTATCTGTCTCCCAGACTTGGCAACAGTGATGCTCACAGTATTCCTCTAGGCAGGGCCATACTGACACACACCTCTCTGGCTGCTCGGGGACCAACACAGGCCGCAGTCCAGACACATCCAATGGCACTTTGCTTTACTTTATCTCTACTCTTTACCTCTAGAAAGATCTCAATGAATTTTACAGCAGAAAGTTTTTATTTGATGTTAACAGACATGGAAATAAGAGCACTAAAAGAAACGAGGAAGCAAACATTACTTCTCCTTTGACACTGAGCTTTCTGGATGCCACTGTCTCATTTAATTCCCAAATATCGCCATAAAGTGAATTCAGTTATTGTCATTTTACAGCTGAGAAAGTTGAAGTTCAAGGATTCCCTCTACCTTGCTCAAGGTCATGTCATTTACAAATGATGAAACTGGGATTGAACCCCTATATAGATGGCTACAAAGTACAGGCTTATAATTCTGCTGAGCTATCCATAGTGGGAAATGAGGGAAGGCATCATATAGGAAGGCCCTTTCCTGGCCAAGACAATGCTGTATGAGATTGCACTGAGAATTGACCTTGATGATCCAAAGGAAACAAATCTACTTAGACTCATGTGTCCTGGGGTCTTATAAGTCATTTAATTTTTGTGACAAGCTGATAATAACAGCAAACACATGTACTGCTAAGCATGATGTACTTTTCAAAGGGCCTAAGTCCCCCACCAGGATACCTGTACTATACCTTGGGTTCATTAAGACCAAAGAGACCCGCTGTGTTCCCACAGAGACTGGATGTTCCTACACCTGTGCTCTATAGCTACAGGGGATGTTGTGTCCTGATTATGCTAATGCCAGCCAACTACCTGCCAGTCTGGATGGATCTCCTCCTGAGACCTTGTAGAGCACTCTCATGCTCTGTGGGATGCTTGAACCTGGCACAGTATCTCTCACGATCTCACCCTCATTATCACCCCCAGAGAACATGTTTCACCTGCATGGTGGACATGCTCCCACCACCTGCGCCTGGGTCAGTGCCAGCACACCCTTCCATAACACTTCCTTGGTTTTCTGAGACCCCATTACAGCAACCTCAGTGGAACATGATTAGAAAAGAAATGCAATAATAATATAAGAAGGAAGAAGAATTTTGAAAACTTATATTTTGCATTACCATGTTCTAGTCCCAGGGTACTTGGGGAGGGGGGGGGGGTCACACTGAAAACTGCCTGCCAGTGCCCACAAATAGGTTACAAATGCCACAATTCAAGGATGGACATATTATGCACTAGCCAAACACTTCCCATTTTAACCACTTTACTTAGGAAGAGTAGATTCAAAGGACAGTTTTAGAACTCAGAGAAAGGGTTGGTAACCTAACTGTACTTTTCCAATGCCCAAGCAAGAAATATTAACTAAAAAAAGGAATTTTTAAAAACTGTCTCTTCATGGAGCAAAGGTTTTATATGAGAAGCATAGTTGTGCAGATGAATTTGAAGCTTAAAATTAATAGAGATGGTGGCACTGAAATATTTGAAAGCCCAGAGAATAAAGGGAGAGAATAAAAGATGCAAATAAAAATGCAAAGAAAATCTTCTCACCACAGGCACCAAATTATGGATATTAGGATCTTGCCCCTGAAGGAAACTACCATGACTACTCTTAACTCCCCCTTAAAGTGGAGGGCCCTTATGGGCAGTTCTGGGCAACATCAGCTCCTACACGGCCCACAAGCATTTTTAAACATTACTTTGTATTCTAATTGAAACCAAAACTTCAGGAGAGAAACTTATTATCAGCCAAACTGACTTGGGAATTTCATTGCCCCCTTCTTTTACATAATAAAACAGAAAGGAGAGGAATGTGAAGGCCTAGATAATACTGGAAACAAATTGCATGTTTAAACAATAATTACCCTTATTCTTGAGTGACAACAACTACTCATTCTTTCTCTTACCTTCCCTGGGGGAGGAATTTGGCAGCATAACAATTCATATGACAAAGTTATCTTTCTGATGACACTCCCTTCAGAAGATTTCAGTGCCTTTTTTGGGACCCTGGATTAAATCTGACTGTTGGAATTGTGCATTACTTGTTCTGGACCCCTCCTGGCAGTACTACATATAGTCAACTTAGAGAAATTCTGATAAATAAAAACTAAATATATATAGAACATTAATAAAATACAAAAAAAAAACACATAAGGTACTTTTCAATAGAACTTCAGAGGCATTTAAAATCCTTTACGTACAAAATTTCCATTGCACAACACTTTCAGAGACACCCCCCGCCCCCGCCCCAGCTTCTAAAAGCATGTAAACTGTAAAGCTGTGTCATTACTTTTTCTTCAGTCATGCTTTGGGTCTAAATCAGTAATCTAGACGGCCAGAGCACAAGGTCTTCCCTATGTACTTTTCTAATACTCTTCTGTAAAAATACTCTCAAAATGAATTGTTTCTAAATGAATTATTACATATTTATATAATAAAATGCTATGCAGCCAATAAACATAAGGTTAGAGAATGTTTATTGATATGGTAACATATTCACAATATATTAAGAGAATAAAACAGATTACAAAACAGCACTTACAATGATTTCATTTTTTTAAACTTAAGGCATAATACAAATGTGTGTGACTGTGTATATATGAATATATCACTAATATAAGTTTAAAAACATTGGAAAGATATATACAAAATTATTAACAATGATTATCTTTAGGGGATGAGATTATGAATAAATTTTTCTTTGTTTTTTATCCTTTACAATGAACATATAATTTGTTTGCACCATTAAAAGAAAAAGCTTAAAAGCCCGTTATTTTCAGCGCTCCCCCAGCCCACTTCACGCTACTTAGAGAGTATTGTTTGCGGAGAACTTGGTGTGATGTTGGCCCCAAACTAGGCTGGAAATGACCTTTTAAGACCTCGGTTCAGACCTTGATCCCTTACAAACAAGATACACCAAGAAGTCCTTTACATTAAAATCCACCCTATAGCAAAGGCTATGACAAGACCCTTTAGGCACTTGTAATATGTGTATATATTCCCCCATTGATTTGTCCTCATGTGCTTTTAACCTGTGCTTTATATTAGTGGTTTAGAAATTGTCCCCAGGGATCCACTTATGTGCTTTAAGAGATTTGAAAAAGTTGGATTTAAATATTTTATAAAATATATATCATTTTATTATTTATAAAAATACAATTAAAAAATAACCTGCCACATTTTAACACAGCAGAGACCAGTAAGTCATTATTTAGCCACCCAATTCTCTGTCATTATTGTGCAAACATTTAAACTTTAATTGTGTGATTGCTTAAGAAAATTGTAGTTCTGCATTAGTCTTTAAAAAACAACGTGGAGCAATGCAGAATGCCTATGTGGAGAAAACTGAACCAGCCTACACAGCCCCACATCACACAGGGTCTAGGCACATCTGTTATCACATATTCTCACCGGGGCCTAACAGTGAATTGTGCAGAAAAGAAGTAACGGTTTAATGCATCTACTTATTGTCCTGTGGTTGGCTTTAGTTCTTAGAATATTAATTATGTTTTCTAGTCTTTTACATTTATAAGAATGTGAACCATACTTGAATATTTTTGGTGATACAACTTTGAAACAAACTTTTTTCTACTTAACTCCCTTTTCCAATTCAATCTGTCTAGCAGAGTATCCAAGCATTGAAGAGTGTGCTATTTATAAATTGTTACTATATCTGAGTAAATCAGAATTTTCTGTGCAACCAAACCCAGACGAAGGTATCAACTGAAGATACCATGTTAGTGTGGCTTAGATCACTGCAACTGTCATTCACTCTGAGTGTCCATTTTATGTTCATACCACAGATACATTCTTCTCACTGGCTACTTCCTAAGTAAATTTCATTTAAAATGTAGTGAGAATTCAAACACTTTACTTCTACTGCTACCAAAGACTCAAGTCACCATCCTCTCACGAATTATTTAAGAGTTTCCTCATCTTTCCTGCTTTTTTACACCTTGCACTTCTATGCCCTGTCTTTAACACCTAAGTCATGGTATTTTCTGCCCAACACTCTCCAATGGCCTCCCATCACATTAAAGTAAAAGTCAAATACAGTTAACAGTGTGCAAGGCTGATAGTCTGATACCTTGTTACTGTGTAGACCCATATCCTGCTACTCCCCACTCTCGACAGCCACACGAGCCACCCCCCATGAAGCATCCAGGCACCCTGCTCACATTAAGGCACTTGATCTTGCTGCTCTTTCCACCTCAAGTCTTCTTTGCTCCTTCATCTCCAAAAGGTGTTTGACTAAGTGTCATCTTCTCAATGAACCCTTTCCAGGCCATCCTACTTACAGCTGCATCCACGTTCCCTGTCTCCAAGTTTTATATGTCTATTTTACTTATCACCATCTGAGAATACTCTTGTTCAAATTATTTATTATCTGTCTCCCCCAACTACAGTGTCAGCTCCGTGAGAGCCGAGAATTTTGTCTATTTTGCTCCCTCCTGTATCCTTAGAAGCCTAGAACAATGCCTGGCACAAAGTAGCAGGCA
Organism: Eidolon dupreanum; assembly: GCA_028627145.1. Classification (NCBI taxonomy): domain Eukaryota; kingdom Metazoa; phylum Chordata; class Mammalia; order Chiroptera; family Pteropodidae; genus Eidolon; species Eidolon dupreanum. Next base: position 56,164,864 of record CM053515.1, read on the forward strand.
CACAATACATATGACTACAACATTCTAATATTCAAAATCATCACAAAATTCTTATCAATAAAATATTATGTTTTATTGTTTCCTATCATGGGGTCACTTTTAAGATTTTTGTGTGTGTGATAAGAAAGAGTTTCAAAGAAAAAAAAGCTGTATACAATTACAAGTTTCAGAGAAAAGTTTATGACTGGATGACGATTTAGAACTATTTATGTTACTCAGCATAATACGTCAACAGCCACACTGATGGTACCACTCGAAAGGTTGTACTTTCTTTCGAAAAAGAGTCTTTCTCTTTCTCTCTCTGCCCATTAGACTCTACATACGTACAATATGACGTTCTATTTAAGAAAGAATTATTCTTAGGACTCTTCTCACTTTGGGCTACATTATAAACTTCATAAAACAAATAAAAACAAATACCCAGGGCTTTTCTAAGCAGTCTTTTCCATCACAGCTATACTTCGATCATAATTTTTGCCACGTGCCTCTGTTCCCTGTTCACTCAGCTCTTTTACCTCACAGTTTCTTTCAAGTGGACAATTTTTGTTACATCTTCAAATCACACACACACATTTATTAATTTAAATATCCCTTTGTGGAAATATCTAATACACAGCTTGATATCCTATTGAACTCATTGTAACCCACATGCCAAACCGTGATTCATGTCCCATGCAGACTTTTTTCCTGGTCATTAGTATACAGCTCTCCTCCCCAACCTCCATCTCCCTCTGTTCCATACCATTTGGCATCATATGATTTTAGAACAGCTTCAACTGCCAGTGAACATTATAAGTTGACTCTTCATTAGGAACTGATCGGCAGATTTTTAGAATCCAGAAATGCTGGTTATGTCAATTTTAATTTTTTTCTCCTCAATATAGTGGCTTCTTTATCCTAATGATATTGCCTAGCACATCGAGATGAAAATCTACAGGGTGGCAATTTGACAATATATTTATTTCCAGAGCTTATAATATTAAAAAAGAACTATAACAGCCTAGGCACAACTAATATATTAGTTGCTGTTGATTACAACAGACTTTTCAGTCAGGATGTAGATGTCTGTGTTTTTATATCAATATATGCTGTATCAAAATAAATATAAATTGATATTGTGGCAGTAGAAATGAGTGCACTGGACAGGGATTATGGAGCTCGTCCAGCTGCATCCAATTCTACCTTAAAAATCACCAAAGAAGTATGAAGCCCAAGTCGATTTTACACAGTTTATATAAAAGTCAATAGGAAGTGTTTTATTTAGGCCTTTGATCCTGATGGTTCAATGTGAATAGAATTTGTACACTTTGAAATTTAAGCACTAAACCCACCTATGTGTTATCTGTAACAGTATCAAAGTAGAAACAAAGTTTTCAGTAAAAATACAAAACATTCCTGAACCACAAGATTGTGAGCAGAAAAACAGTACCTGGAGTTAATGAAATACAAAAATCCATCAGCTCTGCTGATCTGAATGAGTTTACATTGAAAATGAAAACTTCTCCTTGACAGGATTCTAGACATCAAACTGAAAATTACATGTCACATCTTGATCAACTCTTCTCTAATCACTTTCTGTAATTTCTATTCACAGGAATAGAAATGTTTTTCTGATTTATTTATACCGATAGCTTAACCATCAGACTGATCTCTTTGGTTTCTACTTCCTTTTTTGGCAATAATTCTTCATTGACAGAAATTACCAACGTGTGTTAATATAAAACCAAACTCCACATACAAAGTAACAACAAACAAAAAGAATACCAGATTTTCCAAGCACTTTTTTGTTGTTGTTAAATCTGCTACTCAAAAGATTCACTCAGGGTGGGTGACACGGAGAAAAACATTTCTAGCTTTACCCTGCATAGCAGTGTAGACCAAAATCACAGTGTTGGCCATCCAGTCCTACAGAGAAGTCCCCATAAGCAGCTGGGTACCACATGAGGCATCTGCACCTCATTCTTTGTGTGCTGAAAATGAGCAAGTCTTCCAAAATCAAAGGATCTGAAGGTTCATGAAAAGGAAACAGATTTTGTTTTTTTAATTTGTAGGACATTCTACATCTTTGTGTTTTCTAGCTCAAAGTCCTCTGGAGAGTCTGGAAGAAGCAGTGCTGTCCTTATCTATGCTGACTCCTGGCTTGCCTGTGGGCTGCATGTCAATTCAGGGTAGGAGTGGTAAGAATAATCAGGCTGGAGGGAGGGACACAGGTTGGCTGCTCTGTCTTAGCATCACCTCACAGTGTTCTAACACGGCCCCGTGTGGCCTTCAAAAGCTTTGTGCAGATTTTCAGTGTCCTCGTTCCCTACCTGACCACTATACAGAGCACTCCTTCAACAAGAAACGTCAGTACCTCACTTTACCTACATTTTCTTCCACTTTATGCTAAATGCTCTCAAACCCAGGAGTCCAGCATAGGAGGAACCCCAGGTCTTTCACTGTTGCAAGCCCTGGGCATCAGCTACAGCACATGCTGAATGAATGTAGCAAATCAATACAAACATAATTCAGTGTCTTTCAAGGCAAAGAATATGGATTCCATCTCCTTTTTATAGCTTTTAGATATACAAGAACTGACACACTATAACTGTAGGAGAGGACAGCTATTATCCGCACTGCAGAACAAGTAGATACCACCACTACTCACTTGAAAACTTGCAGCCTCACTCTCATAAGAATTTCTCATTGCACAATGAATCACTAACCTCCCTCCAGGTTCTTACTGCAGTCAGAAAATTTCTCCCATAACCAACCCTGCACAAACACTTAAAATCTACTATATTTATTAATGCCTCTTAGGAATGGAGATTAGCATCTGTAGCTATCCTTGGCTCTGAAAGTACTTCTTGTAAAAGAGGACGTTGGCATATCCTGTTATTACTACCAGCCATCTACTTTCGCCAATTGAAAATTTACCTAAACCAAAGGCCAGCCACTAAATAGACCAAGAAATCACTCGAGCAAAAAGCCAGTTTTTCTAAAAAGTTCTCTCATCTACGAATTGTTTCCATACCAAAATGCATCCAGAGTCGAAATCAGACTGCCCAAAGCCATTCTTTGGTTTCACCTGATTCTTTACGGCAGACACCCGTCCTCCTTTCACGCTATGCATGCTTTCAGAGAGCCACACGACAAGACGGAGCACCAGAGTCCACCGCGACATGAGCACGGACGGCTCAGGACTTACGTTATTCATGTACTCGCTGAGCAGGTCCTGGAGCGCCTGCCGCACCGCGTTGCACTCAGCCACGATCCTCTCGCGACGGTCGTCGCGCGTGCACGAGGAGTCGGCCATGAGCGCAGCACCGCTGATGATGCTCTCCAGCCTCTCCTCCAGGGACGGCCGGAATCTGGCCTCGCTGAACGTCATGGGGTCCAGGATGATCTTATTCTGAAAGTAAGGCAATAATAATTTTTTTAAAAGTCAGCTGAGAAGAAGCAATGGCCGTTGTACCGTTTCCCAAATCAGAAATATCTGAGGCCAGAATAAGACTCTCCGTGGAGAAGAAATTGGTTACTTAGGCAAATCTTTGACAAAGTAGCCTTGACAAAGTATCAAATTTCTGTAAGACAGTCTATTCTAAATCTAATCTTCATAGAGAAAACAGTGCATCTTATTTGAAGGATGTGTTCTCGGCAAAGGCTATCTCAAACCAAAGAGCTTTCAAATGAGATTGTGATACCAGCCTGGCATTTTTTTAAAAAAATGTGTGGCCTTCAAGAAAAGCCCATTTCAGTGCAGCATTGGGGGGATTATGGGAAGGTTTCAGAGCCTCAGAGGTAGAACGTGATATGTAATGGACAAGTTGGGATACATAAGTGATGACTGGTGTTCCGATTACATCCACCTCATGAGAAGCGGACAGCCCCATGGTGGGGTACCTTTTGAAATTTGGGCAAATAGCATCCAACAAGCGTATTTAGTAGGTTATTTCCTACTAGGAACTAATATATTTTTATACAAAATATATTTTATACAAAATATATTAGTTCTACAAAAGGATTCAGACTATGTGCACATGTATATGTGTGTGTGTGATTAATCACAATGAACTGACAGTGCCCTGACAGGTACTAACATGCTCTGAAGGAGCCTAGCTAAAGGGAGAAATAAAGATGTTTCATAAAAAGGAAGGTGTCACAGAGTATTTAAGCTTAATTTTTCCCCTGCAGAGGAACCTGGAAACACATAGGCAGAGATACCTAGAAGTAGACAGAAATATGCATCCATGATTCAGAAGATGTATCAGCCTGTATTAGGACCTGGGATCATCAGGTGGATTCAGACATGAGGTAGTGAATGTTATAATAGTAAAACAAATAGAATAAGAAGTGCAGACCAAAGAAGATCCAGTTAATATCAATTTCTAAGAGTATGCAGAAGAATGAGAATCAAATAAGAAGTAGAAAACACAGTCAGAGGGATAGGAACACGACCGGAATATTATTCCCAGCAAGTCACGGGAGTGGAGAGACTGATGAAGTATGTGATGACTAACTGCATGAAATAGAGAAGCAAAGTTGACTCTGTCCAACGGGGAACCTTTTTCTGCTCAAAACAAGGAACAAGGTTAACCAAAGGGGAATGGCCTGCTGCATGAAATGGTACACTCATCTTCATTGGACATGTACACTCAGAGGTCTGAGGACCAGCATGGTAGTGATGGAGTAAATGATCTTCTGGCTCTACACACAATTTACTTTGCCTACAAATATAACCTAAAAGCAAAAGAAAGTAAGTAGTTTTACCTTTGTCAATCTGCTCTTTACCTACTCTGTGCCTAATAGAGTGCTTAGTTCTAAAAAGAGACTGGAGAAAATAAAAGACACTTGCATGTTTTTTTTTTTAAAACGGAATAGAAAATAACTGTTTAGTAATTATGAAATAGGTCTGAACTATAGGTTGTTTGCCTAAACTCTCCAAAGCATCCTAAAGTGTTTGTCAAAAGTCATGCTGGAAGCATCTGATTCTCCGCATCCAGTTCAAATGTAAATCTCTGTAGCAGAGAAAACTTTTCATCACAAGGACTATGAACTCCTGATGACTGAGCTCAAGCAGGTGACAAATAAGAAAAAAAGCAGCACCCACTAAACACAGACCAGGTCTGAGGTCCACTGGAATCTTGGGTTCCTAGGAAATTAACTCACTGGTCAAAGCTCCCTCTTCAGTCTAGAGGCCAGTGCATCAGAGGGTGCAAACAGGAGCTAAGCTATTCCCATATGCACTCTCCTAGATCTTAGAAAGAAGATGATTTTTACTTAACCCAGAATAGTGTTACTCTGACTCTGTCCCCTGTGCCCTAGTAACCCTCCAAATAGTGTCAAAAAAGCATGTGGAGGCCTTAGAATAATGCATATCTTTGCAGGGTCTATCATTACAGGTGAGATGCCCAAAGGAAAGCGGAGGGGAGCATAGGTGTTCCTGCTGCATCTGCTGTCTGTACCAGACCTGCGTCATCAGTGACTCTTCCCAGTAGTGTCCATTTGAATTGTCTTCCGCATTCTGTCTTCCTTTCTACTGCTTTTCAGTTGATGTATTTATAATATTTTTTTTTTACCATGTAACATGTATAAGTACTGATATTCTAATGAAACACTTGATCAAAATATAATTAGACTATTTTCCTCTATGAAGATTACTAGTTTTCAAAGAACGCTTTTATAGAAACCCATATTATAAAATGTAATAACAATTATTTGTTCTGCTTTGAGAATCATATATTGGCTGTTTATTATACTTTTGGACTAAAAATATAAAGAAGTGTCAATCTGGTAGATTGAGGTAAATCTGAACTCTGTAATAGGGCAATTGTAAAACAGTTTCTCTGTAGAATAGAAGAAAGTGTACTACTGTCATTAGAACATTGTTTCCTAAATTATTTTCCATGGAACACTGCGCTTAGAGATGTAATGTTTTGATAAAAATAAATAAATAAGTTTTTTTTGTTTTTGTTTTTGTTTTTTTTTGGTGACCAAATACGCTTTAGAAATCCTGCATCGCCCAGAGCAAATTATCACATGAAATGCTTTGGGGAGTCTTGCATTAAGGAAGTCAGTTTGGTGTACCATTTCTCAAACCTGTTCAGGTATAGAGAGGGTGCCCTTTAACATGCATGCATTATCTATGAGAACCTAGGGAACACACTTTGAGAAATGTGGTGAGAGAATTTGCAGTGTCAGCCAAACTAGCTTCCTACCTGCCATGGCCCGCGGCTGTCAGAAAAGTAAATGCACTGAAACATTGATCTTAAAAAAATCCTGCATAAAAGTTACACTATTCATCACATTTCTAATGGAATTATTCATTATTTATAGATCACAGGGGAAAAGCTTTTTTAAAAAATTTTCCCTGGAAAAGAAACAATAAATTTACGATATTCCAATCTATAGCTGTGGTGGAGATGGGGAGCACTGTAATGATGGATGTGAAAGGCTGAAGGGGAAAAGCCACTCAGGAGAGAGAAAAGGCATAAAGATAAAAGGCAGTGCTCATGTGCCTTGCCTGTGTGTGTGTGTGTGTGTGTGTGTGTGTGTGTGTGTGTGTGTGCGCGTGTGTGTGTTTTCAGAGAACTAGCCAGATCACAAACAGGCTTTAGGAAATGAGAAAAGAATAAGACAACAAACAAAGAAAAACAGAACCAAATCAAGACAGGATCTCAAAGGAAAAGATAACAGTTGCTAAAGTAATAGGAGAAAAACAAACTCTTAGAGCTGAATTCTGAGCAAGACATAGGGAGAAAGAAAGCCAAAATGGAGTGAGGAGGGAGTATTTGCTTCTGCATCATAGGGGAGTGATTTAAAAAGGAAACGCCTAGGCAGATTCTCTTTGCTAGCATACTTCAGGGGCATTTCTGAGCAGCAAACTGATCTCCTCACTTCCCTGCAGCAGCAAAGCCTGCCTCACTTCTCTGTGCAGCTGCCCTCTACTGGCAGGAAGGAATGCAGCAGCAACAGCGTCCAGGATCAAAACTCCCCTCCTTGATCACTGAAGGAATATTTCAAGTAGGTAACTTGCCAGCACCGGAAAAGGGAAAGGCCAAAGCTTCCCGTCTCCCTCTTTATGACAAAGGTGTGCTCTTGCAAGTGGATTTTAAGCTGTTTCTAACTGTACTGACTTATTTTAATCCACTGAGATTCTACATTTTAAATATCCAATTCTCTTATTTGTATTCTTAAATCTCATTTAATTCTTTTTGATCTTTTTGATCTTTCAGTTCCATCTTATATTGTCATTTTAGTTCATTTGAAAATTGTGGGCCTGTATTTCTGTATCTTTTCCTTCTTTTTTTAAAATAAGACTTACTTTAATTTCATTTATCTTGTCTATTTTCATTCTGCTTATCTGACTTGCATATTTTATGTTTTGTAATTTTTACTTATGTTTTAGTAACATCTTTACTTTTGAAAAACGTTCTGTTCACTCTTACAGTTTATGGAGTGGCAACTGGAAAACATGGCCTTAAAGACAGCAGCCACAATAATTCATCTCCAAGCAAAGGAGGTTAGGATTCCATTTTGCCATCAAGTCAGCGCTGTATCTGTCTCTCTAGTCCTGCATAACTGATGTCCCATTATTCTTCACGTTGAACTTATAATAATTTTACCTTGAAATAAATCAGTAGACCATATAGTTCAAGACTACCTCCCAGAACAATACATTTACCTGTAACTTCCACACATACAATTGTTAGAAGGGCATTGCTTTTAAATCACACCTATTATCCATCCTCTGTACAAGGAGTTATATGATCTAAAAGTTCAGAACAATCACGAACACTGAGTTATGCTCGATGCAGGCTCTGACACAGTAGGAAGCAGCAGAGAGACCTCTTTAAACGTAAGAAGTTGAATACATTACAGATGGTTTGATAGGTCCACAATTCTGTATCTTCGATATTACTATCTCAGTCTTACTGAAGAGGAAAATGATGCCAGAGATGTTATTCCATGTTCATTTTGCCAAGAAATGAGGACACCAGGATTTGAGCACAGATCTTCTCATTTTCAGTCCAGTGTTCCTTCCACTGTATCAGACTGGAAACATTCAGTTGAAATGAGCTTTATAAATATATATTTCTTAAAAAAAAACTATGAAACTCTCCTAAATCAAATATAATGGCATAAGTATCATCTTGTCTTCCTGCCTTCTTATTTGTTATCAGGATTATCCTGCCCTTCAAATAGATAATAGAGAGTATAGTCATTCATTTGACAAATGGGTGCCAGTTACAATGAGTATCTGAGGGCACAGAGTGAATAATCCTTTATTTAAGAGGTTCACTGTCTAGTCTCCTTTGAGAGAAACTTCTATATGAGCATCGTTGGTTGACCTCCATCTATGGCACCTGTAGATCCACCAGTTTCACAAGTAGTCACACTTGACCCCAAGCAGCCCCCGTCGATCACTGCGCATGAGCAGGCCTTTCCTGCCCAATGAGGACTTCTACAAGCAAACTCTGCTCCTGCTTTGGATGCCCCATTGGCCTGAGACATTCTCAGAACTGTGCTGAGTCTCCTCCTACAAGATGTTCTTTCTTTGTTCTCTTTTCACAAATGTTTAACCTGCACTGCAGTCAAAAAGTTCTCTCAGCCTATTTTTACTAGTTCTTTCCCATTTCATCCTTCACAGGCAATTCTTCTTGACATGTCCAATCTCAACTATCTTGGAATTTGCTTCTTCAAGGACCTGAAGGGACCAAAAAAGGAATAGGAGACCAAGCAGGTGAAGAGAGCCACGTACTAAAGAGATTTCTATGCCTTGTTAAGAAGTTTTCACTCTGTGAAGAAGACAACAAAGAATCATCAAGAGTTTGAAAAACAGAAGTGGCATAATATTGTTTGGTTTTAGACAGTTTCCTCTGTCAGTTAAGGAAGATAGCTTTGGGAGGACTAGAAGAAGACAGGGGAGCAACTGCCAAGTTTTCCAAACCCAGAAGACAGTTGGAGAGAGTGTAAGATTGTGTTGGTATAGGCAAAGAGAAGGGCATGTATTGGCACACATTTAGAATGTCAATCTGCAAGATATGGGCATGAAGAAGAGTCAAAACCTAAATTCCTAGTATGGGAAACATCAACAATGCAGACATTGGCAAACTCTATCATGGGCATCAGAGCCTCCTATTTTGTAAATAAATTTTTATTAGAATGCAGACCCATTCATTTACATACTGTCTATGGCTCTTTTCAAACCACAATGGCAGAGCAGAAAAGCTAGGACAGGGACTATTTGGCCCACAAAGCTTGGAATATTTATTATCGGGCCTTAAAGAAAACATTTGCTGACCTTCAACAATTGTGATAGATGAAGAAAAGCAGGTTTAAAGTGCCTATGATTCATTTAAGTAGAAAAGGTTAGTGGAAAGTTGATTATAAGTCCATAAAAATCGGCAGGTATAAAGATTTAGGATGATTAGGATAACCGCAGAAGTAGAAGCCATGAGAATACGATTCCCAAGTAGAAGTAACAGAATGAGAAGAGCCGTGAGCCCAAAATACAACACTGGGAAACCCTCAATGTATAACAGAGAAAGAGCCCATCAATAACACAGTAAAGAGAGATCTGACTAGGCCTCGGAGGTTCTACGGCCATAGTTGACAAGGGAGAACAGCAAGGAGTTCTAAAAAGAGGGCAGGTAAGATCAATACTAAAAATGTCCATTGAATTTGGATGCTAGGAAGTTGTTGGCAATTGACTGTGTGCTTATGTGTGTATACCTGTTTGTGTAATGTACTTATTTATTTATAAATATCTTAATCCAAAAGCCATATCAGGCTCAATGGAAAGTAACAACAGAAGCAATGTCACTAATGTTGAGACAAAATCATTTTCGAATTCATAAAAAAATTTAAATATTTTTCCTGAAGATTCTAGAAAATACAGCTCGAAAAGAGAAAGAACTGAATGGTACTAAAATTAGAAAGAAGACAAAACTAGAGTTGACCTTAAACAACATAGGTTTGAACTGCACAGGTCTATTTATATGTGAATTTTAAAAAAATACAGTTGGTCCTCTGTATCCACAGGTTTTACATCCATAGATTCAACCAACCCAGGAAACAGTATTTTCAATCCACAGATGCAAAGGGCTGGCTGTATGCATTGTTCCATGCCTTTTTAGATAAGGACTTTAAGTATTTGTGGATTTTGGTACCCATGGGGAGTCCTGGAACCGATCCCCTGTGGATATTGAGGGCTGACTGTATTTCTAATTGCAGATGTTAAAACTGTTTACTTGGAAAAACTGAGAATCGACCAAAAAATTACAACAAATTAAAAGGTTTTTTATATTTTTTTCATGAAGGTACTTATACTCATATGCAAAATCAATTGTCTTCATATATGTAAGGGATTTCAAATTGGAAGACCAAATTTACCATAACAGGAATTGCAAAACAAAATGAGACACAATAAAACACTCCTAGATGTCAATTATATATAGCAAGAAATATGCTCAGAGAGGTGCACAACTGTCCAGGCTCATGGTCAGGGCAAAGGGCAGAGCTGTCATTGGGAGGCATGGCCTGTCGCTCTGGCATCTGTGATCCAACCACAGAAACTACATTGCTTCCCTCATGCAAGTTTCTGCACTCATGATGCTAACTAAACACCATGAAGAATTAATGGGACAGCCATTTTCCCATCTCAAACATGAAAGTAGCCATAACACATGATTCCTTCATACTTTATGAAGGTTTGCAACTAGTGAAATAGGATGAGGGATAAAGGCTCTCAAATGATACTTTATCCTATTTTTAATTTATCACCTGTTTCAAACAGGTCATCAAGAATGATTATCCACTTTTTCTGCCAAGAAGAAAAACAAATATATCTGATTCTTTGGCTAGGAATTAGCCATCTTAAAGCTGAATTTGTATCTAATTGCACTCAAAGCACTAACTGAGCAAGACTGGCATGTCTGGGGCATAAAGTAATATGTTTAATTGCAGTTACATCAGTGGAAGGCTCTCGCATACACATGACACTAATGGGGTGGTTTTATAACCACAGATCAAGTTCCCAAGCAGCCAAGAAACTGCTTAAAGACTAGGAGAAAATCTTATTTATTATTTTTAGAATTTATGGCTTTCATCATTAGTTAGATCCTTTAGAGAACTACTTAAGCAATCTCAAATGTACACAGAATTTTCAAAATGTCAAAAAAAGACAAGGAAGAAAACAATTTAATAATATAAAGTATGAACTGATTTAATCATTTGTTTTGCCAAATCTAATCTTATAAACATGGAAAAAGCAAATGCTAGTGGTATAAGAAAATCCTGTGGTTTTCTTTATTGTCTGTGACTACCCTGTAAGATAAATGTGTTCTGGATTTTTACTACCTTCATAGTTCAAGGTAGCAACTAAAGAAAACAATAAATTGTGCTGCTCTAGCTCATAAAAATCAGACTCTCACCACCTGCTGTCCAACATAACTATTTCGAATAAAACAAGCAAGGAAAGAATAAATGTCAACATGCTCTTATCTAGTCATTCACTTTCATTTTTTAAAGATTTCAAAAAAAAAAAAAAAACCTCAAAGAGGAAGGTAACATTAGTCAAACTCATTCTTCTGAAGGACTATGTCGTTCCGATATGGAGCACTTAAAGCAATGAAAAACAGAAAACCTAAATGACAATGCATGTGTAAGTGAGTGAATATTAATTATTCTGAGCTTTACCCAGGAATAAGCAACAACGTGCCCATCTTCGCTTCCTTTATTTTGTATCTCAATCATCACCCCATCCTCCCACTTACCTCTATATTTAAATTGTGTAATTTACCCTGTCTTGAAGTATAACTGAGTAGGTTTTGTATTTCATTGGTATCACAGCCCTTCCTTCCTTCGTCTTTCTGCCAAGTATTAAAGAGTCCTGTGTCTTGCTACATGGAGAAGGAGAGCAAAAGCATGTGGTTGGAGGTAACACTGCCCTAGCCTAAGTGAAATCTGAAGATGCCTGAGTATGCTTTAAGAAATCCAATCTTTGGTTTAGCTTAGAGCTTCATGCTGCCTTGGCCTTTTAGAAATGGCCTAGGCCACAAAAGTTTAGAGTCCCAATAAGATCAAGGTTTGGTAAGGCATTAAATTTTATTTATTATATCATTTTGCTGCCCTGATACCATCCAAAACGAAAAAACAAAAATAAGTCCAGGCAATAGCTATTGATTAACCATTCACTACAGTGTCTTTTAAAACATGTTTGTTATCCAGTCAAAAATATTTGGCTAGTGACCCCTGAGGCAGTCTCTCCCAGTTTCCCATTAAAATGTCTGTAGCTGGAGGAAAAAAAAAAAAATGGAATTTTACAGCACAGAAAATTGAGAATAAAAGACATCTATTGACAATGAGGCATGATCATAGTTCTGGCTCTGAATGCTTTAAATACTTATTTTAAAAACTGAAGTCTCAGATAAAAGCATAAATCAAGACCATTTTTAAAAATTAACTGAGGCATCTAAATCAAAAGCATGTTATTTGTTCAGTTTTAAACACTTATTCTCCCTGTAGTGTATCAATAATTAACACAGATATATTTTCATCTTTCTCATTTTATGCCAAGCTCTCCCAGTGAGAATCTTTCTATCTTTACATGAAAAGTTTCTCTTGACCTAATTGTGGTAACATTTGGAACAGAAAACACCAAGGACATTGAGTTTTAATCATCCATTTTTTTATTAAGCTGTAGAAAACTGCTAACCTCCATTTTAGAGTTGCCTTAATTTTAAAATTGCATAGTATCTTACTGATTTCTTAGTTCTTGGATATATACTTAAAAATAAACTACCTATGCCATTATTCACTCAAGATGTTATTTGTAATCACAGTTCAGTTTAATCAGAAATAAATGAGAAAGATGATGACTCAATTATATAGCACTTTTTATTCTCAGATATTTAATGTCTTTTTTTTTTTTTTAAGAGAAATCTAAGACAACATTCATTTCATGTTAGAGGAGAAACTGCTGTTTAAGACAGTTCTTTACCAAAGATGATGGGAAAAAAAAAATGGTTGAGAAAGTCCGGAAGTTAGCTCCTCCTGGCTGGTGTGATCTAGTGCAAGCCGGCTTCATTTCCCCAAACTCCCTCATCTGTGTATGTTGCTGAGTCGCTGTGGGGCGCTTCCTGAGCACAACTGCAAACTCTGACAAGGACACTAGTTTACAACTAATCACGGTAAAGCAGGGCAGAGGTAATCGCCCTTAGCATTACATGAATTAATTAGAAAACTAATGTCCAGAATGCATTTAGTCAAATCGAGTCTTTAGAGGGTCAAACAGAAAACCTGTTTTACTCTTTTGCTGAGAACACTGTCATATTATCTCTTCATTCTCCTTGAACTCTACATCATGAACCATTTTTTTAAATTGTCTTTCATCCTCTTTGACCTTTGTGTGGTACTTACCACAATTTAAAGCCACCCACTCTTTAAGCCTCACTGAGCTTCTTCTCCCATCTCCTCCCCAGTTCTTCTGCTTCGATCTACCCCACTACTTGGTATTTCTGAAGGTCCTGCTCCTTGTCCTCAGAAGTTCTCCAAATATCCTATTTCTTGGAGAGCTCAATTACTCTCGTGCCTTATCCATCACCTGCTTGGGAACGAGAATTCCAGTTCCACATCGAGTCCTGACCCTCTTGAGCCTCAGCTCCACAGTGGCAGCTGCACACTGGACATTGCCAGCTGGAGGTCCAATCTTCACCTCAACTATAAAGCGCATAAGAACTCTTCATCTACCTCCAAAGTCTAACACATCATTTTAATGGAGGAAAAAAAGAAGCTGGAAGAAAATGAGAACCCACATTCTCACTTCATTCTCTTAGTGCACTAATGAGAAATTAGAACTCATGAGAAATCTTCACTCTCCAAATAAAAGAGGAGTTGAATATACAGGGTAAGTGACTTGCTGAAAGCCACTTGAGTTTTTCTGACTCTAAAGTACATCTGCTTGCAGCCTCATTCTCTCAGGTACTTTTGTTGAAAGAGCAAGCATCAGTGTCACCTAGTACTAGGGTGAAATAGTACAGAGTTGGATGGCTAGGATTAGAATTTTGGCTCTAACTCCTAGCTATAACTTCTAGCTGAGCAGGTTGCTTAAATGATGAGGGTCTCAATATTCTCATTTGAACAGTAAGAATAATATCAGTAGCTATACTACAGGTTGCTGAGAAAATGAAATAAGATAATACATATAAAGAGCTTAGAAGCATATATAACACATAAAAGTAATAAAAATTAACAACAAAGTCATTTTAAATAGCTCCTTTTATCTAATATTTTATATTTCCATGGTTATTCCACTCCTCACCCCTCATCACCTCCCATTTACTCCATCATCAAGACTTTAAATGGACCTCCTTTCTTATACAACTCTTTTTTCCTAACAGACCTTTTAAAACTCTGCTTAATCATAGTATCCCCCTGATCTAAAACCTTCAGTAATTCCCCTACTACCTATAATCAACCATCTGACAACTTACAGATGCTGCAACTTTATCCAACTATTCTCCAATTCTATTTCTATCACTCCTTTTGTAAGATACATCACAATTCCCAATAGAATTAAGCAATGAGATGCATTTTTCATTCAACTCTCAGAACTGAGATGCCATTTTTAGCAAGTATAGACTAAAGAAACAGAAACTCACATCCATTCACTTCTTATTTAAGATTTCTGGCCTTGAAGATTCTCAGTAATCTGACACCAGCCTCTGCCCCTCAAACTCTATCTCCCCGGACTCTACATGAAGCCCTGGTTACAGTAAAAGTGGTCTCTGACTGCCTCACCCCACTCCAGGAAGCTTCATGTGTTACTGTGGTATTAATTCTTCTCTACTGAATATTTCAGTACCTTCCTCCCTGCTGCTTCTCTGAAGCCCACATTGAGGATACTCAGGGCTGACTACCTTCAACTCTGTAAAAAGGCCCTCTCCTTTAGGTTCCGTTATTGAACTCCTTATAACCTATCATTCAGCTTACCTATTCGATTCTTGTCCAGCATGACCACAAGTTGTTAGTGGTATGTGCATGAGTGTGCGTGTGCATGTGCGTGAGAGAGAGAGAGAGAGAGAGAGAGAGAGAGAGAGAGAGAGAGAGATGAAATCATCAATTAAAAATGTTTTCCTACACTTTGGTATTATTCTACTGCATCCAGCTGAGTTTTTCTCATATAAGTAGTTGATAAATATTTGCTGATAGCAGATTTAAGGCTTATGAACAAAAATGTTTATTTTCCAAATTTTATCAAAAGGCTTCTGGAGCACAACAGGGCACCACAGTGAATTTAGTATCTACAGATTAATATACAGTTAGGGATGCACATTTTGGTCGACAGCGCTATTTGATGTGGCTCAGTGAGCTTCAGACACAGAATTATCAGAGTGGACACAGCACCTATCATGATGACAAATGTTAGTTCTGCTTTCAGAGTGAGGCAGACTAGCTGAGGCAGCCAAATCTTCTGGTTGGTGTACCACCACTATAAAATCCTTGATCCTGATTTATGAAAAAAAAAAAAAAAAGTACTTTACATTTCCATACAGTGTAAGCTAAACCAATAGGCATTTGCAATGTGTGTTTTTAAGTATACACACAGTGTATACACGTGGAGAGAGGAGTACTATTTAAAGCAAGTGTCAGAGAAATAAAAACCCCATAGACATTTCAAAGTCTCACATGAAGGTCTGATTAAACCAGAGTTGGTAAATAACGGCTCATGGGCCAAATTAGGCCTCTATCCATTTTTATACGCTTTTACAAGTTTTTACATTTTTAAATCGTTGAAAAAAAGTGGGCCAACCAATGTGTTACAGTTCTAACTAAAATTTTCCTCCTCATTACATCATTAAAGAGTAAAAAAAGGCAATGTTGTTTCTAATAAAGAATTGCATATTAGAAAAAAAAGAGTAAAAAGGTAAGCAGTCAGGGAGAAAAATGAAGATACAGCATGAGCCCAATAATCCAGCAACTGAATAATTAGTCACTGGATTATCAATGGTTGAAATTTTTTTTTTTATGTTTTATAACAGGAGAAACAAACTTTTTATCCCAGAAATTGTTTACACTCTATGTCTGTGATTTGGAATGCTAAATGATCTATTTAAAACAGACAGCCAATTTATACTTCTCAGAAGCAATTATGACATAATTGCTGTTATCAACCTAATAAATGACTACGTGATTTCCACACACTGGTTATACACTCAATTTTCATGTCTGATGAAAAAATAATTCTATCAATAATCTGCAAATATGAAAAGGAAATTGGTTCATTGGCCACAAGGGAAATGCATACACCTTCAGTATAAACTCATCTACCTTTATCCATCTATTTTTAAACAGGCAAATTAAAGTGAGAAAGAAACAGTTTGTGTCTCACGGGAATAATGTGCAATATGTTAATTGCTTTTCAAGAAACATAGCATGACTTGAAAAAGTGTTCTTTGTGCTTAATGAAGATATCATGTTCTTTTTCGAACTCTGAATTTTGATGTACATCTGATTTAAATTATTGATTTAAATTATACAGGTTTTTTTTGGTATAACATTTTGTATAACACCTGTGAAGGGTTAACCTAACCAAGAAAGTAATGGATGCCTAATGGAATATAATAGAATGTTCATGGACTCATGGAATGTTTATTGTAGAGAAGTTGATACAGTATATGGCAACAGTACAGAATGCTGAGAATAAATAATATGTTTAATATCAATATGTATAAAAGGAATCATGGTTTAGTTATTGGGAGAATTAGGGAAGATTTAAAAAAATAAGCTACCTCAGTAAGGAGGAATATAAATTTATTAGATTAAAAATAAAGGACTGAAGGATGTTCAGACAACAGGCCACATGTGAATGAAACAGCAATTGTATGTCTTAAGAATAATGGATAGTTAATTATGGCAGGACATAAAACGAAAGGTGAGAGAAATGAGGATAAGAGAAAGGAGAGGTAGTCAGGGGCCTACTGAAATGATTTGATATCATGTTAAGAACTTTAAAGTTTATCTTGATGATGGAATTTCACTGGTAAATAATCTATAATACCTGATATGCATTTTGGAAAAGCCAGACTGACAGAGATAATAGAATATTTGGGAGGGGGGTGGAGCAACCAGTTAGGAAGTAATTGCAACGATCCAGACAAAAAATAAGGGCCTGAATAAACCAGTGGTCATGAAGATGAAGGTGAGAGGACCAAATGAAGAGTTATAAAAGGACCTAAATTCATAGGATTTTAAGATTAAGTAGAGAAGAAAGTAGATAAGACTGTTTTTAGATTTCATGTCTACATTCAAAAAGGTCATTCCTTGAGCTGAAACAAAAAAGTAGAACAAAGTTAGCCTTGACAAAGGAAAAACACTAGATTTAGTTTAAGAACTTGTTAAATGCTTAGAAGTCATCTAAATTAGCATGCCACAGATACAGTTGGACACAGATCTAGACCTCAGGACAGATGGCTGAGACTAAAGAAACAGATGTGAAATACATGGAACCCCAACAGATGAGGCCCTTTAGTGAGAATCAAATGGGGTGAAGCACTGAACTTTAGGGAAAAGCCTCATTTAGGTGGTAGGAAAGAGTAGGAAGCCAAGGAGATGGAAGATATAATGGTCAGAGGTGAGATAAAATATGAAACAAAATAGTTAATCATGAAATATTACCTTGTAGAAAGAAGTAGTTTAAAGAAAGAGATGCCTTAGCCTGACAAGAATTATTTGACCAGCTAAATCTACAGAAGTAGCACTTCCGAAGGCAGATGGTTTAATGACTTTTATTTAAGTTCATCGAAATCCAAGATAAAAATATATGGATTTCAACCTGAGGGCTAAAGCACATAGCAAGCTGAAAGATATATTATTATTATTGTTAATTATCATCATCATCATCATCATTGATTTTGCACTATCAATTCCTTTTCTTCTTCCTTAAATGTAAATAGGTTTGACAGCAATTATAACTAAAACTGACTGGCTCATTTTGCCTCATCTGCTTTCCAGAGATACTATCATCCATTCGTTCTTTCATTCAACAAATGATCATTGAGAACTTGCTGTAAAACAGGCAATGTTAGGCACCAGAAGTAAAACTGCTACCACAAAGTAAATTTTTCAAATGGGACGTATTCCAAAAAAAAAAAAAAATGTGAATTAAAACATGAAGAACATGGACATCTGCTACTCCTTTTTACTATTCATGACAACTCCATGCGGAAAGTCATAGACCAGAGATTGCCTGTAAAACAGAATATTGTTACTTTTGAGCAATCTGCCACCTACAGAAGTACGGCTCTGTTAGCTTTCTTAACTAAATGAACATTATCTACCTCAGTGTGCAGTATTAATTGATATAATGCTCGTCTTGGTTCCCTTAGGTGCTTTCACTTTATCTATATTGCTGTGTTCTTTTTCCAATGAGACTCCTTGCTCTTACAATCATCCACCCTCTGCCCTCTCCAATGTCCCAATGTCCCACTCAATGTAAGAATTACCAGTTCAGCTCTCTCCCACCACTTATCTCGGTTCTGCACATGGCAGCCTATGTAAGGCCTGCAGTACATGGCAACAGGTCTGAACTGTATGAGTTTAAACTAGTAACAGTATGAGTGGTTTTGCAATAGCTATTTATCTCCTAGTGTTCTACTCCAGTCTGGCAGCAGTTAACTGATGAGAAAACTGGCCTTTCCTTACTACAGTTTATGAGGTTGTGCAAAGCTTAATTAAGTAGGGCACAGATATAGAAAGTTGCTAAAGATTCACAAAGGATCTCTCCGTCTTGCCCCAGCCCATCCCTGTGCACAGATGGACACCGCTTCTGAGTGCTGATTTTAAATGACTTACTGCTTATTTAGAAATGTAAACAGTGGTCAGTAGAGGATGACTTATTTTATAATATGAGGCAATTATTCACTGATAAAATTTATCTATGTACTACTGGTATTTGCATAATTATAAATGGATAATCATTAAACAAAAGCATAATAGATTTAAAATGACAACAAAGAACAAACTGCAGAATTAGGATTGCTGACATGAGCAAAACAAACAGACAGTAAACCAAAGTTACTGGCAATGATTTGGGAAATAATTTTTTTGAAGGTTTTGGGCCAAAAGCTGATACACAACAATTTATACCTTATTTCCTAGCATCGTATTCACCAATAATGAATCTTTTATTTACATTTTGAAGTGTGTGGCAATCTGGCCACCATACATTATTTATCTTTGATGGTAAATATTTAAAACTGTAGAGTCCATTTTGAGGGGTTGGTTAATTTAACTAATTTTACAATATAAACTGTTAAAGTAACAACTTCTGAAACTTAATATCTCTAACTTTTAACCAAAAAGGTTTAGATTATTTTCCAAAAAGAAAAAAAAAAAAAACATGGCAAAAAAAAAATAGTGCAAAAAAATAAGAGGAAAGCATCTATTTCACGCCAGCACCATGGCTAGCATTTATGTAGTGTTGTGACAGCCATTCTACAAAGTGTTTTTGTATACACTTTCATTAATTCTCACAACAAACCTATATGGCCACATCAGACCTATGCTACCTATGGGATGGGATGGGATGGGATGGGATGGGATGGGATGGGATGGAATGGAATGGAATGGAAGCCTACAGACCTGCTCAAGCACCAGGAAAAGCCAAGAGGTAACCAAGACAGTTTCACTGGAAATACGAAGACCAATAGCCTCCTCAGCTTCCAGCCTCATACGTAACAGTTGATCCTGTAATGAGTGGGGACACTGGAAAGAAGTTTAAACTCTCTTCTGTGTAAGCAGAGCAGAAGAGAAGCAGGGACACCTCTGGTTTTTAGAAAGACATCTTTAGTGACAATATGAGAGAAAAAAGAATGAAAGGAAAAAAAAAATAATACCAAGATGACCACCAGTGTAGCCCTCAGTGATCAGAAGAAGCTTAAGAAGCATGATTAAGATTATAGAAAATGACAGTAAGATATTTTCATACAGACTGATGCACATATATGTTTCTGGTCCTTTCAAAAGACCAATTAAAATGGAGACCTGGGAAACAAGCAGTGTCAGCTCTTGAATTTCTTCATAGAACAGTTTTAGGAGAGGGAAACTGGTTGGGAGTAAGACAGGACCTATCTTGAAGCTGCATCTGCATAGTAGGCACATTCTTTTACTCAGATTGCATGATTATTTAGGAGTATCTTTAGGGAGTTAATAGAGATTCAGAAGATAACACCTTCTTCACCGCTCTTTTCAACACTACTGAAATTGAAAGACTTGTATTCTTACTTTTGTTATGAGAATAATTATTTGTGTGACTATCAGCAAAATGTTTGATCTCTCTGGACATCACTTCCTGTTTTATAAATTGGGTCATAAGGACTAGACAGCAACAAGGAGACTTTTAATGCTAGTAATCTTTGATTTTCTGATTGCTCAGGTATTAGAAATTCCCTCTGACTTATAGGTGTATGTTCTGGTCTAGGAAATATGAACCCTCCCTCCACCTAGAACATGGGGAAGTCCTGCTCCTCGTCACAACTCAGCAGTTTGATCCTGGAAGTCTTCAAGATAATATTAATTATAGAAAAGCTAAGCATCAATCAAATGTAGGATTTTACAATGTCTTTTCATGCCATTTTGTTTTTCCTTATCTTTTTATTAGACTCATAAAATACAAGTGTCATGTCTTACTAATTAACTGTGAATAGAAAGATATAATTTGTGTAGAATATGTTGTTTAAAAAAATAATGATAAATCCCATTACATTTGTGGTTCCTGGTTGGAGCAGGAACACCAACCTATGCCATCATTTCATCCTTTGTCCCACCCCTTTCTGTCAGTCCCTCCTCTTCCTTCCAGGTATACTATAAGAAATCTTCAGAGACCACTAAATCTGAAGAAATATGATATATAATGTGAAGCTAAGGGTGGTTTTCACTGTATCAGAAGCTAGTAAAGCAATGAGAATTCCCAAATAACACAATGTATAAGCTTACACACTTCGTGTTAGCACTGGACTTGTGCGTTCTCACTTTAAGATTCACCCTTAACCCAAGTGGTAATTTAACCTCTGCTTGAGATTCCCCACCCTCCACCCCCATGATGTGGAACTGCCTACCTCTTAAGATTGCTTATTCTTTGTCCAAAACTTCTTTGGCAGCTCTTCTGCACTGGAGTGTAGATAGGGTCAAGGGAGAGCATATGGCATTATTTAATCTACAGCTACTGTCAAGTGACATTAATAGCTTTTCCACTAGGAACTGTTCCCTAAGACTTTTCGAGGAAATAGCTTTATGATTGACTGTGGATGGAAAATATTGAGAGGGAGGAGAAAAACATAACTAGTATTTATATGTATCTACCACATATTAGGCATCTATGAATGTTTATCTCATAAATTATCATCACAAACTTGGGAGTCAACATTATCACCCCATTTTATGGATAAAGAAACAGAGGCATAGAGGGATGTGGTTGGATTCAAACACAAGCTCATTTTATTTGCCCTGCACCATGCCATCCTGTTTGTACACTTACATGACCGGTGTGACCAGGACAGCACAGGACTCAGTTATGCCTCAGTTACTCAGCTGCCTAACAACTGTACTGCCATGTGTACCTCTGTGGATAACCGTGTCCCTGTAGCCTTAGCTCGATGAATGTATGTCATCAGAACAAAACAATATCAGAGAACATATTCTGGTTTTTTTTTTTTCTGATTATATACATTATATACATTAGGAAATGAATGATGGGACTCAACAGGTTATAGTAAAGCTTCTAGAATATGCTGCTGTAGATAAAGTTAGGGAAGTATGTTAAAGGAGTTTTGGTTGATGAGAAATTCAAATAAGTGTTTTTTTGGGTGGTAGGAGTTTGTGTGTGTGTGTGTGTGTGTGTGTGTGTGTGTGTGTGTGCGCCCGCGCGCGCGCGTGTGTGTGTGTGCGTGCGTGTGTTAACTTCACCACTAAATCAAACTAAACCTTATAAATGAGTACCAAGTACATCTGCAGTATTGTACCATGAGGAGCACATGAGAAGGGGAAGATACAATCCTGGAAGCCAAGAAAAGACAAATACTACTGTAATACTAAAGAGGTAAACATTTTAAATAAACCACACTTTTCACCAGTAAATAGTTCACTAGATAAAAAGACTTATTTGTTTCCAAATTTTAAAATGACTAATAAATGATAATCAAAATGGTATTTGCCATCACACATTTAGACAGTTTAGATATCTATATATCAATCGATAATATGTGATATTGATATATGATTATATGTGATAATTATATCGGTATCCAGTTATATTTAATATTAATGATTTCAAGTAAAAATAAACTCAGACCCAGAGAACATGTCCATATTCTCAAAGGAAAAAAATTATCCTCATAAGGAAATATATAGGTTCCTATATTTCCCCTTGTGAAAGGAAATAATACAAGATTGGAAAGGTAATAATTTTGATTAAAGACAACAGAGAGGCAAACAAATGAGGATTTGATTGCAATTTTAAAAAACATTTCAGATCTTATTCTGTTATTTGCTTAATGATTTGTTTTTAACTCCACATTTACTGATTGAAAGATAGAAAATTAAATTGTTCTGGGATATTTCCTTGGAATAATTATTTTTAAAAAGCATGAAAGAATGGTAAATGACACTATCAGAAAATACTCCTAGGCTTATAACACCTTAAACAGCTAAGCTGTTTAGAAGCAAGAAGATATGGGAGGTGTCAATATCCCAGAATAAGATTTCTGGACAATAAATGATGACACTAGATAAACAGGTCCTAGAGGGATATAGCCTGGCTCAGGAAGCAGTGAAGAATTCGCTGTCCCAGATGCCTGCTGCCCGGTGCCCACTCGGCCAGCAGAACCATCCTCAACTCTCCATCCTACCTTGGGTTTCCCCTCTTCCTACAAACTCATCTGCATCTGCATTCATCTGTAGCACCTTCCCAGGGCTATAAAAATTTCCAAAAAGGATTAACGTGACTTTCATTGCATAACATTAGTGTACGAAAGGCTTCTATAAGCAGACTAAAATTCTCTAAAGGCAGATTACACTCTGTCCATATTTGTATTACCTGGGTTTGGACCCATAATATGTATATACTTAGTGCTGTACTACATTTACAGGTATATACACCTACTGGAGTTTTTTAATGTTCTGTTTGGCCACCAGATGTCACTATAAGATAAAGAATGCTATAGCATCACTGATTGTTTCTCACTAGAAGGGATTAAAAGGTAATTTCAATGAGTTTCTTTTGCAAGAATGCAAAAGAACAAATAGATTCAGAAGGTAGTCCATTAAAAGAAGATATGGTGAAGAGCTGAGAATTGTTGGGCCCTACTAATCCCTAGTTATTGATTCTACAACCTACCAAATTGGAAAATCTGTCTCCACTTTTTGAAAAAAGTGTGTCTAAAAGTTTTTGTTGTTGTTTTTAAGACATTAAGTAAAATGAGTATACTAAGCACATACTAATCGGAGCTCAAATAAGCAGAAGCAGCTTAAGCTAAATTAGAAAAATCCTAGATGTTGCAGAATTTGGATTAAGAATGTTCAAAATATATACCTGCATAAATTACTAGGCATTTAATAATCAAACTGGTGCTTATGTAAGTGAATTAAAAATCTGAAAAAAAAAAATCAATACAAGAAAGTTATATTATGCAAAAAAATAATAATTTCCTACAAAGGACTGAAAGTTCTACGATGCCATACTTGGAATTATAAAAATATTTGGTCTTATTAACTAAAGCTTACTGTACAAAACTCTAATTTTTGATATATAAAAATAAAAAAGTATGGTCCTCAAGGTCTATTGATTGTACTCCCTCAATATGGTTCAGATTCATCCACTTCTTCCCATTTCTGCAACTTGAGACATTCTAATGCCTCAGTGCTGATCACTCTCACTGTCCTGTGGCTTTGCCCCTTTCACATTTATTTGCCACCCTGCAGCCAGAGAAATCTTTTAAAAACAGAAATCTGGCCATGCATTTCCCTGCTTTTATCACCAGCAACTTTCTAAGGCCCTCTGGTTGAAGCCTCCTTCGGAGGCCCACAAGGCTAAGATCTGCCTCCAGCTCACCCACTTAGCCTGATTTTTTTTCTCATGCCCTGGGCTCCATCCCAGGGATGAATAATTTATGCACTTTCTACCCACCAGACCTCTATATGCAATGATGTTCTTTCAACCTGAGAAACACTCCCATTCACACTGCATCATGTTAATTCCTACTCATGCACCTTCTCCAGAAATTCTTCTATGATTTCACTCTCTCTAACCTCATCCCCAGGATACACACAGTACATGAGGTCCATACTTGGTATGTAAGTGCACATCACAGCACTCATACAAACTGCTTACTAAGCATTTTTCCTTTACGTTTTGCATAGTTTTATTCTTATTTCTCACTTAGTAAACTATAAGCTCTAAATGAATGAACTTAGCTATCCTGTGGCTAACCTGTATTGCAAAGCCTAGAAATGTTATCCCAGTAATCTCAGGTCACACATTCTTAGTTATCTGCAGAGCTTGGAGTAAGATCCAGACACCATGATCTAAACCCTGGGCTCTTTCCAATGTCCTGTGCTACTTCCCAGGGCCATTAAGTAGAAACCACTTCATAGTAATATAGCAGAGATTATTAAGAAGTACTAATTAAAGTATTAAAGAAAAACAGACATAGTAATTGTACAGATGTTAAACCTTTGAAAACATTGGCATGCATTCAGATAGGAAGAAAATTGCTAAATTTGTCTGCTCCATCTTTTTAGTATCTGAATCAGAAGGTAAATGGTCCTACTTACTGGTCTTCATTTTTATGCATCTGGCCTCCTGCTTGCTAATTTCTCTAGAACGGTAGCAACATCTCACATTTTCCTTATCGGTGTGTTTAAAGTGTTTTGACAGGACTCTCTCCTCTCCTCTATCCACCCTCAATCTACTGTAATGTAATATGCAGGAAACTTACAATATCTGAAACCTATTATGGGCATTCACAAGATGTTTGCATTCAGAATGACTTCACTGAATGTCAAAAAAGGAGATCAGGGCTGGAGTAAGCCTCTGATAAATAACTATGCTGGTTTCCTCAACAAAAGGGAAGATTAGAACTAGAAAGGGACTGAATAAGATGCTCTCTGGAAATTTACTTCTCCAAGGAGGCAGTCCTTGCCTGATGTTCTTGAGACCAGGAATCAAGGAATCCCTTTAAGAACCACTGAGCCAGCTGGAATTCAGGTTCGTTGCTCCTTAAGGGACATGAGCTTCCACAGGAGCATTATCTGGGCCTAGTAGTAACAATAAGATATCATTACCTCAATATTCAAAAGGCATAAGAGTGATATTTGGAGTAGAAGGACAACAGAAAAACAGCGTAAGCGTAGTCTGAGGTCATGCATTCGGGCCTCTGACCTAAGTTACCTATTTAGCAGTCCAGCCCTCCACCGCAGCTATATTCCAACCCTGGATCCCAAATCCTATTGTCAGGTATCCAGAGAGCTCTTCTCCATGTCCCCTAAATGAGCTAGATCTTGCTGTGAAATGACTGCTACCTCCTTAAATCTTGCTGCTTGACCTCATTCTTTGGACTAGAGCTCCTAGATTACCTGTATACACCCAAGAAGAGCACAGGGTGGAATAACCCCTGGGCAGTGACCACTGGAGCATGAAAATGTTCCCCAGAGGGCAATTCTCTCTTCATTACAGTTCACCTAGGTCCCCTAACCACATCAGGTATAGGTTGTCACTATCCCCATTGGCCTGTGATTTAAATGTCCCACATTCCAACATTTCCACCCACTGAATACCAGATTAGCAAGAGATGTAGATCAAGAAAACATATTTAAAGAACAGAAGGAGGAAAAAATGTTAGAAAACCTAAGAAGATACAAAGGGGTTATGAACAATTAGGTAGACGTAGGAAGGACAACTTACATAGACTTGATATGTCATGGTGACATATTTCAGCTCAATGTGGTCGAGACCAAATTGTCCTACTTCTAAAATACAGATATTTAAATCTTACAGGTTAGAAATAATACAGAGAAAAAGCATAGTTAATATTATTATAAATGTCCTCCCACTCCCTGCTTCCAAAGTTGAAGGAGTTAAGAGCTAGAAAATAAAAGCACATAGATTTCATAACTGAATTCAGAGATCTTTAGTGTCACAAAGGAGGGGCAGGATTATGGTTAGAAGGCAAGGCAGAAAGAGGTGGGAGCCAGCCAGCAGCCAAGAAAGGGAAGGCAAGGACTAAAATCTACTTCTTAAGGAACTCTAAAAATAAAGTGAAATATGAGAATACGGTAAATATGGTAGCCTAACACTTTTTGTAGAAGAGAAATACATTTTCTACAGGCTAAGGGGATGGAGAAAGAGAAGGAGAAAGAGAAACTGAAGGTACAAGAAAAAGAAAATTATTAATCAAGCAAACTCCCAGGGCAAGTGAGAAATGAGGAAGGCAGAGTCACAAGTAAAAAGCTTAGAGTTAGAGGACTGTGAGATAATGTTTATTGTCAGATTTAAAAGAAAACATTAACTTAAAAAAGAAAGAGCTATTGATTATAAAGATTGGGTCATGAATGGTATTAATTTCTATTTTTCTAAAGTATCTTCATCTACAAAAGAAGCTCCAAAAAACAAGCTACAGTATATTCTCATCTCTTTAATTAAAATAAAGATATTCTGTACCAATAACTTTTAATTTCCCTCTCTTCCTCTCTTGAAATTTTTCCGGCAGTCGAAACTGACATTATAATATGATTTACTTCTGAGCAGTCACTAGATTTTTTAAAATTCTTTTCAATATTCCTTAGTAGTGTCACTAGATAAAAATAACCATCTCAAGCTGCCACGTTTTAAACAGAAGCTGATTTTCCATTAGTTAGCAATCATTTACCTTTTTGCTGTTGTATTTTAAGAGATGCTCTTACAGTTTTAAGTTGTTAAAATAATGGTTTTTTGCTTCATTCTTTTGCTTCATAAATCACTATGTCAACTATTCATGAAGATAACATAATAGTGCCAAAAAATAGGTCACCAAGCACTGAGCCACAAACATAAATACCCAGATAGAAATCAATCCTATAATTTAGACAAATGAATATAAAAGTACTAATTTTTACTTTGTTCTTAAGCAACTATCAAACTCTCCGCTACTTCTGCATCCTACCACCCATAGAACTGGGTTTGACACACTCATGACTATTAATATAAAATATTCTTCAAATTCAACATTAGGGAATGTTAGCTATGCTAACTATGAAAATATATTTTGTGTTTCTATAGCTCCTTTCACCTCAAGATCTCAAAGATACTTTACTTTTTAAAATCTCCATTGCACTGGGAAGCCATTAAACCAAGTATCAGGAAGGAATATTGTCAGAGAAGAAAGCCACAGAAAATTTGAGTGAGTTTCCCATTCAGTGTAATATCAATTTGTTTAATATTTAAGAATAGTGTTTAGGATTTGAGACAGATGCCCGTGAATTCTAAATCAATTTCAAATCAATATGCCTGGGAAATTTTAAAAAAACAAAGTATTCATTATGCAACTATGGAACAAAAATGTATAATTCTGTTACACAGTAAAGAGAAATGGAACATTATTTTTAGTAAAAGAATTTTAAATATCATTAAGGATTATCTAGGTTTGCTAGTGTCAGCAATGATGAAAAATCTACAACTGGTTAATTATATTATATCCTGAAATATTTAATAATATTTTACTAGCATTACTACTTTTAGAAGGTATTGTAATTAATTGCATTTTTTAAATAACAACTTTTAGGGAACTGTCAAATGTAATTACTGTCTATGAACTGCCAATTTAGACAGTTTCACATGTTGATTTTTGTCAACCCAAGGAATAAAATTTTAAACATTAGATAATGCTTTATGCATTTACATAGCTCCAGAACCAGTATATATTTAATAATAAAATATTACTTAATATATTCAGTTAATGGAATATATAATTACATAGGTAACATAATATACTTAGTTAATGTAATAAGTAATAAAAATTACTTGGTTTATATATATAACAATATGATAATTAAGGAATTAGTTAATACCATTTTTCTTACAAAATACATTGCTATATTCATGTGTTAACCTCCCAAAGCCTTATTTGTCCAGCATGAGAAGATATTACTACAGTAAAACAGTTAAGTTTAAATATGTCCACATGCTTTGCTAATAGATTTTCCCCACATGGCCTTAAGTTTCGTTTTGTTTTGTTTTGTTTTGTTTTGTTTTGTTTTGTTTTGTTTTGTTTTGTTTTATGAATCCAAAGTCATTTGTAACACTCTGGCGAGGACTTAATTGTTAACTTCACTTTGAGTAAAAGCTCCTTTGATAAAAGTGGTCTGGAAGCCGGAGTCACCACTCTCTTGGGCAGAAGCGGGCAGCAGCTGAAGGGACTGGTTTGTCCTTTAAAAGAGTTCTCTCTCTGCTACATTTCTACTGTATCACCATGTGCTCACTTAGATTTTATTATTTACTTTTGATTATAAAATAAACTACAATTATAAAAATTCAATTGTGTCAAAAGATAACAAAATACTCTACCTATTCTTAATTTTAAAAAGCACCATTTCATGAAATAATTTTAAATCTGAGATTGCAATTTCCTATTCTGTTTCACAGATGGGGCATGTTTTTGTTCTACTGTATGCTTTAAAAATTAATGTAGCATTATTACATTTTAATAACTGAGTACATAATCTGCTTATTTTCATTTCCTTAAATTATGGGCTCATCCATTCTTATTCTAGGAAAAGAAAATTGTCCTAGAATCATCATTCTGCCAAGTTTCAAAAGAACCCTTTTAGAATAGTTATTGGGACTGCCCAAATATTATAAACATTAATAAGGCTAATGGTTTCCCATCTGGGATCATGAACACTGTTTACCAAAAATTAAAACTTGCCCTGAAAGAAAACAAAATTTTCTTTCTTTGGTCCTCCACATCTATGTCAGGATTACTTCTAGTACATAAAAGGAAATAAAATTAAATTAAGTAATAAAATAAAGCCAAAAACATTTTTATTGTCTATTTTGTGAACATGATTTTTATCATTATTTTATATATATATACACACACACATATATACATACACACATACTTTTTCTCATTATTCTATATACATACACACACACACACACACACACACACACACACACACATTTTGTATTATGGAAATCTAGTGACTTCTATTTATTTTAAAATTGAACCAGAGGGTAGGGGAGAAGGGAGAGTGGGAGGTAGATGGAAGGGGAGTCAAAATCATTTATTCAATTGAAAAAAATATAACTTGAAAATAAATTCATATTAAAAAAATTAAAATAATAAAAATAAAAAATAAAATCGATAATCTTACTGAATTCTCTTATTAGTTCCAATGGATTTTCAGTTGTCTCCTGAAACTCTGTGAATACGATTACATACTAAGACCCAATTTCTGGGTTCAATGCTTTAAATTTAGTATCATATTGAATCCTTACAAAAAAAAACTTAGAAAATAGTATATGGTCTAAGTTCAATATATATATTTGACTAGCTAAAAAAGTAAGGGAAAGAGGAGAGGCCCTGTGAAAACTGTAAAGAGTTATCTGAATGTAAAGTGTTATAATTATTCCTATATTATATCATCCATCTCCATGTCTTTAGCAATCGCTTGGTCCTAATCCTCTTTCATAGCAGCCAGCCAGTCGTCTTCTGTCAGAAAGTCATGCCAACATATCCAAAGCAAGCTCATCATCTTTCTCCACAGCTGTTCAGTAACCTCTTTTAATTCTATAAATATCTGTAACGTGTCTTACCACTTAAAGGGTGTTTAGCACATCCTACCTCCCTAATTTTCCCTACAGGAGGAAAGCAGATACTGATTATTTATAAATCTTTGCAGCTCTCACAACACAAGTAGACTTTCACTGAGCAGAGGATGAACTCAACTAAAGTCCAACTTCTCAAAGGTGGGCCCACACCATGACCTAGATGAGGTGAAGGCTGTCATCCTGGGGTGCTAATGACATGACTCCCTCTCACCCACTTTGATGATGTGAACATGCCCAGGGGCAGAGTGAGCCATCCACCTCCTGTTTCCTTCACTGGGCTGCACTCTCAGAAATGGTAAGTGCAAAATGTGGGTTATTCATGGGACTGGCAGGGGTACTGCCCAGGAAGGTGATGCGAGGAAGACCAGGATCCATGTGGGTCAGAGGGCAACAGAATGTGTTTGCCACTGATCTAAAATGAAAAAACTAAGGACAGTTCTTCACCCAGGCAAAACAGAGATGCAATCTACTCAGCTGCCCGTGGCATTTGTCCCTTTAGTAATAAAGACGACTATACAAGTGACGAACTGTCTGTAAAACAGCTTCTGGGGCAGGGAAGTTAACAGTGTAGAGGCTTTCTACTTGCTTGGGATAGAGCCCTCTCACACACAGTTGTTAGTTCCTTTAAAGACAAATTAATTAGGCTCTGCCAATAAGTTATATTTCTAATAACAGTGACAAGAGCAAAATTCTGAGATGTCCTACATGAAGTCACAGAAGGCTGAAGGGTGGGAGGAAGAAACAAAGAGTTAATCAGTTAGCCGAGCTGGTGGGCAGACACCAACAAAAGGCTGCTCACGTCCCTGAATTTATGTTGAAACTTTGAAATAAGTTCCAGGCGGCTATTTTAGCCCTTATCTTAAGAAGGATAGCCAACTGGCAGACTCCACTGCATTCTGCTTACACATGAACTTTCTGGATGTATGCCCACCTATCCCAGAACTAGCCCCCTTCACTTTCTATTTCACCTGCCCCCCCTTATCTACAGCCAGTCTAAATACTTTCAAAACAACTTACATCTTTCTTCTTCAGACTCACTGAAGAGCCCAGGATAGCAGATACATTTGCCTTCTCCATCTAGCCCTGCTGCTGGTGGTTCAGGCTATGTGCCCCAGGCTAGCATATGGCTCAAAAAAAACCCTTTCTTTTAGAAAAGCTTTGGGCCTTGAAGGACTTTGCTTAAAAACAGAAACACATTCTGTGATTCATTCTAATACCAAAAGCCTTCAAGAGGGTAAATCAATATATACTAGGTGGTGGTCCTTCACCTCCAATGCATTTTTTTAAATGAAAGTGCACAGCCTTCTGTGTACATCACCGGGATGCTTACGTCAAACTCGTTCAGAGCTGCAGCCAGCTCGCCGATGCCTGTGTGGCCTTTGGCTTCGTCAGTGGGCGAGGTAGCTTGAGCAGCGTTGGAGATGCCAGCAATGGCCTCCTGGACTTGTTTGAACACATAATCTCGGTTGGCTCTTGTGGCAGCAACATCTGGGTGGCGGAGAAAAGCTTGGGAGGCCGTGTACAGCATTGTGGCATTTTTCTTCAGGGCCCCTCGGGCAGCTGCCATCTCATCCCGACAGTGAGGGTCCTTCAGCTCCTGTGTGCGCAAAACACGAAACCTGTCACATCCATGACATTTTCCATAGAATTGATTGTAACAGAACTTAGAGACACAAACTCTGAGAACCACACTGAATTTTAGAAACCATCTACTCTTTCTTGCACTCTCTCTAGCTGCCAGGACCTAGCACATATTGTTCTTGCTATGTGAAAGATGTGAGTGTCCCTCATCCACCCTAGCCTTTCACCTGACAGGGTCTAGAATCCACCCTCCACTGAACTCTCTATCAGCTCCTATAGACGCTATTCTCTCCTGTAATTAACATACTTTATTATATTTACTTATTTAAGCCCATGCTTCTCAGTGGATCTTTGGTCACTAGTGTCCAGACTATAAAAGGAATGCAATAAATAATGTTGAAAGAAGGCAAAACCAAACTACCAACAAGGTAAGTGTCTCATATGGATCAGAGACAGTTATCAGCAGATAAAGAACCCAAACTTCAGTCTCCTGATACTCCGCTTACATCCATTTTCAATTATAATTACAAACAGGGGAAATCAAACACTTCTGATTTTTGCTTAGTGTAATACTACCACTTCATCATCATTTTTTAGGATAGGGATCATTTTTTTAAAACTACCTTTAATGACAGCTTCAATCACCGAGTTTAGGGAATAAAAAAGGAATAGGTCAAAGATGATAGAAGTTCCTAGTTTTGGATATCAAAACAAAACCACTGGCCAGTCATTTTATTTTTGGCTTTAAAAGATATGCTAAGAAAATGTTCATATTATTTTTGGAAATGTTAAAGGCAGTGCTGCTCTCTCAGAGCCGTTGTAGGTTGCCGTGTAGGGAGAATGTTCTTTCAGCTTCAAAATGTCATTAAAAGGTATTTGAACTACCAGGGTTCTATTCCTATTTGCTTATTTGGTACATGATAGATGGATGATCTGGCAATCACCTTCCTTTTTATGGGTCAAAATAACTCTGAGACAAGCACATTATATCGGACTATCTAGGATGTCAAGACAAATTGACAATAAGTAGTAACAGAACCATCTATCCTCCTTTACTTAAATAACAGATTTATGCCAGCCAACACAATTTCTAAATTGGAATTATTTATTTTTAGCTCTAATGATGAGCACAGATAAACAGGCAACAGATATGTGAGTATATGTCTATGCTAGCATATATCTAGGCAGTGCAGGTAGGTTTCTCCCAGCCAGTCATGAAGGGCCTTATTAACCCCCACAACACCTGGCTCAGAAATTCCATTATTTCATCACTGAGTGTCTCTGCTAAAAAAAAAAAAAGAAAAAAGAAATAAGAAATGAGGAAAAAAAATCTGAATACGTGAGAGATGATGGGTGGAAAATTCTCTCCAGAAAGATATTTGAGAAAAACAGTCTTTAACCATATGAAAAAAATAATAATAATCTAATTGTTGAATTATGAAAAACTGGTTAAGGAAACTACTGAAGCATTCATTTGATGGACTACTTATGTAGATATTAAACTTAGTTTCCAGAAAGTAATAATATGAATAATAGTTATATGAAATGAAAAAACAAAACACAATATGCATATTTTATGCATAATATGATTGCAAATATGTTAAAATATGAAGATAAATACTGAAAGGCAAAATACCAAAATATCAGTACCATTTTTTTCTGAGTGTAAGGTATTATATGGTTTTCATATCTTTCATTTCTGCTCTTTTTCTAAATTTTCTTTAAAAAGTATGAAATAGCAATTAATTAAAAATGAAGTGTTAATGAAATAAAAATAAATAATATTTATGTGTAGTCTCATGTGACTATCTCATATATTCACCCAGGGATTTTAAAACCGGCTACATGTTGATGACTCATGTTTCAATAACCAACCCACATCTCTCTTCTATTCAAATTTCTACATAGATATCTTACAAGTTTCTCAAAATTCACATATTTAAATATACAATCTTTACTTATTACTCTGACTAGTACCTTTCCAGTCTCCCTGATCTTAGTAAATTTACCACCATCAACCCATTTGCTCAAACCAGTAGCTTAGAACTGGTTGCTGTCACTCTCTAACCACACACATCTAATTCAATAGCAGGTCCTATGTGTTCTGTTTTCAAAATGAACTTTGACATCCTATAGCCGTCTCCATTCCCACAGCTCCACACTCATCGAGACCACCACCATCTCTCACCTAGGCTACTTCTGCCCCCTCTCAACTACAACTAATTTCCCCTCTTCTACTCTACTCCCCTCCCTTTTTGCAACATATAGGATATTAAAATGTAAGTCCAAGACATGATACCAAACATTAAACTATTCAAATATTACAGACTCACTTGCCATTAAATCCAAACACTCTACAAGACTCCAAATGTCCTGGCTCCTATTTTAATTCCCAGCCTCTCCCTGGTTCACTGAGATCAAGATTCAGTGTGTTCTTTTTCAGTTGTTTAAAAAGCCAGTCACTTTCTGATCTCACAACTGTGCTGCTGGGTAACTTCATTCCCACCCACATTAAATTTGAGGCTACCACACGAGATTCCACTTAAACAAAGAATTCTGCTGGTAACAATACTTAAAGGCCATCACAAACTAAAATCAGGCATATGCCTGTTATATAGGCCATTGTAAGCTCTTTAGGACAGGGACTAGATCTTGGCCAAGTCTGTACCAGCGTCACTTCAGCTTGGTACAGAATGAACATGCAACAAATATTTGTTGACTGGAACTTTCTGGTTGGTCATAGAAAATCCTAGAAAAAACCACTAGGAATTGCCCAAAATGTTGAATTCTGGGAGCAATCAAGAGAATGAGTAAAAAGGATTTTAACTGACTCTTCCATATTTGCAAACGTGTTTTTGTTAGCTAGGAAGAAAGAAAAAGAACACATTTTGGGGAAACAAAATTCTGATGGCACCTAATGAACAAACAAAGCTGGCTAAAACTGAGGGTGCCAGGGGAGGCAGAGAAGACCCCAGGTCAGCACCTGCATCAAAGTGACTCGCTACCCACCTATGCTCTCCCTCCTCCCTCCATTTTTCTTTCTGCCTTTCCTCTTATTTTCTTCATGTTTTCTTCCTCTTGTTCATAAAACTTTTACTCCACACCCTGTATATCCTGGATGTGCACATGAATGGGGTGTCTAAAGGGCTAGGAAATAAAAAGGGCGAGTATAGAGGGTGGTGCCTAGAGAGTGACCACAGCGTCACACCACTGTGTCATATTTTTGATTTGACTGATAATTTCCTAAAGTGAACAAAAGGTTAGAAGGTGGTGGGGCTGGCAGTGGGGGTTCCCACAAGTGATGCAGGTGGCCTGTGACCTCCTCGAGGTAGGCAGAGGCCAGAGAGCACTCTAGGGCCCACAGTGGTATGAGAACCAGCCCAAGCAGGAAGCAGCCTTTGTGATCCCACGTACTTAGGGCATTTGCTAATCCCAGCCAGCAGATGCTGATGATCTATCGTTCAAACCTAGATAGCTACAAGGTTACTGAAATTCACACATTTTCTCTCCTAGCATTTCCAAAATCTTTCTCACCTGTTGTCTTCTTGCTGCTACATAGTTAAGTTTCACCATCTCTTTTCCAAATTCTTTAAAACGGTTTGCAAGGTCTTGCTCATTTGTAGCATTTTTGACAGCTTCCAGGGCTTCCTCCACCTAAAGTGATAAAAACAAACATATTTATTTCAATAATATTTTAATATTATTAAACTTGTTAGAGATGGTATCTTGTAAAGAGAAAAAAACACTAATATTCACTGACATTTAAATAAAGTAATAGGGATAACAGTATTCCTAATGAGCATTTATAATCAGAATAAATATTTGTTCAAGAATTATGGAATAATTTATATGTGAAAGAATAATTGCTGGACTCTTAGAACATAAAATATTATACTGATTGTATTTTATTGAGTTGTGACTCATAAGGAATATAAACTTCTAATGTTGAGAAAAAAAACAAAGGAAATATATATTTTTTAAAAAAATGGAATTTAAAAATAAATTCTAGAAATCTTCAGAGGAGGAAGTGGTTCACAAACCACACCTGGAAGAACTCCTGGGCTGCTAAAAGACTGAGGCAGCTGAATCTGCAACCAATTTTCTTGGCAACATCTCTAAATCTGGGACTAAAGGGATTATAATTTTAATCTGAGTTTACACCCTGCCACCTAATGGAAAGAGGAGATATTAAACCTCTAGAAGAAACTGAATTGATGTTTTGTTATCACTGAAGGTGTCATCAACTAGGGTGAACAGAATGACAGCAAGCATGCCACCCTAATGATATGCTCTGCTTCCAAATTCCTGCAAACTGTCACCGAATTTTTCCAGCATGGCCTTGTACTTGTTATCAACTTCATTAACAACTCCTTCAAAAATGATTGGAGGATCTGAAAAGTACTGAAGTCTCCTCTCCTCCAGGATGATTTTAACTTTAACATGGTGTGAAGATTTCCACAATCAGTAACCCTTTAAGGTTATAATACCTTTAGACTCAACTAAAATTAAAACTAAAATTCAAACTAAAAATAAGATATTATGGTGAAGCAATCAACCAAGTCATTGTCAGTCACAGAGCATCTCTGTAGAAATTATTTTATCTGCAGAGATAGCAAAGAACACAATCCTGAGTGAATAAGGCATAAGACAGATATGTGTTTACAAAATTAAAAGTTGTTAGTTATGAAGGGAGCCTGGTACAAAGGCTGCAGTGCAGGCTTCTGAGAGAGGCAACAGAAAAGAGAAGGCAGCTCTGCAGGAGTGATAAGAAATGCAGAGAATACACGGGTTTCCTGCAGAACTCCGACTGGCTCTTGTAGTTTGGACCAAAAGAAAGGACAAGATATGGACAGTTCATTGTTTGACAATGCAGAAATACAAATGACCACTAAAGTGGCTGGGAAAAGCCATAGATTAACACAGTTCTGAGCTAGAGAGATTGGCAAATTTGCTTAAATTAGACACAATTGCAAAAATGGTTAATCTGACTTTCTTAACAAGTTTCACTGAGTGGAAAAAGAGCATAGTGTATATAAACCAAACCTTTTACTCAAC
This sequence comes from Eidolon dupreanum, assembly GCA_028627145.1. Taxonomy (NCBI): domain Eukaryota; kingdom Metazoa; phylum Chordata; class Mammalia; order Chiroptera; family Pteropodidae; genus Eidolon; species Eidolon dupreanum. The sequence continues at coordinate 56,201,345 of CM053515.1, forward strand.
AGATATAATGCTGTTCAACTAGCTAATTTATCTCATTAAGGAAAGAGTTGTAGCAAGGGAAGTTAGTTAGAATGGTAATCTAGATTCCACATAAAATTAAGTTTCCATTCTCATATTCTATGACATTCTGCATCTTTTCTTCTTCCTAGTTGCAAAAATATAAAATAGTGACTTAACTCCCCAATGTTAGACTTTCCAATTTCTATCCAAGCTCTAATAATACTCAAAAGAAAAGAAAGAAGTATAGTTGAAAAAGGGACCATTGTGTATCAGCATGTGTTTTAGAGACTGAAGTCAAATTTCATTTTATGGTATAGAATGGCCCATTTAAAGTATTTCATAGTTTAATTAGAATCTCCTAACTCAAGTCTTATAAGAACAGACCAGTAATGTCTTCCTTTCTAATACATTTTTATAATAGTTTTGACATGGCTATCAACAGCTTCACAGAGGGACAGACAGCCTGAGCAGTTAATTTGTTCCTGTTGCTTATTTGAGTTGTAGATCTTTTCTCGGGACATAAAAACTGGTTTCAGGGAAAAGCAAAATAATTATCTCAGAGAGAGCTAAATCTTGGATTTGTTTTATATAAATACATATATTGGCCTATATATATATATGTATGTATGTGTGTATATATATATATATATATATATATATATATATATATATATATATATATATCGAACTTCTCGTTGTTAATCAGACCAATTCTGAGTATTTATTTTGTCGTGTTACACATAAGTTACTTTCTCATTGGTTTTCTCTGAAGAATCCAGATGCCAATTTTAATTTATGTTTCTAATTCAATAAAGTTCTTTTGAAAAGAGATAGCAATGAAGGTGGACTTAGTCATACTCAGAGAATTAAGGTAGACTTATTCATACTCAGATTTAATCTAGAAGGATCTGAGAGATCACCTAGTGGCAAGTTCTCATATAGAAAACTGGTTCAGAATCCTACCAAAGTCCCAGAGAAATGGAGGGAATGGGACAAAAGTTTGGGTTATGGGTGCACATGCTGCTATTGGATAGACTGATGATGCAGAGATAGACAGAGATAGAGAATAGGTAGAAAGTGGAAGGGACAGGGAGGAGGAAAAAAAGGAGAAGGACAGTCATCAGGCACTTTTCAGAAATCAAAATCAAGTTTTAACTTTTGAACAGAGCCAATGATTTTTTTTTTTTATTCTTTCTCGGTGTTTGAGGAAAGGAAATTGACTCTTAAAAACCAAACAAGCACCTTAAAAGGCAGTTCTTATACGGAAGAGGTGCTTGGAAGGCCACTAAACCTTTTGACACCCAGTGTCTTCATTAATAAAATGAAGGCAATAGTGTTTGTCTATACGCTACACAAGGTTGTTCTAAGAATTAAAGGAGATAAGAAATGAAGAAGGGATATAAATGGGAACTATTAAATAAGATGGACAACTAAATTCACATATAAAAAATGAATATAAAGGTGCTAAATGCTCTAATTGGAAGGCAAACTCTCGGATCAGGCTTTTAATAAAAGATCCAACAATATATCATCTACAAGAGCCAATTTAAACAATAAGACATAAAATGCTGAAAATGAAAAAATAACACCTTCTACCCTAATAAATTTGAAAACCTACATAAAATCGTTAAATTCTAAAAAATATAAAATGCCAATGTGATACAAAAAGAAATAGGGAATTCGAATAGACCAAAGAATGTTACAGAAATGGAAACGGTAGCCAAAGATGTCCTCTCTACCCTTTTCCCAAATAAACCAGGCACATTATATATTAAAAAGAACAAAAGAAGGAAAAAAGAAAAATAAATGTAGAATAGCAAATACTTGGCAGAGTGCCTAGCAAGAATTAGGAGCTCCTTAAAGAAAGATATTGATGTGCTACATAGTGTCTACTGGAGGGAAATTTTTTTTCCTAAGTAATTTTGAAGAGGAAAGACTTCATTTTACTCTTGGGAAGTCTGCAGACAACAGAGGACTTGGGAGGGGTGGAGGGGACACTGCAGAGAGGATACAGGCAGCAGGGAGCTGCGATGGCGCTGAGAAGGAGGGTCGAGCTAATGCGGGAGGTGTTATAATAAGGGGGGCTGGGTTTGGGAGACCCTACATCCTGGATCGGGGCATTACTTCCATGAGCTGTCATAGCCTTCCTCATTATGAACGTCCTCGTGATCTCGGACATTACAGACAGCTGTTCTCCTCCCACGGCCAGACTGGGCTCGTGAACAGCAAAGCGAGAATGCTTTGCTCAGCCAGGTTTTCCTGTCCTTAATAGTGACAGCTTGTACATAGGTACAGCTGAAAAGACTGAAATTTCTAGAAGAGATATTAAATTTCCTCCCTAATTAGTGGATTAGAATATTATTTTCAGAACTTGTCAGTTAAACTCTTAAAGTCTTAGTCTTCTCATAGAGCTTGTGCAAAATAGCCCCCACCCCCATTTCTAAAGCAAGCCTGTCTGCCGCTATTATTTAGTCCACAGCTGTGTCAAACTTTGCGACAGACTCTTTAAATCAGTCTCCAATTCTGCTGATTGAAATTGCACTTAATTTACTTTGATATAAAAATGTAGCCTGAGAATTCGTTTATCCATTACATACTTATGAAGCACCTACTAGGAGCTAGGCAGGCACACAGGGACAGCGGTAATGCTGAACTGAGGCATCTGCCCCTCCTGGACTGTGCGATCTGGTTCTCCTGTCAACACTCACTGCCCATAGCAGTGCTATAAACCATGGCTGTTACGATCATCATTTCGATCTAGACAGACTGACCTCATTCCAGGGTCCTACTGTTGATACTCGATTGATTTTAAGTGACATTGATGAAACTATTTAATAAGTCATATGTAACTCCCTTGTTAGATTCTGGGTTTATAGCTAAATTAAAAAAAAAAATTATCCTGGAAATAGGAGTTGGCCAAGTGAACAAATAAATGAGTGTTAGATTCTACATTTAACTACTTTTCTTGTTTAGTCACATACTCTGGTTTGACTATGGGTGTCCCAGAGTTTTCATACTTTATCCTTCTGCCTCCTAAAGATAAGCTGGCCTTCTTGATTGAATTGTGGGTCCTTGTTAACAAGTGAGGAAAATGATTTCATTAGAAACCAGGAATGATTAAATGCTATTGTCATTTATTCTTAAAGGGCCATGTTTTATAAAGCACAACAATAATAGAGCTTGATATGTTTCCAAAGTTATTTTCGGCTTTTGAAAGTAAAATGACACCACGGAGTGTCACTGAGTATTTACAATGTGTCAGACATTGTTCTAAATGGTTTGCTCATATCTAATTTAGTCCTTAAAAACAGCTTTCTGAGGTTATTTATCTTTTTTTTTTTTAGTTTATATTTTACAGAGGAGAAACTGAGATCAGAGTCACATGACCTGTTTGCTCACAGCAAGTGAGCACTGAAGCCTGGCTTGAAACCCAGGGGATCTGCACCGAAGAAAAATACACAGACACCTAATCGCTGTCACAATTTGCGCCTTGATCAAGCCTTGCCTGAAGCTGCAAGCTTTTAATTTGGTAAGCCAATATATTCCCTTTTTAAAAGACCAAGCTGAGTTAGGTTTCTGTTATTTAAAATGGAGAACATCCTAATCGTTATGTTTTCCTTCTAGGTGAGACTATATCAATATGCACATTTTCCCAAGATGAACTATATTCTTGCTTAAAGTCTCCCCACTAGCCTATAAGGTTTCGAAGGCAGGATTTGAGCCTTATTCATCTTTGAGGATATCTATCTTGGCACGGTATCTTACATCCAATAAGTACTTTTCAAAAGGATAAACTGAATAAATGATCAATTCTGAACAACTCAGATGTATGAAGTGAATACCAATGACAGATCTAACAGAAAAGATATGCTAGGAACCTATGTAGTTATTTCTACCTTTACAATCAGAGACAAAAATATTTTATACCAACTGATTGCTGTTATTCAAATACAAGAGCCACATTAGACCTTCAGGGCTAAATGGGAGACTACTGAGAAATAATAAGTTACTGAGGATGCACAAAACTATTTGATGTTAATGTCACAGAAAGCACAGGTAATATTAAAGTTATCCTATTCATCAATGCTCCCAAACACTGGGACAGCAGAATTAGATTTAGTCCTTGGTAGCCACTAAGAAAATCTGCCTTTCCTTAGAAGTTAACCAAGGGGTTGTTGTTTTCTGTTTTTGCTATTCCACTTTTTGGAGAGAAATTTTGAGATAATCGAGAACATGATTATTCTAGGACCTAGCCTGAAGATAGAAAAAAGGTGACTGTTTTCTCTGACATACACATGTCTAGATGTGTTTATGCAAAATGCCATCACCAAGGCTAAAATCTGACAATATAATCTGATTACATTAATTCAGAGCCTAGAGAAAATAAATATCCCTCTTCAAGATCACTGATTGAAATGTGTGATTCCTTTAAAAGTCTGAAGTACCACATGTCAACCTAAAACAATATTAACTGATTGCAGGAGACACCAGGTGTCTGGCTAGGGAATCATTCGCCAGCAGCTTCAACAATAAATGCTATTGTAATTCAGTATTTTTTAAAGATGTCTGATGTGCAACTGAGCACTTTAGCTTTGCTCAGGAACATCAAACTCCCCCTTCAGTGATAATTCAGCTTTGAACTATGCCACTCACTATTCCATCACTAGTCTCCTGAATTTGAAACAAGTACAGTAGCGAAACTGTTTTGGGACCCACTGATATAATATACTCAAAAAAGGGTTCCATATTAAAGTACACGCAATTCAAGTATGATAAAACAAGTAACATAATATGGACAACTAGCACATCTGTATGTTACATGAAAAGATGGACTCCTTAACACCATATAAACTTAAGTTTCCAAATATAATTATAAAGCAGAATGCAGAGACCTACCAAATCACACCACCTCTGCAGAGCTCCCAAGTCGCCACTCACTTTTAGTGGGTGAGTAATATTTGCTCACGATTACTCGATTTGCCAACAATTACCTATCCGGTTGCAGGGCAGAGAATGAAGGTGGGTGTTTTAGGAGACTAAATCGACTAGCCTTCGTCTACTAAGTGAATTATTAATGAAAAAACATGAATACAAGTTTCTGATAAAGAAGGCAATTTTTCTATGTTCCTGTAAGTTACTCAAAATGAGAAAAATCAAGCTCTGGAAAGAATGGCAATAAAATTTGGTATGTCTTAAAGGATAAAAAATAAAATATCACGTGTAATGCTGAAAGGTAAAACAGCTGGGTCATGGTTACCATGGCAGGAAGCTATAGGACTCTGCAGGGTGTTACTCAAGCTTCTGAGCCAACAGCAAACCAAGTCACTACTATAAAAAGCACCTGTCACTCTTATTCTAATCTACGTTTTATCGTCCTTCTGATAAAGAAATTTTTATTTGGAAAAAGTCTTAATAAAGGTGTAGATGATAATTCTAACCTGCTCTATCAAAACACAGAAAGATATTTTCTTCATCCTGAGTTAAAGACAAATAAATAGATGCTGGCAGACAACACTTGTTTATGAGACAATGTGCTTCTGTGGAAAAGAACGAAGATGCTACTAAGAATTATGTAACATATCTGTTTGCAATGACCTCTTGCGTAGTCTTTTTATGGGTGTGTGAGGCCCGGAGCCCCATAATACGAGAGACTGACCTGAACTCACAGTGTGCCATGGATCACCAGCTGAGTAATTCAGAGATAGCACTAGAAACTGTAATTCCTCACTTGTCCCACAAGATAGCAACATTCCACCACTACTGTTCACTGCAGAGGCTACGCTCCAAGAAGAACAAATGTGTTATTTAGTCTACAATCATTTTTAATTTTACTACTGACAGTCTGACAGGACTTCTTAATACTGCTGGGTTGACCTTTCCATGATTTGGGGCTAAATCCTTTTTTTTTTTTTTTTAACTTCCTTTAATCTGCTATGCAGGGAAGAGAATACAATTGACTCCACATTACGACAAACTGCAGTGGTATTATCAACCAACAGCACTGGTCAAAACAGGTAGGTGGAAAGACAGGGCTACAGGTAGCAACTGGTGCCACACGTCACATTACAGGCCGGGATTTCATGAGCACTCCATGTGTGTAGGCAGTTCAGGGAGAATGTCTATCCTGTCATCACTCCCCAAGAATGGCTGAACCGGGCCTTCCAGAGCACAGGGAAGAATGCCACATGAGATGTAAAGTTCATTTCTTTAGGCTCAGTTCTGTTCTCCCTCTGGGTAAAGGAAGATTGTCTGTCCAGGGAAAGATCTTTCTTAAAATGTTGCCTAAGTAGGCTGTAAGGGAAAGATAGAACTTTTTCTCCAGTACACTTGAGAACAAAGTTACCTGTTGCCTAAAAGATGCATATGACACAGATGGGCTAGAAGAATGACAGCCAGCACTTCAGTCTGCAGAAGGGATCTTACCACGGCAACGTGGCCACCATTATTCAAATGCTTACGCTGTGTGAGACTATGATAAATGCTTCACAGGAATTTTCCCCGTTTACACATCCCCACAACTCTGAGGGCTGTACTGTCATTAGACCTTATTAACAGTAGTGTCTGAAATGAAAAGAAGTTATGTGGTAGGTTACAACACAGCTGTAAGTAGACACTAAACCAAGGTTAAATCTGGCCAATCTTACTCTGATGGCCAAATGGTTTAATCGTGATGTTTAATCGTGATGTCTCAATACCTCTGAGACAGGTAAAGTCTCTCCTCATATTGCCCACATCATCCTATTTACAAGGAACTTTCCTGGCTTTTGAGGGCCTATTCTGTTAGAAAAAACTGAGAAAAACTTCCAAGCAGTTTCTCCTTTGTGTCCCTTGGTTCTTCAGGCACCTATAATAGAAACCGTGAAATGATTCATGGTTTATGACCATAGAACTCAGGACAAAGATGTTGGAATTTGAGGTTTTTCATAATATTGTGAAGTTTATATGTAACTTGGAAATCTTGGCCGCTTTACTGAGATGAAGTCAGATAAAAGATCTGGTCCAAGATTTTTTGACAGAAAACATTTGTGGTGTTTGAAACTTCTTTGGAAATTACTGAACAAATCTAAGATGGAAGGTCAGAGGAGAGCAAGCTCTCATTGTTCATTTCCCATCTCACCTGCCCCCTCATTGTTCATTTCACTGACAAAGAAAAGAAGACCTGGATGGTTGACTAATAGGGAAAGTGATATGCCAGGAACGGCCAGAGCTAGGGAAACTAAGCCAGCAAAGAGTTGGTTCTCTAAAAAGGAAAATGCATGGTTCGTCTAAAGACCTGAGATCAGTCCAGGGTTGGTGCCAGCTGTCTAGGAATAAGACTCATTGAGGACATGGAATAGAGACTCTCTAGGCAGAAGCCATATTGCTAAGCAATTAATGTAATCATCTTAGTTTTAATGGTTGAACTATCCTGGTTGCAACTAGTTATTGGCCAGCAACTGGGAAAACAGAGAAAGGCTAAGCCATCAAGGACTGGGAAGTTTGCTTTGGCCCCTGGTCCAGTAAAATTTGTGAAGAGGGTAAGGCTCCACTTTCATTAGGAAACACGAGAGTTAAAATGAACCAAGGAACCATGACAAGCAAGGCACATGTAATGGAGTTACATGGGTTGGCAGGGCACCTATGTCCCCAGAGACCCAATCGGGTATGATAGATGTCAAGTGTGGTGTAACAAGGTTGATTCCACACAGGGAGGAGTGATGGGGCTTTTTATTGCAAGACTAAGAGTCCATATATATAAATAAGAGTAAGGCTGGAGAAGCTAACAAAATATATTCAACATGTGATGTATGTTAAGATGGGCACAGGTGGTCATCTGGCCAGAAAACCAGCAGAGCCGACCTAGTTTGAATCAACACATGGACCAGCACTGCTCTGAATCTTAAGACAGAGCCAAGACAGGTACACCACGCTCAGTCTCTGCAGCTGAAGAGAATGCAGTTTTGTACTCCAGGAAGTAAGAGGTGTTTTGAGAGAGAAAAAAATTCAAGTGAATGTTCTATAACTTTCTGAATATATTCTTGAATATGATTTTAGTATTAGAAAAATTGGGGGTGTACCACACGAGTGAGTGCCCAAATGATCTGGTGAGGAGAGACACATCTTCAGTAGGAATCAATGCTGCAATATCTGTGGTCAATATTGCCACTCACGTAAAGCAAGTTTTGGTAAGTTTTACATACGTACAATTTTCAGATGAGATAAAAGTCTCATGACATCTGCCATGTCCGCCAGGATGAGTAAGCGCGTTACAGCCGATAGCAAAGCTCTTGCCGCTCGCACCATGGTGCCACGCTTCACAGATGAGCACGGGTCATCAGCAAACTCCGAGGAGGCGATGCGCATGGTCTCACCTGGAAGACAAACAAGGAGGCATGTGGGTAGATGGGAGGCTCAGGGGCTGGCAATCCTAAAGATCTGTGGATGGATGATTATGGCTTTCCTTGCAAAACTACCATGGACACATAGTACTTCTCTCACTCCCAGCAGAGCAGTACCTTTCAAGTCAAAAGCATCGGTACACATGGGCAGGTGCTGTGGACAAAACAAGGTGCTCATGTCACATTAAATGTGGAATAAATAGAAATATATTTAATTCAATGTGTCAAATAATTGAGATGAATTCGTCCTTATCTTAATCATTCTCACTCTTCATTTCCCTTGAAACCAATGATATTTTAGGCAGCTAGTTAAGGTTCCTGTCAGTTCAGGTGTAATGATGACTGCTCTACAGAGGAATGAAACTTAAGACCTTGCCCTCATTAACTCTGTACTCTTAATCGAGTCAGACAATTACAGACTATAGAGATACCAAAAATCTAGTCTCTTAATACTCTGTTAGGAACCTATTCTCCAATACAGAGAACATTTATAAGACTATTGAACCAATTCTACAAATGTTTATTGAACACATACTTGTGTCAGATTGTCTACTAGGCTCTGGAATTACAAACATGACTGAGAATGCCCTACTCTCAAGGAGTACACAATCTAATAAGGAAACATGTAAATTCATACACTCAATACAGTGCTTACATGTCATAATAGTCATATGATGAAGAATGTAGGCAAAAGAGAGAAGGGAGTAATTTACTTATAAAATGTGAGGCCGGAGGGAAGCTGTCACCTCAGATGGGCTTGGAAGAACTAAGAAGTGTTTACCATGAAGACAAAGGTGGCACCTTAGATGGCATGAACTGTGTGCATGGTTCCCAAACCCGGACTAAGCCCTGGGGGTGGGGAACTGCAGTCACGGGGAACACACAGTGAAGAAGGGGTACAGGGGAGAGAGGTGCCAGTGCTTGGAACACCATGGGAGAGATCTGGACTGTGTGCTCCAAGGGAGGGAAATGACAGGAATAGATTTCTATTTTGGCCACAATCCATAAAATAAAGCGGAAGGGACAAGGATAGGGCAGAGAAACCAGTTAGTAGGGAAAATGCAGTTATAATCTGAGAAAGCAGTAATGAAGGCCTAGACCAGGGAAAAGAATGTGATACAGGAAGGAAGGCAATAATAATGAGATCTGTATTGGAGAAACAATGGCTCCGGAGACAGGTTAGATGTAGAGACTAGAGAGAGAGAGTGCGGACTTGTGAATACAGACACAATGCAATTGGCAGGTACGCAAAGGGACTTCAAATGTGGGAACCAGAGGGAGATCATTAAGTAGGGTGAGACAGGTCCCATGTCAATGGGGTGGGTTCCCACCTGGGGTGGAGAGGGCTGACAGAAAGCATAATGAAGCTTCACACAGCAGAGCGTACACAAGTGCATAAAAGCTTCAATAAACTAGAAGAGTACCAGTAATGTGACCAATTATTTAATTTAGGGTAAAACAATTAATTTAATATTGTATTTATGGAAATGATACTTCTCATCTATTAATCAAAACCTAGCTCATTTAAATAAAGTCAATTATATCATTGAAAGTCTGTGTGTTCTGTAATTTATCCTAAGATACAAGGAAAGATAAAAAACACTTCTTTCCATTTTACAGGCAGATCGGAATATAATGTAATTTGCTCAGTTGGTATTATAGTTATTTAAACCCTCACAGTGATACTTTTATACTTGGGAAATGTGGGTGTGTATGGAAATATACTGTGCTGTTGAATTTTTAAAAGAAACTACCATCTATAATAAGTATATTATATAGCTGACTAGCTTATCTTTTATGCCTAGGCATAAACAAATACCTTGATATATAACAACAGCCAGGAAGAAACTTAAAATTCCATTACCATACTGGCACAATGGTGAATTTTCAAGATGCATGGCCCTAGAGGACTAAATAAACTTTAAAACAGAGGTTGGCAGTTAGGAGATATATATTCAATCCAAGTGTCCCACCTTTGTCACAGCCTTACATAAATCTCCTCCTCCGTGCCCCTCCAAAAAAGACTCATTAGAAGATACCTGTGTGGTCTGGAAAAGAAAGCTACCTTGTTTCCAACTGTACAGTGCAGCTAGAAAGAACATTATACATCAAGGCAAACCTCATGAAATATTGAGAGGGTCACCACAGATAAATGGATAAATGGACTGGATCTACTTATTCAAAGAAAGGGAAGATTTATTCTGCATATGAACCTACATGGTTGATCTCAAATTTTGCAGATTAAATTGATATGAGTCACAGCTTGGGTAAAAGTAGTGGCGCTCAGATAGGACAACTCTCAGAACAAAGGCACCCCCTCCCAGCCTGTGGAGGTGCCATACCTCATCAAATTGATTTTCAAGTTCAGGCTTTTGTACAGAGGGTAATATAATAGCACTTCAGATACTGACCATTTGGTCAGAAATACTGCTTCAAAGCCAATTAGTGCCACATAAATCTGTATAGAGCTCTCAGATGGAGCTAATCAACTTGGGGTCCATAGCAGGCACCCCTGGAAGAAGCTCAGGAGATATCTATAAGACTGGGGAAGGGGGAGAAGAGAAGGAAATCGAGGGGAGAGGAAGGTAGAGGTGGAGAGAGGAGAGGTGAGAAGAGAGGAGACCTACCTTAGTAGATAGGACTCTGCAAATGGAAATCTCATGTTAAATTCTGAGATTTTTCCTAAGATAAATAGATGATTTAATTCAATTTAATTAAAAGTAAAAACTCATTTTAAACACAGACAAATGAGTTCATGTTATTAACGACTACAAAGGAAAGACAGTCCAAAGTTGGCTATGACTTCAATGTGTTTTACATCCCTATAGTTTTAGGATTACTGAAGTAAAATGGATATCTATATTACAAAGTGATAAGTTTATCAGGATAAAATTAGCTATTTTCCCAGGGAACTACTTTTTCTATAATATTAAAATATTTAGCTAAGAAATAGAATGTGTATATAGGAGAGGGAAGGAAGCAATAAAGAGAAAATAACAGATCTGGTATTTCTGTTATTGATAGTCTTGTATTCAATCTCCCTTACTTGATTATAGACCTAAGCTCAGAGCAGTGTGGCAAAGCCACTGAGCTCCCCAAGCCACTTCCCTCTGTTGGAAAGAAGTAAAATTAACACCTTCAAATAATATTTATATAGTGCTTCTAAATAAAGTTTTATTATATAAAGTGCTGTTCTAAATGCTATACACACATATGTACAGATATATAAACTCATGGATTTAAAGTCACAAAGACCTAGAATCACATCCCGACTCCACCCTAACCATTACTAAGTATGTGAGCCTGTTGATGATTCAATCTTTGTGTGTCGGTCTCAACTGTAAAATGGGGGTGAAAATAATGTTAGATGTCTTATGGGTTACCATTAGGGTTAAAGATTAGAGGTGATGCTTTCAAAGCACACAGCAGAAGGCCTCACTCGTTTTTATCACACCACTAGTACCACTATCATTACAATTCTCTCCAGCACAACAAGAAGTATTGATGAACTTCTGGTTAAAGTTTAGAGGAGTATTTTTTGGTTGATTCCACTCCTCATGTACATAATAATTTAGAAGCAATGAAACATTTTCCTGAAAAAAATGCTTATTGCTTTAAGTCAGAACATAACCTCTGCCCCACCCCCCAAATATGGTGTTAGTGCTTGGTTTTCAATCAGTGATCATTCTGGTTCTATTCAGTGCTGGAGGCATTAGGATGGATAGATAATTGTGCATATGCTATCAATAATATCAATTCAAGCATGGAATGAAGCAGGTCAGTAATAAATAGAAGAGAGGGAAGACATCTCAGGCAAAGGCATTTAGGAAGCAGATGATGAACCAACGGCATAAATGTAGCTCATTCTTTGAAGGGTGAGCCTGCACACAAGGTAAGCACTGTTTAAATAGCTGACCAATGAACTATGGGAAAACTAAGAAGCAAGGGACAAGGTATAATGAAAAGCTTGGCTCAGAGAGGGTAGGGTGAAGGAATGAAAAACTCAGAAAGTTGATGGTCCTAGACGCTGATAAGGATTTAACTTGTCCTGTCTTTGTACTCTTTCAGCAATGGCAGGCACTAGTATCAAATGATGGAGGCTAGAACTACAGTGAGAATAAAAATGAAAACAGTGCCAGCCGCAGAGCAAATGTAATGAAATAACCAGAATAAGAGCAGATTAAGACATATGGAGTTGCAATGTACCTACCACACGTCATGGGTAGTTTACACTGTCAATATTTTTACTATAAAATAAAGATTGCTTCTCCTGAGAAGTGAAAAATATGGACAATTAAAAATAACTAAAAATAGCATACCATTCCAATAACCAGATGACTATCTGGAAACATCTGATGAGGTGTCTTCTAGAAAGTTCACTAAGCCTATATTTTTAACCCGTAGTTATCATATGTAATATCTATAACTGCATATTTTCTTTTGTTTAATTACATAGATTTTCCTTTTTCTAATTACATAAATTACTGTGCATATATTAATAGTTAAAGTTCTTGATATTTCCCCCATTACAGAATTCCTATAGAAGATGAGAGAAAAAAGCAAAAAGTCCCCCATCCTTTTAGCTTAGGTTTGTGCCCTTTTCACAGTGACCTACACCTGCCTTAAAACCTTTTCATGCATATTTTTCTCAAGGTACAAGTCTTAAAGAATACTGAGAAAAGAAAAAGAATACTGAGAAACGGATCCTATACAGCAATGCAGAAAATGCAATATATTTTTAGAGAAGAGAGCAAGATTAGTGAGGCATAGTACCTGACCACAGCTTTGCAAAGCCTTGGCTAGTTCTGCTCCCTATGCTGTATATCCTCATTCAGCCAAACACTTACGGAGCCTGTGCAGGAATAAACATAACTGAATTTTAAAACCATAATTGAGCAGCCAGTGCACATCTTTTGAATGCTTTATCATTTTTTTTTTATTATGTTGTAGATTCTGTAAGGCAATGTTAAGCTTGAAAGCCACTTACTGCTATGGTTACCTAATTTTCAAAGCGTGTGGGAAAATATCTTCATTTGAGATAAAGCCAAGTGAAATGTTACATAAATGGTCAATGCAGAAAACGCAGTGGAAATTACAATGTTATCATAGGCAATCTTGACACATTACACGATACACTTCTTGGTTCAGTTTTAGAAGACATACGTGAGCACTCCTTTGATAAGGATCATGCAAAATTGATTGATGTGTAGGAAAGAATGAATGGAGCAGGTGTTGATTTCATTGAGAGCCTCCGAACTAACTGCATTAGCAAACGCTGAAATATCCTCTTTGGAGGATGGTTCCAGCAGCAAGATAATGGTGCCAACAAGGTGATTCACGATTCTTTCCACTTAAAGATTCTATTAGGTTATGTCTATTTGGATATTTTATAATATGCTCTCTTATTTCATTCCTAATAAGTACAGTCCACTTTTATTTAGAGCTCACAGTGTACCAAGGTCTGTTCTAAGAGCTTTACACATTTTAAGTCAGTTACTGCTCAAGAGAACCCGATGAAGTAATTACTTACACTGTCACCATTTAATACCAATGAAACAGAAAAGAGAAGTGAAGATTATTTACCTAAGGTCAAACAGCTGGTAAGTGGAGAGGCTGGAATTCAAAACCAACCTAGCTCTGGAGTCTATGCTTTTAACAACAGTGCTTTAGAAATATCTTTAAGTTCTACTTAATGTATTAAAATTATTTGTTTACATATCTCTGCCTGGACCTATATTATGAGTTGAAGACTTGTACACTATTTTATTCAGTTAGCAGAATATTATAAGGAAGAAAGAAAGGTAGGAAGGAAGGCAGGGAGGAAAAGATGGAAGGGAGGAAGGAAGGAAGGAAGGAAGGAAGGAAGGAAGGAAGGAAGGAAGGAAGGAAGGAAGGAAGAAAACTAAATAAAGATATTTAACCAATTTTTCCCAGGCTCCACCACTCTCTATTGTCTCCTATCAGAGTTTATTTATGACCGTCTGTCCTTATAGACATTTGAGTCTTCACCCCTTCCCAAGACTGTAAGCTTGGTCAGAGTATGCACCATAATTTTAGTATATTTATTTCTTTATTCCTAGTACCTGACATATATTTGACAAGGTATGTTCACTCAATAACTGTTGGGAGGAGCAAAGGAAGGCCTGCCTGGCACCTTACATTTTGAAACATAAAATTGATGCTGAAGCAAGGGAAAAGGACAAAAGAAATCCTGAATGCTATAAACGTCACAATAAAATAAAAATTTGAATATTTTCTGCCCCCTTTTTTTTAAATTGGACTTATGATTTCGACAAGCAGCAGGGAAGCTGTAACGTTTGAGAAGGCAGTTGCTAGTGGAAGTAGGAACTCCTCTGCTCTCCTTAATTTTGCCCACATGGGCATTTGATATCAAGAGAGAAAAAGTCTTAAAACTTTTTTAGAAACAATCAAGAACTTGAGGGAGCAATGCATGCATTTCTCCCCAGGGTGGTTATGACTGAAACTCATGATTAGGAAAAAGGTCGACAATCAGAATTTTTCAGAGGTTCAGGATGATGAAATAATGTATTTTCTCAAGCAAAATCTGCATAAAGTAAGCTACCTCCTGCAGACCCTCTCATTTCTAGCACTGAATAGTTCGTGTCTTTCGATTACCGAAAAAAGCAAGATAATTTGACGAAAACATGTAGTATTTAGAAGAAAGCCTCACATGCTTTTTCTTTTTAAAAAGCAAGTATTGTGCAAACCACATCAAAACCAAGTAAATATTATAAAAAAGAATGTTGCTTTTTCCTTTATCATTTCACAAGGCACAGTGGGCTACGAGGACTCTTTATCTTTCTTTGTTTTTTTCAAGGAGCTCTCTGAGCAAACAAGACATTACATGAAAAATGACAGAAGGCCAATGGATCCACTATCTCTGATGTGATTGTGAGACTGGAGCATTTCTAACCTGGGTGAGCCCTCCTCCTGCATCATTCAACACCTCACTCTCATTTTACACATAAAGACACTAAGTGGAAAGTGACCTGCTGGAGATCAGGCAACTGAGTGAGGCCAGCATCCCAGTCTCCTAATGTCCCAGTTAGGAGTTCTGTCCACTGCCTCAGAGTGGTTGGGAGACCAACAAAGCACATGTGACACCAGCAAATGATAACTTCTTCCTCACCTAACAAAATCCCTGAATAACCACATAGCCTGTTACAGCCCTGCCTCAGTGACTCAAGCATCTGCATCCTCATTTGGTCAGGCCCACTATTCTTTATCAAGGTGAGTAACTGAGTCTGTCCTAATGCAATTTTCTCCCTATCAAGATATGTTCAGTATGCAATAGTACTACAAATGTCAGTAACTGATGATTAAGTGTATTGAATGTTATGAGCTATTAAACATCGTTAGGGACAGTAATGCATCACCTTGCAGAAGGCACAGATCATTAAGCATATGGATTTTAATTATTTCAGCTGTAGCCTTTTCCTGGGTTGGGAGGAGAGGGTATAAGGTAATTTTGCATTGTCGTAGCCAGAAAAATTATCAAGCTGCAATATGGCATACTTCACAAATGAGATTTTTGCAAGGACCAATTAAATGTAGCAAAAGCCACATTCCATAAAGAAGTGATAACTTTCTTGGGCTCGAATCAGGGGAGTACCATAAACCTGGAAATCTTAAACAATGATATGCTAAGCTTAAGAGAATAACGCAGTACAGAGGATCAATATAGAACCCAATGTGACTTTTGTTTTTATAAAACTAAGAAAAAAAATGATGAACATGTAAATTTCATTCTATAATAAGTGTTTCTGAAATAAATATATTTATGAAATATCTAATTAAAGAAAGCCTATTGTAAGTTAGTTTGTAAAGCAAATAAGCACCCAATAATCTTTTGTATAAATCCAAAATTTCAATGACCCTATATATGTTAAGCAAATCTCTATAAAAAGCATACTTCTGACTTATTTTTAATCATGTCAGTGTTTATATTGATCAGTATCTTTATTCTCCAACAACCATGAGCACAAATCCAAATCCACTGAAGTGTCAATAAACTGATATAATACTTGGTAGTTGAAATGTGATTTCTAAAGCCTTTTAATGTAATGAAGAAAGAAAGAAACAATGTCACAGCTGGCATCCAGATTGGACAGCAGAAATAGTATGATCATTGAATACGCTAGCACCTAATTCTGAATCGAAGAGGTAGGCTCAACATACAAAGATAGAAGACACCTTGGTTTCCTCTTGCTAATTAAGATACTATGTAAGAAAATGCACAGGAGGGAGGTGGTGGTGTGGATATAACATCCAAATTCCAGAATTTAATAATACCTTGCTTGGAGGGCAACCTAAATCCACACATGACCTCTCCAGCACAGAAACCCTCAGCCTCCTTAAGAAGCCAATTCAATTTGAGATAGTTCTAATTGTTAATTTTTTTTCCCTCAACTGTTTGGTCTTTGATATGCTCTTCTGAAGCACATATAAAAATCTAATCCCCTCTTCAACAGGGTAGAGCTAGAATTTTTTTTTTTTTTACTATACATTAAAGAAAAGGGAAATGTCAAAATGTTTATCAGCCATTGCCCAAGAAGTAATGCTACATCTGGATTACAAAAAAGATGGCTAACTAAAAGAAATGAACAACTCCTCCCAGGTTTCCAAATGGTAAATGCCTACTAACTAGTCATTCAAGTCGAGATGACTTATTTACTTTTATAGGATCTTCTACGTAAATTAAAAGTGTCAGTATGAAAGGTGTTGCCAATCAGCTTTGGAGGAGACAAATCTGGTTTCTGGCATGTTGCAAAAGCAACTGGTAAAATAGATAACACTTGATAACAAGTCACTCTGATCTATTTCAGGATCTACATCACTACATATATTTGAAAGATATTACAAGTGAGCTCAATGGTGGAGTCCAATTCCTCAGTTTCAAAAGGGAGAAGACAAGTATCAAGAACCTTATATGGCCTGTTCAAGGGCCACATGGCCAGCTACAGGCAGAGGCCAGACGAGAAGCTGGGCCTGTTGACTCTGAGTTTTATTTGATACAATTTACCACTATTTTTAATTTCTTTAGCAACCTTCTGTTTTTAGATACGGCTTCACAAATTCACAACTGACTGTCCCCAAGTTAGTCCATATAATTTAAGCCTTCTTGTAGTATTTTGGATGTTTTGATATTATGCTTATGTACAAATATATTTTAAGTTCCTAGGTATTTCAAAATTGTCATTAGTACAACTAAATAATAATTGAATCATTGATTTCATATTTGCTAACATATAAACGCAAAGAAAAGCAAATAGGAAGTGTAAAAAAGTCACATCATATAATTTTGCATCTTATAGGCTGCAGATAAAATATGCAAGAAATTGCTATACTGTAAAACAGAATGTCAGCTTTTTCTAAAGTAGTCTTTGACCAAAGGAAAACACAGGAACAACTCTCATAATGAGAAAAATTGATTAAGGATAGAAAACTCTTCTATACATTACAAAGCTAGAAACAAAACAAAAAAAAATTCTGAGTAACTGGTATTATAAACACGGTAAAAGGTGCTATAAAATTATAGCTCAATTAAGATATATTTTAAAATATAGCATGGAGACAACTGATTTTCTTTACTGGTTTAAGGGCAAAAAAGCCCAAATGATCAGATTCTAAGATTTGAATGACATAATCTGCTTTAATTTTTAAACTGCCATTGATTTTTTTTTAGTCATTATCACAGAGAAATGGCAGTTTCTTAAATGTGATTATAACCATGAGTCTTCTACACTGAACTGGCAGGAGGCACCCATGTCACCATATTCTGGTCCTATTTTTAAGAAGGCTCAAAGAAGGGACCACATCTAAATCAACATTAGTATATCATTTGTAATAAAACACAGCTAAGAAAAAATATATTTGCTCAGAGGGAGGATGTGGCAATAGGCAACGAACAAAATTGATTTAAGGTAATTTAAAACCCTAAATCCAGAATGACAAAATGACAAAGTGTGCTAATCAATGCTTTTTTCACTTCTTTGATCAGCAGCTTGTCACTAGGCTCATGATAGATCTCAGATAGTTTTCTCTCTTTCCAACTCAAAACTACATTTTTAAAATAAGGGAAATAAGGTTATTACAAATATCAACCCTGAAAGGGAAAAAAAATGCTTCAGCAGGGTGCCATGCAGCCTTAAGGGGGAAGGAAATGTGAGGAGTAAGAAGTAGGAGAGTTATAGTCCTGTCTTCCCTGTATAACCATATCTATAAATGTGTGTGTGTGTGTGTGCAAAGTATATTAAGAGTCATATACCATTTTTCTCATTTATTAAGCACTTTCTATGTGGTAGATGCTTTCTAGGTTCTAAATATTCAAGATTAAGCCATGATCCTTGCCCTCTACTTATGTGCAACTTGATTTTTCTGAAAGGCTTACTAACAGGGATCATCCAGAATAGGGGTCTCCAATCCCCGGGCTGCACACCAGTA
Organism: Eidolon dupreanum; assembly: GCA_028627145.1. Taxonomy (NCBI): domain Eukaryota; kingdom Metazoa; phylum Chordata; class Mammalia; order Chiroptera; family Pteropodidae; genus Eidolon; species Eidolon dupreanum. The sequence continues at coordinate 56,220,187 of CM053515.1, forward strand.
TGGGTCAGTGGCCTGTTAGGAACTGGGCCACACAGAAGGAAGTGAGCGGCAGGCAAGTGAGCGAAGCTTCGTCTGCATTTGCAGCTGCTCCCCAGCGCTAGCATCATCGCCTCAGCTCCACCTCAGATAATCAGGCATTCCATTCTCAGAAGAGCACTGGTCCCTGGTGCCAAAAAGGTTGGGGACCAGCAATCTAGAACATATATAGAGAAGTGTCCACTGAGTAAACACCTGGAAATTAAGAAGTTGAATTTTAGATACTTGGGAATCATGAGCATGTAGGGGGTGCTTAGCTATAACAATAAGAAAGGCCAAAAAGTATTTGTGTGTATATCTATATCTATATTTATCTACACTTGCATCTATATATTTATACCTATCTATATCATCTCTATATATCTATATCTATCTACCAATCAATAGATATAAAAAAGAGATCAAGTTTTTCTTTTCTTTTTTATTCCTCCAATGGGTAGCTTTTAGTCATGACTGAGAGATGACAGACACCAGCTACACACTCCCACCATCCTCTCCCCCAACTATCTGGTAGATTGATAAAGGACAAGTATGGATGAGAATGTCCCAAATACACTCTTCACCATTAATTAGTGCCTTGGCCCCATATTGAGCAGGTCTAGGTCAACGGTGGGATTTTGGGGTCTCTCTAACTTCTTAACATAAAGCCTTAAATGGAAAATGGGCTTGAGGTATCTAGGACCCCTTTCGCATGAGCTGACTTAGTTTTCTCTAAGATTTCCAAAGGAAAGAAACCCCATCTTATCACACCAGATTCATGAAATTGGAGGAAAGTATAGAGAAATGAAAGAATGAAGAAAGTCAGTGAATTTTATTTCATCTTTTCTCTCCTTTGTATATGTAAAAAGAAAACCTCTGAAAAAAATAATAATAATGTAGGGTATTCAAAATGTCAGAAAACAGGACAAAATTATTTTTAAAAAGTGTGCTAATTATATTTTCAAATAATAAGCACAAATATTCTTCTTCAACCTCAACATCATATCTTATAAAGAACAAACAATTTAAAGCGAGAATCAAATTGTTAAACTGAGAAAAATTCAGAAAAATACTCTTTTCTCTATATTTCCAGACTTTTTGGACACTTTTTGGTCGATTAGACCCATTCTTAGATTTTATTGCCAGCCTCAGAGTCTTTTGCCTCTTGTAGCTTGCTTCCAAACAAAGGGGAGCATCTTATCGTTTATTTCCTTTAAACCAAAAGTAGAAAAACAACAATAAATGACTTGCAAATTGTCCTATGTGCACTTGCCACTGAAGGTAAGTGTCCAGTCCCTTAGTCAACATATTACCTGCTACAAATTAATAAAGTCACATTGAAAGTATTAATTTAACCTCCCATGTAGGTCTGCCTATATACAGAGACTATTCTGATAGTGCTGATGTGAGTATTCTACTCTGTGTGACACCATAATAAGGATTCGTAAACATGGATTTTTAAAACAAATATACATGGTTGTTTAATTCTTGTATCACTTACATGTTATGGAGAGGGAGTGACTGAACAGTAACTGCCCTGGGGCACTGCTGGGAGCAATCTGACTGTGGTTAGGTATGGGAACTAGTTTTGAACAATGAAGGGGAGTTTATATTCAATTTCTACCCTTAATGGTAAGTGGTTCTACTCTGTGTGGATCTCTTCAATATAATCAATGTTACCTTTTCTACTTACTTTTAGCTCACCTCCTTCTTCCCCAGAGACTGACAACAGATGACTAAGTGATCTCAAGAACCCCTTGTAATTTTGGATAACACAATACAAAAAAACAATTAATAACTATTATTTATAAAATGTTTACTATATACCAAACAGAATAAGCACTTTACATATATGATCTTATAATGAAACAGACAACATTAGATCTCTTTCAAAGATAAAAGAAACTATGGCTTAGTTCAGAAAGGCTTATTGCTTTGTCCAAGGCCAGCTTCAACTCTAGGATTTGAATCTAAAGCTGCTGCACTTAAAAGTCTGAGATCTTAGTTAACTTTAAGTTCTAAGCCAAGGGTCTATTGGTAGAAAAACCTAAAACACAATATAGCAATGAAGATGATGTTGATGATGGTGATTATAGCTAATCTTCTAAATTAAATTTATTGGGGTGACATTGGTTAATAAAATTATATAGGTTTCAAGTGTACAATGCAATAATACATCATTTGTGTACTGTATTGTGTGTTCACCACCCAAAGTTAAGTTTCCTTCCATCATGATATATTTGACCCCATTTATCCTTATCTACTTCTCTCTCTCTCCCCCCTTTCCCACTGGTAACCACTAAACTATTGTCCATATCCATGAGACTATGTTTGTTTGTCTTGTTCATTTGTTACTTTCAGTTTCATATCCCACATATGAGTGAGATCATATGGTTCTTCACTTTTTCTGTCTGACTTATTTTGTTTAGCATGATAATCTCAAGATCCATCCATGTTGTCGCTAATGGCAGTATTTCACCTTTTCTTATGGCTGAGTAGTATTCCATTGTATATGTGTACCACACCTTCTTTATACAATCATCTTATGGAAGGGCCTTTCTGTTGTTTCTATGTCTTGGCCACCATAAATAATGCTGCAATGAACATCGGAGTGCATACATACATCTTTAGGAATAAATGTTTTCAAGTTTTTTGGGTACTCAGAAGAGGGATTGCTAGGTCATATGATAATTAATTCTATTTTTAATTTTTTGAGAAACTTCCATAATGTTTTCATAGTGGTTAGACCAATTTACATTCCCACCAGCAGTGTATGAGGGTTCCTTTTTTCCCACAACCTCTCCAACACTTGTAATTACTTATCCTGTTGATGACAGGCATTCTAACAGGTGTGAGGTGATATCTCATTGTGGTTTTGATTTGCATTTTCCTAAAAGCTATTGAAGTTGAGCATCTTTCCATATGCCTCTTGGCCACTTGTATGTCTTCTTGGGAGAAGTTTGCCTAGTGGTGGTTATATCCTAACCATTCCCTGTTATTACATCTGCTAGGGCCTCAGTGAGCACCGGACTGCATCCGTGGCTTCCATCTCCATTCCTCCCCCACCTCCCATCTCCACTAAATGCCCCAATGTGCCCACCTTCAGGTGTCTCAATGTGCTGGTCCCTTAAAGGTATTTGTGTGTTGAATAGGGAATCCTTTGTTGAATTGCAGCTCTCCAGCTTATCGTAACTTCAAGGGGAGAGACGTGGAGGTGCCCTCATGCCACCATGCTGCTGATGTCATATCAGTATTTTACAAAGTCCTTGCCACTTCCAAAGCCATTATACTAATGAATACTTTTAGCATACTACCCAAGACCTAACAAAAGTGCCCAGTGAGTCTCCCAGTTTCTAGGCTTATCCTCTTTCTATCCCTCTCATGCTCAACAACAAAAAAATTGTCAACTTAGTCAGATCATGAGAATCAAGGCCTATAATGATCATTAATCAGAGTATGTTCTTATATTAAATCAAGAACTCTAATATATAGTTTTAAAGAATTCTACCAATTACACCCCCTTCTCTGTTATTCAGACAGTCTCTTAGTGCTTTAGTTTATACTATACTTTGGCATGCAAAACCTTCTAGCTTTTACTAAAGCATGGCACTCTCTTTTCTGCCTCCAAACTCCTACTCTGCTTTCTCTAATCATCACCACCTCCAGTCTTTTTTTTTTTTTTTTTTTTTGATGGTCAATATAAGCTTCATTGAGCTAAGCAGTTTTTGCATTTCCCTTAGCTGTGGAAAGCTGGGTTACATAATTCTTATTATTCCAAATAATACTCAGTCTTTCAAATCCTCAATGAAATATTAAACTGAGACCAATGACTATACTTTTCTAATATTTAATGCATTTTTTCACATCTAGTCTTTCAAAAATATTTTTATTTACTGAATATAATATAACTCTATTAAACAGAATCTCTTTTTTTTTTTCCATTTTATTCTAGATAGCAGAGAAAGGATCAATCAATACAGAGGGTCTTGGTCCAGTATTATCATAATAAATATTCACACTCTGCCCTAAGCACAAACAGAATAACATCTTGCATCACATTATTCTTTTTTGTTTAAACTTGGCAACTCTCTAAAAATAAAATCATCCACCTATGGAAATTACAAAGTCTGAATAATAAAGCATAAATATTTTAGAAGAGCTGGGTTATTTTCCCATAGACTAAAACTGCATTTTCAAATATTGTTTTTTAAAACACATCTTTCCACTTTCTAACAATAAATTATGCAGGACAAATGTTTGAGAACTGAGTAAGAGGATAATGAATGGGCTAGGAGAGAAGGAAAGTCCAGATATACTTAAAATAAAATTACAGAATGCATCTCCAACCTATATCCCTATGCCATCAAGTTCACCATTGGTAAAGGGCGTTAAGTGTTAAATTGTGTCCACCTCCCAAAGATATGTTAAAATCTTAACCTTAGTACCCAGTATTACAACCTTATTTGGAATGGGATACTCTGTGTAGATGTAACCAACTTAGAATGAAGTCATATTGAATTAGGATGTATCTGGATCCAATTTGACTGGTGTCCTTATGAGAAGAGAAGAGACCAGATACAAATACCCAAGAGGAGAACGCCATATGAGGAGAGCAGGAGAAACTGAAGTACCAAAGTTGCAAGTCAAGGAATACCAAATATTGCCAGCGAACCCCCAGAAGCCATGAAGGAACAAGAAATGATTCTCTCCTCCAGGTTTCAGAGGGACCATGGCCTTGACAACAACTTAATTTTGTACATCTAGCCTCCAGAACTGTGAGTGAATAAATTTCTGTTGTTTGAAGACACTTGGTTTGCAGTACCTTACCTTATTACAGCAGCCCCAGGAAACTGAGAAAAGGAGACATGTATCCTCCCTCTGTGAGGAATACTGCATTTTATAAACTTTTTAATATATTCTGCATCTGAGTTTTGGTTGTTAGATCACTGAAAAATTATTCAGCCACACAAGAGTTTGAGCAGAAGTCATTAAAATTATTACTCACAATAAAATTTAGTCATCCAGGTACCAGCCTACCAGAATCTCAAGTTTCATTAATGACTGCTGACCCAAAAGTAAGCTGGGCTACAATGCAACCAATTTAAGGAGGGAAAATCAGCCTCCCTAAGTGCCAAGTAAAAGAGACATATTGCCAAGAGGATCGGATGATCCGAAGATTAAACCCAATGGGCTTTGAATGGCTGCCATGCTCTGATTGACAGAAACTGTCTGTGAAAAGTCATCCCTTCCATGCAAGGCTGGGAAGTGAGCCAGAAGTGGCAGGAGGCAGAAGAAACAAAAACCTGGAGATCTGCAATGGCAGCAATTAAAAATGATGCTGGGGCAGTGAGCAGCAGACACTGCAGCACTGTGAGTCAAGATGAGAGTCGAAGATGAAAAGAGGCAGTTCTGTGGCATGGAAGGTATCATGTATCCTTTAGGTATCACCTGTAATCGCCTCAGTCTCCCTGGGACACAAAGAAGATATAGGTCAGCTTGGCAGCATAGATCAGCAGATACATAGCCAGAAAGCTAGGAAAATCTCAGTTGTCCATATGAGCAAGCCAAGCTAGGGGGATATCAAATATCCAGTAGCTCACTGTAGCCAGCAACTCTAGTAGCCACCCTAAAGAAGATTTAAAAATGACTGAAATGTTTGGTAATTTTCCTGCCTATGTTTGCCAATTGATTCTATCTACAAATTTTATTGCTTTTCCAAATATAAAATTATATTAGATTTCTGATTTTAAAACAAACAGATACATCAATGGATTTAGTATGTAAGACTTTTAAACAAATAACTTAAAAGACAGAACTGTTACTGTTATTTTGTTTAGAATTCCAGGAAATGTCAAAAAGTACAAAGTTCTTTATAAACAGAACATGGCCTAATTTAATGTTTGTAACCCATCTTTAATATTTCACTGATAACACCACTGATATTTGTTGAATGATATTCTTATTGAGAATCCATTATATGTCAAGTACTATTCTAGGTGATAATGACAGTGTCAATAGAACTTAATGTATGTCTGTGTCCAAAAACCCTAAGGCCTGATAAATACTTAATCAAAGTTTTCCCTGAGTCCACTGGGAAAATGTAAATGACAAATAATATTGAAAAGAGTGTCAAGTCAAGGTAGATGATTGTAAATGTGACCAAGTGACAATTTTCTAAAGATAAGAAATATAACTTAGAAAGGAGGGTTTCTCCAGCATTTGCATCACTGTCCAGGAAATATAATACACCCAATGTATTCTACTCACAGCCCATCAAAATGAAGAAAAAAAAATGATCTAAAAGATAATTCCTGTCAGTCACTGTCCCAGGAAAACAAATTCCAAGGTAACTACCAGAACTATATTAGATTAGGTATATTTTAGATATGCAGCCAAACAAGTACAGCATGATAGCTCATGTTTATGATGATGTCCCGGAGGCATTAAAAATGTTTAAAATACAAATAAACAATATAAAACTTTTGATCATAATAGCCATTTAAAAATAAAAAAAAAGAAAAAAAATTATAAATCTCTGGGAATAAAACAAAATGATAATGACTTACATGTAGAAAATTATAAAACTATCAAAATACATTTTAAAAAATATGATGGAATGAAGAAATATACCCTAATGATAATTAAGACTCAATATTTAAAGACAAAAATTCTTTGAAATTTATCTATAAATTTAATGCAACCATAATTAAACTCTCAATAAAGTTTTCATGTAGAGAAATTAACGAGATGATATTAAAATTCAGATTGAGGAACAAAGGCCAATAAAGAATATATGAAATGATTTTGAAGAACAACAAAAAAGGGATGAGGTCTTACCCTGCCTGATATCAATATTTATTAATAAGCTATAGTAATTAAGTCAAAGTAGTGTGCCAGCAGAGACTGACAAATGGAATAGGATGGAATGCCTGGCAACGTCCAACTTACAATATGCAAATGGAAGATGGATGAACTGTTCGAATGGTGCTATTGACTATAAATAGAGAAAATAATAAAACTAGATCTTAATTCACAAAATAAAAAATGAGACAATCAAAACACTCAAAAAAGATCAATAAAATTAATTACATTATTATTTATAAAAGCTTAATATAAAAAATAGGCATGAACAAATTAAAAATATTGGTTACAGCCCAGGAATAAATATTTGCAAAAAAATACATGAAATACAATGTTTGAGTATTCAAAATATAAGTCTAGCTATTTTAGATGAAGAAAAAACAACCCAATGGAAAAGTAGGCAAAGAAAATGAAAGATAGCAAGTCCAAGTGGCTGATAAATATATGAAAAGCCTGACAATCGAAGAAACAGAAATTAAAGTAATAGTAAGATATGATGTTGTACTCATAAGATTGGAGAAAAAAAACAACACTAAACACTGATAAAATTAACCAAGGATGTTGGAAACAGGAGGAGTATAAATTGTTAGATATTGGAAACACTCCAAATCCCCAATAACAATAACATAGATAATTTGTGCACCCAATGGAAAATAAGGTAATTACAAAAAAATAAACTAGGTTCATTTAGTTAAGTTAGAAAAATGCAACTTAGTAAATGATATTTCCAGGATAATGCTACTAATGTAAATATTAAATAAATTCCAAGTAATAACATAAATTATTTACAAATGGATCATATGGAAAGAGGAAATCGAACAATTCTTTATGGCAAGATTGCTATTGATAGGGGTTAAGAAAGAGAAATAGATCTCTTCCAAGAACATCTATTTGTATTGTTTTATTGGTTCATACTTGGCAATAAAAGTATGATACAGTGTGCATCGATTTGAGAACACTGGTTTTCTGGGTATCATGCAATGAAGACTAAGAAATCAAAACGTAATAAATGGAAAGATTTTCCTCATCAGTCCTCTGGGATGGCTACAATCCCACTGTTTCGTGAAGAATGTATTGTTTGGAAGAAGCAACAATTTCTGGAATGAGTTCTTAACTGACAATTTTCACTAAAATTCATTCTCTCTGAAAAGAGAGAGGAGTGCTGAAAGCATTGCTTTTGATTCGGCAAAGAGTCTGACAAAGGTAGGCATTCTTGTGCAGTTAAGGAAAAGAAAAAAGGCATTGAGTTCCTGGGCTAGTTCCCAAAGGGAACTGAGGGCAAAGACACTGGAAGACAAACTTTTTCTGCTTCACTATTTGGCCTCAGGCCAGTGTATCTTTTTAAGGTAGCTCCATTTTCAGGTACAACATTAAAATTCTATTGAGATCCATGGAATTGGGTTCTACATCTCAAGCTTTTGAGTAAATTTTCAAAATTTGAATTGTGTTCTACATATCAAGCTTTTGAGTAAATTTTCAGAAGAGAATCCAGGTAATCACGTCCTAGATTCTTCATTAATAGTTTGTGTTTGGTGAGCTTTCTAATTTATACATAGTATGTTTACAAAATTTCCTTTCCTAAGAGCTTAATGTTGGCTAACATTTAAATTAGTTTTATTTCCTAAGAAGAAAACAAGTAAAAAAGCTTTACAGTTATATTCTGTTATAATTATAATCAGGAGCAATAGAAGACAAAATAAGATTTAAAATGTAAAAGAACAGTAAAAAAAACGATGGTTTATGAAGAATTGGCCGGATATCCTGTTGACACTCCCACATCTGGTACTGGCTCTGTTGAACAATAACCACCTCGAGGCCTTGTGCGGGTGCACAAGAAGCCTTCAGCAAATGCTTATCCCATTTAATATTCATTGAATTCAGGAACGCATATACTGTGACTGAATGCTGAAATGAAATCAGCCTCGGACAGGCCTGCTTTTGTTTGGAAGCATATAAAAACAAAGCACCCATGCTCGGTCTCTCCCAAGGTCTCTTCCAGCAAAATGAAACATGATATGACTAGTGACTGAACTAACTATATAAAGATAATGGCCAGAAACTGCACACCAGAAAACTGCCAAGTTCATGGAAGAGAAAAAAAGACAAAAAACAATGTCAATGAAAATGGAGGAATATTTATGAGAGAAAGCATATTGGCTGCCATAGAGATAACTTTCTTAGGTGAAGTTAAGGAAAAAGTATAGTGGCAAATTGTTAATGTGACAAATTTGCCATGTGACTTAATAAATGCTTTATTAAAATCAGAGAGGCCTAGATACAAGTCAGAACATTCACCATAGGGGAGTAATCAAGTACTGTTTCAGATAATAGCTATGGCACACTCTCAAGTTCCCTAGGTGGTGTTTGAGTGTTTCCTTTCACACTTTGTTGCATACTGAACGTGGCCACAGGCAAAGTGGCAGTCCATTTTAGAAATGCGCCAAGAGTGATAAATGAGACTGAATTTGGGAGTGCATCACAGAACTAGCAAGCACAGGACCAAATTGGAAAGCCTAATCATGAAAATGACTTTAGGGACTTTATTGTAGAGTCGAAACTTGAGAAGAAGCCAAACACTTTCAGGAATGAGTGAACTACAATTTGATTTCATATGCCTGAGAAGATTATTGGCGAAAACTGGAAATGTCAAATATCAAAAAGAAGGTAACATCAAACAAAATAAAGGAATTAGAAGTCACAATAAGTAACTAAGGAATGAAAAGAAATGCTGGAATGTGATTTTTTTTTTTCCATTGAGGGGGAGAAGACTGAAATTGCTCTGGTAATGGTAATGTTTTTTTTTTTTTTTTTTAAAATGTGTACTCTTAGTAAATAAACACTGAGAACAAAAGAATCCAACTAATAAAACGATGATAGGAATTATAAATGAGGCATGAGGAAACAGCTGAATTACCAATTACCTTGCAATAACCTTTATAGAGGAAAAGCTGAAGTACTACCCAAATGGGCTATATTTCCCATTATGATTTTGGAGTCCAATTGTATTTAAAAAGGTGGGAAAGAGTCAATGCTTCTTAAGCTATGTAAAACAACAAAAGACAGAAAAATACTTTATCTAAAAACAAAACAAAACAAAAAAGAGGTCTGAAAATTAATTCTAGACTGTAAGCATTAAGGAGCTGAACAATGAAAGGCCTTAAAATAAAAACATTCTAAATATGATTATACTGAAAGTGACTTAAAGGGAAAATGAAAAAACTTATACATAACTATGATATGCTTCAAGGAGAAAAATAAATATTTTCCTTATTTTTCTTATTCCCAAATTTAGTATCTTTTAGTCTAATGACGAAAACTGAGGTTTAATAGATCTTTTGAAACCTACTTTACTTGAGAAACTTACAAATTTATTTATAAGAAGAAAACAGAAATTTTTTTTCTTTAAAATGAGTAAGCATAGCATAGTAATTTGGCCTGTTAGGTTCATATCGACCAAAAAGACAGAGTGATTTATGGTTTTCAAAACTATGCATTTAAAAGAGAAAAAAAAAAAAAAGAGGGGTGGGAAGGAGGAGTGGCAGTATGTCACCTCTGTAATTAGAAGCACTCAAAGATAAGCCAGTTACCTCTAGTGACTTTTTCAATTATCATGAATTAATAATTCAAATATTTGGTAACATACACATTCTACATTATACCAAGCTCGGTATTCTGGCAGGGCAGAATCACAAATATCTTTGGAGGCTCACAGGGTAACTCTCTGGGAAGTGTCAGTACAGAGTAATAAGAGTGGGCATCGGATTAAAACTGGGCAGGTTGCATTTAATTTGCCGCCTCCATAAACACCAGGGCCATCCTTTTTAAAGCCTGCATTTGTCATTTTGAATGGAAGCATGGAGCTCTAGTTTTCTGCTTCCCATTTCTAGACCAGTTTGTCAGATACCTCAGGCAAGGAGCCATATTGCTTTCATTATCTTCCTGGGGTGGTTCACAATGTCAAGTGCAGGTGAACATTAAATAAATGCTCCTGGATGATGAGAGCCAGGATCATGCCTGGACAACATTGTGAATTAGACAAAGTTTCCCTTGGAATTCTTGTTTTAGTTTTGATTTTTAAAAAAATATTTATTTATTTATTTATTTATTGTCCACTCCACTTACCCTTTTAGGCCTCTTCTGGCCCACAACTAGCTACCACTTACCTACTCTCTCACTAACTCTCCTGCTTAGCAGATGCTGCTGGGCCTGGCCCATACCCTCTCAAAACCCCCCTTTGCCTCATGTGACAACTTCAAAGTCAACAGCAGCAGGACTCCTGGTCCGGGACTTTCTCTGGACTCCAGAGTGGAAGTGACAGAGAAATAATGCCAACTCTGCATCCCCTACCAGCCCATAGTCAGTGATAAACAGGATCTGGTCATATCCTGAATAAATGCTCCATTTGGTTAGGACCTTTCAGTAGGATACCTCTGAGACAGGTTTTATATGGTATTTCAGAGGTCCCTGGTTACAGTGGAAGCTGTTGCTGGCTCACTGCCTTTGTCTGTCTGTCTCCAGCTGCCTGTCAATGTTTCCTGGGATCATCTCCAAAATAAATTACTTGTACTCGAATCCTTACTCAAAGTCAACTTTTGCAGGCACTGAAACAGACATAGTCCCATCAAAATCTGGTGTCATTAAGTAACAAAATAAGGTCACGTATGCCTTACCATGCATTTAGGCCAACATGTTTTACCCGTTTGTGAATATTTTGTATCTTAAGATATCTATCTAAGGGAATACAAATTGAACATTTAAAAAACAGACATGAGTAAACAGGTGAACAGTAGGCATTTTATGGGAGCAGATTTTGAAATAAGGACTAAGCAGTTTCCCACTGTATTTTCTCTGCAGAGCCATCTCTGACCATCGCTAAATGTAAGCTTCAATTACTTGAACTACATATAACATGTTCTTTTGAAGTGGTCAGATCTCAATTGTCCTCATTGTCAAGTAGAAATTAGCCTCTCTCAAAGAACATGTAGGAGTGGGAGGGGGAGGGGGCCCTAAGTGTTTCACTTAAGCCCTTTAGTAAGTCCAGCAAAAAGAGTCAATTCTGGTTGAAGCTTTTTGATAGTTCTTCAGTCAGTTTAATGAATGTGGACAGTTCATCTGGGCAATTCAGACAACCATCCCAGTTCAGAGCAGTGGTATGCATTCTTAAGTGTATGTAAGAATCACCTGGAAGGCTTGTGCCAACACAGAATTTCTGATTTTAATAGGTCTGTAGTGGGTAAAAGAATCTGCACTTCTAACAAGTTCTCAAGTGATACAGATGCTATTAGTTGAGGAAATTCACATTGGAAACCACATTGTAGATAATTCTTAATTTCTCCTTCCAAATATTGTACCTTTAAATTCAAAAGACTCTTCTACACTTCCTTCAGTAAACACAGCCCAACTGCAGACACTTTTTCTCCATAGGATTTTCCTCCCTTTTGATTTACTGCCTGCCTGAAAGGTAATGCCATTACTTTACAACTGATCCTTAATATACTTTTTTCTGTATTCCTTCTTGCATGCTAAAGTCACCCTCACCTTTAAGTCCTCACTCTATACAGTGAAAGTAAATTCTCCACATTCACTCAACAAAGGTAGTTTTCTGCCAGGTGGTAAATATAACAGATACTGTCCCCACACAAAGTTGTATTTGCATTATTGTGCTCTGCTCTAAATGACACAGAAAGCATAATGATTATATCTCAAACAATGCTGCATCTTATACTTAGTTGGCAAAAATGGCCTTTGGCAATACAGAAATCATCTTTAATATAGAAATAAGATACCAAAAATAAAGGATTTCAAGTTATTTTAACATAACAACTTGGAGGGAAAAAATATTAAATGACAAGATCTTTAATAAAAATAACTGATGCAGGTTATTATCTTCTCACAGCTTCCTTATAACTTCATATGTAAGTTATCGCATATATTCTGTAATATAACTCAACATATATAACATAGTATAACTAAAAGGCAATTATTTACAAAGAGATCAACAAAGAAAAGAATGCACAAAAGGCATTCTTTTTCAATTTGAGAACATAATAATGTTTTTAGTGGACCAAATAAAAATTGTAAAATGTAGTTTGGTTTCCAGAAAATAAAATAATGTACTAATACCAACCTGTTTTGATACAACTCTAATTATGGATACCTTACATAATAGGGTTGTTGATATTTACCATGCAATGCATCTGGCATGACTGCATGACAGTGTGATAATCACTGTCACTCGTTCCAGACCCTTTTTCCCCCTTATTCTTTTGCTTCTATAAATTACTGTTCCTCTTATTGAAGCATAAAACTAAAAAAAAAAAAACAAAAAACTCATTTAATTAATTATGCCCAAGGATATAGAACAATACATATTCCTTTCAGGAGCATCAACAGAGTCACTTTATCTACAGAAAAAGTATCTATGTGTGTGTGCCAGTTTTAAAGTCCATTTCTAATTATAGCTGTCTCTTCAGGATTGATACAGTAGTCCATCCAGCACACTCCTGGTCATCACTCATGCAGGTTCACTGCTCCCTGGATGAATGTTTCCTCAGTTTATATTTTTGTATCAAAGAAATGGCTCCTCAGTCTCCTAGACCTGCTAACATCCAAGATGACACACCTTGTTGGTTTTCCAGTGGCAAGCCAGTTAAGCTTTGCCCAATTTTCACCTATATTCAACAAAATGTCCTGATTAATTATTTGCCTTTAACCCATGTCACATTTGCCCCAGAAATCCTTGCTGGTGGCCCTTGCAGCTATAGCACTTACCCTGAGATAACTCACAGATTACAGTCCTAACCTTATCCCCAAACTTTGCCATGAAATATCTCGCTTTTATTATTATTTTCACATCAGTCTGGTATATTGATAGTCTTTGGAAACATATGACATCATTCTATTTATAACATTTTGTTTTTAGTAGTGGTACTTCCATTTACAAAATATAGTAATTTTTGATCCCTGAAAAATGTCAAAATAGAAAACAAAACATTCCTACATGTGATGTTAACATCGTTCTCGAACAGTTGTTACCAAAGATTCATTTGAGGAATCTGATTTATGTATACATTTCTGTTACGTTAGGATTAGAGACAGTTCTGTTTAGAAATAACTCTAAAAACAGTTTTCATACTTTATTTTCACACTGAAAACCAGTCAGATTTGCTTCAGCCTTAAAGAGTGTGTTTATGTAAAATTAACACTGGCAGCAAGCTGCACTCTTTTTTTTTTCCTAAACAGGAAATGGGTTTTAAAAATTACAATCTAATTCTTTTGTGGGTAGTTATGTGTTAACTAAATATTTTCAGGCTACCAGAATGGTTTGAACTTCAGACATTCTTCCATGCTCAAAAAATATATAATTCCTTAAAAAATGTCATATGCTTGATGCCGTAAACTTGGATGTCTTTCATAAAGTAAACAGTAACTCTGAAGCCAATTTAATGACTTGTCATTGTTGTCCTTAGTTTGGATGTGATTCAATTAACTTCTTTCATCGAATTATGCCGCTTTTTAAGCCCAAATGAAAGCTTGTCCCAGTAAGCCTCTATTCTCTTTCCTTGATGATTGCATTTGGAGGTGATCACACTTGGGACTCAGAAAGGAGGCCATGCTCTAGAGAGTTCTCATTGAAAAGAGTGAAGAAGGTTGAAGCCAACGGAAGAAGTTGACATCTGTCTAATAAATCTCTCATATAAGTAGATGCACACACACCCAAACACACACACACACACACACACACACACACACACACACACACACATTTTCCTGGTCATTAGCATTATGACTTGTTGACAGCAAGGGACATTCTGAGCTCTATTCTTTTCTGGGTCCCAGAAGACACCTGGGCACAAAGATGCTGATGGCCGCAGATGCACCAGGAGGCCTTGAATACTTAGTTTAGATGAGGCCAAACCTCCATTGTCTTAGATCCCTATCACTGCCTCCCTACTCCAATTACCAGGACAACGGAACTGTAGGAGAAGCTAAGTCAAAATGAAAGACACACACTTACCCTCTAGTCACATTGTCTCCAACAATGTCCAGACCCTTGTCTCTGATCTAATGCATCTCTTCTCTTTTTGCATCCAGATAATCTTATCTGAACATTGTTAAATATTTCAATGTACATGAATAGTCCTTAGTTTTCAACACTCTAAAACTGGTATTTATGGAAGAAGAAATACACCAAGTAAGTGTTCACCTTTAAAACATGAATGACTCAACTAATTACCATTATTTCTTTTTACTCTATATTAAGTAATGTAAATATGCAGAGTAATATAAGGATTAGCATTTCTAACATATAATCATTTTCATTTGCTATCATATATATCATTTTGTATGTAGGACATGTTTCATAA
Source organism: Eidolon dupreanum (assembly GCA_028627145.1). Lineage (NCBI taxonomy): Eukaryota > Metazoa > Chordata > Mammalia > Chiroptera > Pteropodidae > Eidolon > Eidolon dupreanum. The sequence goes on from CM053515.1 coordinate 56,235,429, forward strand.
TAACTTACTTATTTTTATATTTTGGAAAAGTGAGTTCCAGTGATCCAAACAAAACAATGGCAAAGAGGGGAAATAGCACTTACAGTTCTTCCATCTCAGCATAATATTATAATATCACATAATGTACAGCAATGCTATATTGCATAATAATATACTGATATTTATAGCATTATATTACAATAAAGCAACTATTCATTATTCTAGAGTAATGAGAAATGGATATTTGTGTCTTCCTCTAAATGTTGGAGACCCTTAAGGATTGGTCCAAACTTCTTCATGTCTGTCTCTCTACATTCTTTTCCTAGACCAACTCGGCCATCCCTTTAAATACCATCTATATGATTATCTCCTAAATTCATATCTGTCTATTAATTCCAAATTCATATCTCCAATTATGTTTTTATAGAGTCACCTTAATCTTAATCTCAAACTAAACTCTTCATTCCATACTCTCCACTACTGTTCAAACTTAATCTATACTTTGTCTTCTTCTTTTTAGTAATGACACCAGTATCTCCCCAAGTTGCTTAAGCCAGATAATTGGCAGTCATCTTTTATTTTCCTTTCCTCTCTCGACTTTCATATTCCATACATACCACACTTTCCTTAATCACCATTTCCACCATTTTGGACCATCTTACCTCTCATCTGGAATATTAAGAAATCCCAACTGGTACTTTTCCATTTCCCCTCCAATCCATTTTCCAACACAGCAGACAGAATAATCCTCTACATATTTCAAAGCATTATTATACTTCAAAGTCTTATAATGGCTTCCATTGAATTTAAAACTAAATCCCAGTCATGCCAAACGCATAATTCAGCTCCTGCTTCCTCCTTGCTCATTTTATTTCTCTCTAACTTCAGCCTCAACAATCTTACTTAATTTACTATAGCTCAGCAAGGGCTTTCCTCCTCAAGACTCTTATTGCTCAAGATGCTTTCTCTTTCTAGAAAGCAACTCTGTCCCTGTTTTTGTCATGATCAGCTCTCTTTCAATACTGAGGTAACATATAAAAACACACCTCAGACTTGCTGTCCTTCGGCATTCTCTCTGTAGTAATTCTCTCCTGTTATTCACAACCATAGTATCTCATTCATTTCATTTACCTTGGAGATCACCTTACTGTTTTTTTAGTTGTTCAAAATCTGTCTCTGCTCACCAGGTTTCAAGCTCTTGGGGGGTAGAAGATATTCCTGTTAGGTTTGTCAGTATCACCCATTGCCAGCAAAATGTCTGGCATATAGGAGGCATTTAATAAAAATGTTATGTAGTAATGAGTATGATAATAATGATAATCATAATATCAGCATATTAGTTCTTATTAAGATATGTACACTATTCTAAGTGTTTTCTGTGTATTAATTCATTTAAAGAGATGAGTACTATTCTTACCCTTCTCTGATGCATAGAGAGGGTAAGTAACTGGTCAAGTCATAAAGGTAGCAAGTAGCAGGGGAGGGATTCAAATATTTGTCTTCTAGCCCCACCACCCAAGATCTTAATCATTCTGCTAGGCTACCTGCTAAAACGTATAGTTGAACAAAGAGAATATGTTCAATAAAAATATATAAACAAACACAAGGATTCACAAGAGGCCAAGGAATTTGAAGACAAAAGATATTTAATATAAAATTTTTGATGATTTAGAAGGTGTATGTGGGCCATGAAGCATCTCAGAACATCACCCCATAACGATGGGCATCCACAGCAGCTACAGATGTATAAAACAAAGTCTCACCTGATCCTATGGAATATCCTGTATTTTAAAACACCTTGTATAAGACCATTCAGATTGATTTTACATAGTTTGAAAGATAATGTCAGTTGTCTGACCAAACTAAGCTAGATTTTGAGCAAATAGGGGTCTAATAATACGGGGTAGTTTTCAGACTCATAAGCACTGAGACAGTGAGCCTATTCCTTGAAAGGCAAAATGGAAATATAAGACACCATTTGCACTGTTCACAAACTGTGTATCATCCTAAGATTGTTTGTGATGCTCTTGAAAATCACCATTCGACCCCAAAGCAGCCTGTGGATACACTTATTTATTGGCTCATATAGCTACTAAGTTATTTCCAACCATAGTGACCCATGCTTGAAGCATGATAACTACAAAATAAATTGAAAAAAAGAAATAAAGAAGAAGAAAGAAAGAAGGTGTTTGGCCTCTGGGTAATTCAGAGAAACCATACCTGGCAACAGCAAGTTGTGAAAATAACATTTATCAGCATCAAAACAGGACTTCAGGGGCAATCTGAGACAGAAACCATTATTTGTGCTCTTAGATGTTCAAAAGTTGAAGCACTGTAGATTGCTTGAAAAGATAAAAACCTGGCTCTGCCTGTTTTCATTTCTCTTTACTTGCTTTTCAAGATGTTATCTCATTTCCTTTCCCATTTTTAAGTGTGATTTCTGTCTTCTTTCCTAAATAGATACAGCTCCCTGGATTTAGCACTATTTTGGCTTCTTGGAAAGTCTTTACATTTAATCCTCAAGAGTAAACAAAGTCCTCCAATCTCTCAAAGTAAGGCTAAAGATAAAGTCAGGTTATTTCCTGGGTTGTTACACATCCAGAGCATTGGGTAGAGTTTGGGAGCTGGGTGGGGAGGGGGATTTGAAAATGATAAGCAAGTTTATTTTCTATATAATTTTCTAAAACTGATAATATATACAACAACATCTCAATCTTATTGTAACAATGAAAACAAGATTAATTAGTAGTGAAATGATGACATTCTTAAGGGTCACAACTGAACAGAAGTTTGACCACATAATTCATGATCATTTAAGTTCTATCCCTGTTTCTCTGACTGTTTAAGAGATGTACTACACACACACACACACACACACACACACACACACACACACTCCTCGAGATGGGTTGGTTCTGCCTCTAATAGTTCATATTCATAAATTTTTTGAATGTAAAACCTTTTTCTTATTCATAGAATTAATAGCTATTTATCTATTGCCTGTTATTCTTTTGACTATGTTCTACATCCAAGCAGTAAAATCACAAGTAAAGACAGACATGGCTTAGGCCGTGAATAATGAAAAGTTGCCATGAGGACAAGAGCTACACTGCTATGATGCTGTAACAGGAGGATCTGACCCAGGTAAAATCGTTAAGGAACTCTTCTGTGAGGAAAAGGGACATTTTACTGATGTCTCAAAGCTAAGCAGGAGCAATTGGATGAGGCAAAATACCAGCATACAGCAAGAGAAAACCTGTCAAGTTAAAGGATTGAAGAGATGTATGACTGGGATCTGAGTATAGATAGTGGTGGGCGAGGCAGAAGAGGGGTGATCTGCATCATATCCTAAAACAGAGAGAAAAGATATCAAGAGTTTCATCTTTATCATAAGAGTGCAGAGAGACTCTTGACATGTTTTAAATCAGGAGACCAGTGAGGTAGGTGCCCTGGATAGGGCCCCACAGGGCAGAGCAAAGACCACAGGGGCCCCAGTGGACGTGGGATGTGGGCAGCCCTGTGAGGAGGCCACTGCGGTATCCAGAGAGCAAACAATGATTTGGACTATAAGATGCTGAAGGCAAGCAAAAGCTGAATGATTTGAGGGATATTTAGGAGGCAAAATGAACCAGACTTGGGAGCAAACTGGAAATCAGGATAGTGGGAGAAGAAGGTGAGGGGAATGACTCCTGTGTTATTTTATTCCTCATACCATTTAACATGAGTTCTACTTCAATAATAAATAAAGGTGGTTAAGGGACTAGTATGATGACACAGAGCTATACTATCAGATTTTTATACTAAATATAAATGTTTATATTTGCATATTGAAATGAAGTACTTCCTTAGGTTTAAATTTATTTCTGCTAAATAAAGAAGAATTTTGAATTAATGCAAATCATTCACAGAACTAAATTAACAGCACGAAATATAGTGAGCTCATTTACAGTAACTTTATAAGGAACAAAAAGCATCAAATTTCTATTACATATAGAGAAATAAGATAATATTAGTTTCTTAAGCATGAATTTTCTTTAATTAATCACTGACTAGGAGGAAGAAACATTGAAATCAAATATCAACACCCAAGTTAACTAACAAAAGAATTCTCCTTAGTGTAACTTTCAGAAATAAAGCTACCTAAGAAAGGGCAGGTAATAGCAAAAGCATCATATTCTTTTATGTAGAATAAATTACAACTTAAATGATTAATGGAAAAGTTAAAAGAAAGCACTCTATTTCAAGGATTTAGTTCACTATTGCTATACTTTTCTTAGTTTTAGTTTGTAAAATATGTACAAGACTGAAATATAGCTTTAGTCCTCATAGTCTAGCAAACATCAATTCAAGACAATGCAGTACGTGCAGAACAAATTTCAATTAAGAAGCACCCAAACCAGGCTCTTGTTCTACAACCTCTGTATGGGACAAACCTTTAGATTTCGTATCTGTCTATCATATATGTTATTTATTTCAAAAACCAAATTCATAATTCATTTTCCACTGATTATATATATTGCTTTCTTCCTTAATACATGGTATAGATTGTATCTTATACAGTTGACCCTTGAAAAACTTGAACTGCGAGGGTTCACTTACACACGGATCTCGTAAACAGATCATGTAAATTTACAGTACCGTACTATACATATATTTTCTCTTCCTTATGATTTTCTTAATAACATTTTCTTTTCTCTAGCTTACTTTATTGTAAGAATACATTATATAGTACATGTAACATAAAAATATTTGTTAACTGTTTATGTTATTGGTAAGGCTTCTAGTCAAAAGTGGACAATTAGTAGTTAAGTTTTGGGGAGTCAAAAGTTATACACATATTTTCAACTGTGTGCATGGGGGGTGGGGTGGGGTCAGTGCCCTAGTCCAGACATTGTTCAAGGGTCAACTGCACTTATTTTTATTCTTTAATTTTTACATACCTCATGTTCAACTAGTTTTATGTATTCAAGATAATTTTGTGTTTTCCTCATTATTTGGTAGTGTTCAGCATCTAAGAACACTTAACTAAAGCATAATAGGTAAATGAATGAATGAATGAATGATCTTTATCTTGCAAGGTATTTAAGAGTTCACACCAAATTGTATTTGTTTGTTTTGTTTGTCTTCTTATTTTGACAAGCTAAAGAAAAGTTTTAGATATCCTTGAAATGTTTAGTTGTCAGTTTTTGTGCCATTACTATGAGATTTATTTTGCTCATGTTGAGCTAAATATTATTAAAACTCTATGAAAAGGTAAATATATTAATTGAAATTAACAATTTTAGGAAATATATAAAAGACAACAATACCATTAAGAATTTTTACAGAATTTTCATCTGAAAAAAACATTTCTCATGTAATATTTCCATTAATAATGCTAAAGTAAAGATGAATACATATTGAATGAGAAAATAGGGGTTCAATGATCAAATTTTAGCTCTGCAGCTAAGCAGTAGTATTTCTCAGCAAAGTCATTTCACTTTGAAGAGCTCGAGATTTAATGAAGAGGAATGAATAGATTTTTCAGACATGTTTCACAGTAAATTTCAAAGCTTTCTTTCTCCTTCCTTAACAATAAAATTATGTAAACAATGGCTATAATTTGTTGAGTGTATATACACATATACACAAAATTAGAAGTAAACACATCACTTTTTGTCCAGGGAAGCTAGGACTAAAAGAGTCCCTATTTTTTCAACTATTTCGAGTAAACTGAAAGACACTCCCAAGATGAGGACTTTGGCCAAGTGGTAAATCTGCAGCTCCCATCTGTCATTCATAGCTTTAGTGCTTGCTATTGTCAGAATATTCCCTGGTAATTGAACTTCTACTGTTAAAAATAAACTTTGCTTCCTTTCTAACTTGGGCCTGGCAGAATGGCTCCCACAAAGGAGGGTGGTGAGAAGAAGGGCTATTCTGCCATCGATGAGGTAATGACCAGAAAATACACCATCGACATTCACAAGCACATCCGTGGAGTGGGTTTCTTGAAGCGTGCCCCTTGGGCTCTCAAAAATATCTGGAAATTTGCCATGAAAAAGATAGGAACTTCAGATGTGTGAACTGACACCAGACTCAACGAAGCTGTCTGGGCCAAAAGAGTAAGGAATGTTCCATACCACATCCAGGTGCAGTTATCCAGAAAGCATAATGAGGATGAAGATTCACCAAACAAGCTCTATATGTTGGTCACCTATATACCTGTCGCCACCTTCAAAAATCTACAAACAGTTAATGTGGATGAGAACTAACTGGTGATTATCAGATAAAGTTATAAAACTGCCAAACAAATAAAAATAAATAATAAATAATAAACCATGCTTTGAGTGCTACAAGCTATTTGGGATGAAAATTCCAGATGTGCTGAGAAAAAAAATATGCTTAATAACACGTGAATCACATGTCTTAAACAATTCATAAACGATGTGTTAACATGGACATTACATGTGTAAAAAAGAATATAATAAAATAACCATGGACTGATAATATAAGCCTTCATTTTTGTAAACAATAAAAGACCCTGGAAAATTTATGTGGCATTTTAACCATTTTCCAACTGACTTCTATTTTAATTTTTCTCCCACTTAAAGTTTACTTTATATATTAATAGAATCTATCCTTTTGTGTGTGTATGTGATGTTCTTAACCCACATGTAGATACCTAAGTCCTTAAGAGACTCACAACGGAGCAGACTCCAGGCATTCATTCGTTCACTCATTCATTCAAGTGCCTACCATTCCTGAGCACAGTGCTAAGAACATACGAAAATGCAAATGGTGCAGTTCTGAAGATGGAAGAGGATAGGACCAAAACAATACTCGATTTCTTTTTGCAATTAATGTTTTACATTTGCATGGCATCCAATGATACCTATATACCTGTCTATTGATCTATCTATGTCTGTCATTGTACTTCAAATCCTCAAGTACAGGATACAAAATTTACAGCAAAATTGTTAACAAAAACCAAAAAACAAGGAAACAAAAAATCCTTTAAATAACTTGCCTAATGGCGAACTAGGGCAATAAAAATACTAAAATTTCAAGATTCTAGGGTTCAAGGGTCCTCGATCCTACCTAAAATCAACTCATTAACAGTCTTAGAAAGAATTCACAATATCCATTCAAGACAAGTATCAAATATGCCAATTTTGATATTTACACTCTATCCTAAGTAATACTAAATTATGAAAAATGAATAAAATGAAAGTAGGCAAAAAGTGAACTTCTTAATAAAATCTTCTGTCATCTGCTTTGATTAGATAATTGTAGGCATTAGTTTTAACTTAAAGAGCACTCAGAAAAATAAATACCTAGGAGTAGTTATCACCCTTGAAGCTACATAAATAATCTTGGGGCTAAAGAGGCTTACTGAAAAGAGCAAATTAAAAACTGAAGCCAAATGTACTTTAATTTGGGAAAACATGATTTTATCAGAATGGCATAAAGTTGTTAACCACATATGTTCAAAACTTCCCTTTTTAGGTTAAGGGTGTGATTTACGTTGAAGGTATAATATGGTTTTGAGGAAAAGGCCCTCCAGAAGGATAGTTTATCCCCCTTCTTTAAAACTTTGTAATCATCTTTTGTCAGCATTATTCTGTGATTATGATTCTATCCTTTATTCACTTTATCTGTTTGTCTCCTGTCCCTCTCATATCTTCAGAACTCGATAAAACTCAGTACACATCAAAAGCAAAGCTCATGCTTCCTCCTTTCAGTTTTGCCTTTGGTGATCCTTATAAGATTTCATTAAAGATCTCATAAGAAAAAAATGACCGGAATTCAGGTGCTGAAATATCAAGAGGGGTCCCCAGTTGCAAAGTTGAAAGCCTATCACAGACAGAGCAAAGGAAAAGGGGGAAGTACTGGGTAGTTTTGTGTGGCTGGAACAATGCCAGAGGAGGGCCATGCAGCAAGGAGCACCTTGAGAGATGAGGCTGGAAATGTAGGCAAGAGCCTAATCACAGCCTTCGTTTCTATGGGCAATGCAGAACCATGGACAGATTTTAAAGTGAGAGACTGACATTTGCTCATTGATTTAACCTGAAAAAGGGCAGAAAACAGTAAGAGAGAATAGATCGCTGTACATTTTCTGGTTTGGGTGATTAGAAAATGAATGCATTTCATCCATTAAATGAGATGAAAAGATGATTTGGTTAAAAAACAAAAAGTCAATATTTGGGAATTTACTTAAGGACTAAAGTGGGGAAGAATCAGGAGGTGCAGACAGAGAGAGCCAAATGTTATAAGTTCAACATGTTAAGGATTGAGATGTCTTTCTTGAGCCAGGTATATCACTGTAAAGAAGCTATTTTAACTCTAATTTCCTCATTTATGAAATGAAAATATTAAGTTATTGTAAGGATTAAATGATATAATGTATGCAAAGTGCTTAGGATAATGCCTGACATCCATAAAAGTCAAAAACATTAACACTTATTGCTCGTGTCATTGGCTGCACTGTGTGGAGCTGCCCGTGGGCAATGAGACAAACTCATTTGGTTTCCAAGGGACCCTTCTCAGTGCTTTTGTTGCATACCCTTTCTCCTGAGCTCATTTCCCTTGGCCTTCTTAAAAGGGGGCACAAACTCCTGCTCTTCCTGGTCCTCATTCTTTTTGCCATTATCTCTTCCTATGGCCATCCTTCAAACACTACAGTGTTCTGGGTTATGCCTTTGGAGGTTGGGCTTCAACAGATTTTCGAAACCTTAAAATGCTATAAAATTGTTAGGATTGTGTTGTATCCCTCAAAATGATATGATGAAGTCCTAACCCTGACCTTACTAAAAACAGGGTTATTGCAGACGTAATTAGTTAAAATCAGGTCATGCCAGTGTAGGGTGGGTCCTTAGTCCAATATGACTGATGTCCCTCAGAAGAAAGGGACAGAGAGCAGAGCTCCATGTGACTACTGAGGTAGAGACTGAAGTAACGCAACCGCAAGTCAAAAGATACCCAGGACCGAAAGCCAACCTCAAGACGCAAGGATGAGGCAAGGAAGGATCTTTCCCTACAGGCTGCAGAGGGAACATGGCCCTGCCACACCTTCATTTCACACTTCTAGCTTCCAGAACCATAAGACAATAAATTGCTGTTGTTTAAGCCACCCAGTTTGTGGTACGTTATGACAGAAGCCCTAGGATCCTCATATAGAAATATTTACAAGAATCTGCCTTTTTCTAAAAAGAAAGTTCTTAGCCTTCAAGATTCTCAAAAGGATTTGAAGCACGAGAAATTTTCAGAGCAAGTGTTCACTGTACTCTCCTCAGATGATTCCATTTACTCGTGTGACTTTAACTTGAACCTGGATGGCACTCTCTCCCAAATCTCTACCACCAATCCAGACTTCTCCAGAGCTCTAGAACTTTATATCTAGTTGCAGTCTCCACTCACACATCTAATACTAAATGGAGGACATACCGAATTAGCATTATCTTCCTTAGTTCAGTAAAGGATGCCACGATTCACTTTGCTGCTCAAGCCCAACAACTGTGCATGTCTCCATGATCCATAATCCAGTCCATCAACATGACTTGTTAGCTTGGCCTCTAAAATAAATCACAAATCCGTCTATTTCTCTTCCCTCTTTGTTCCTACCATCCTGGACCTGCCACTATCATACTTCTCATAAGTAATGCATTTGCCACCCTAGCTGGTCTGCTTCCCCTTTTATCCTTCTCTCATTCATTGTTGCAGTGAGGTGCTAGGACACAGATTAGCATAAAGGAATTTAAGCACCCAGTGTTCCTGGAATCGGCATCTGTGAGGGAAAAGAGTGAACCACAATTCTGGAGAGAAAGGAGTTGACTGTGAAGCTTATGATGACTGAGTCATCCTATTTTTCCCCTTTCTTCCTACTTTTAGCACTGAAAGTTTTGAGTCTTGGGAGATCCCTTAGTTGTGGGCAAACTGTAACTTTATTCCAGTTGTTGGTCGCCCTATCTGTGATGATGTCAAACCAAGGTCTTAAACTGATCCCATGGGGATCTGTGAAGTAGGTATAGCTCTTCAGAGTCAGGCCTGCAGTGTCACTCCCCGTCTTGGGGAAAGGAGCTGAGTCTTAATACTTCTGCTTTAGACACAAGATGTTCTAGGGAAGGCGACAGGGCCATGCACAAGGTGGTTCTTAGTGCTGGAAGGTAAGTCCTGGGAGGGCTGACAGCTGAGGTCAATCAACCAGCAGCACTCTCAGGTGGGGCCAACAGATACTTTAAGCCTCACAGGAAATCTGAGTGGCTTCACACAGTGTTCACTATAAATATCATTGCTAAATACGAACATGATGTATTCACAGAAATTCAAATAATTTCTTGTTCTGGAACAAATGAAAGTACATTCCAACAAATCAGGTTAGAGGAACAGAGGCAGGAGTCAGATCATGAAGTTTCTTGTATATGAAGGTAAGGAAAATAAGCTTGGCTATGATATCTTTATGAAACCATTTTTTTTTTCCGTTAGCTGTGATCACTGTAATTACTGCAATACATGCAATAAAATACAACTGAAAAAATTTAGCATCCTTTCATTTTAGTGACTCAGCAAATTAGCAACTCCAGGGAACTTCCCAAATCTGATATAGGCATCTATGTTATACTGACAGCTAACACCTTAAAGGTGACAGACTGCATGCTTTCCCCCTTAACATCAGGAACAAGGTAAGTACGACTGCATTCATCACTGCTACCCACCATTGTAACAGAAGTCCTAGGCAGTGCAAAAGGGCAAGAAAAAGAAAACAAAATGAAAGGCATAAATAAAATTATCTCTATTTTAATAAAACATAGTTGTCTATTAGAATAATAAATGAATTTGGTAGGTCACAGGACACTATATAGTCAATTCGCACACACAACACACACAACACACACAATTGTATTTCTATACAATAACAATGTACAATTGGAAAGTGAAAAAAAAATTTAAAGTACAATTAAAAATAACACCAAAAAACTTAGGGATAGTTCTAATGAAATAGGTACTAGATCTGTGTTTTGTTTTCAAAATATATACAAAATCTGTATCAGTTTTCTGCTGAAAACTGGTGGTAAATTTTAAAAGATTTAAATAAATTGAGAGCTATACTGTGTTCATGAACTGTAAGCCTCAATGTTAAGATGTTAGTGCTCCCCAAATAAATCCACAGATTCAACACAATACCAATCAGAATATGAGCAAAAAGCTTTTATAAATAAAGAAGCTGAGTCAAAAATTATATAGAAAGCAAAGGAAATAAAATAGCCAAAATTTTGAAAAAAGAATAAAGTTGGAAGATTCATACTACCTGATTTAAAAATTTATTACGAAGATATAATAGTCAATATACTGTGGTACTGACAAAAGTGTAGACACATAAATAAATGAGAGAGAACAGATTCCATAAATAAACCCTCACATATATCATCAATTGACTTTTGTCAATGGAGCAAAGGTAAAAGAATAGTCTTTTTAAGAAATGATGCTGGAACAAATGGACATGCATACATAAAAAATAATAACTTTGATTCCTAACTTCCCTATATGCAAAAATTAGTTCAAAATGAATTAAAGACCCAAATATGAAACCTAAAACTGTAACACTTCAAGAAAAAAATAGGATCAGACTGATGTAACTTTGTGTTAGGCAAAGATTCTTAAATACAAAACCAAAATCAAGAACCATAAAGGAATTAGAATTAATAAACTAGACTTCATAAAAATAAAAATGTCTTTCCTTTGAAAAACACTGTAACAAAAATGAAAAGATGATCCAGGAAAACATGGTATTATCTGGGGGTAGATTCTTTGGGATCCACCATAACTTTCAAGACAAAGACATGCTTTTCCCTCAACCAGTTTCACCAATGACTGGGGATTAACCATTTCTGTTCAATGAATAACTCCATTAAAGGGCAAGCTGAGCATTGGCCATGCCAAGATGTTTTCATAGCTGTACCATAGTCTGAGGTTCTTCCTAACCAATTCTCCTTTCCTCCTGCTCCTATTACTGTTCCCTCTAACCTTCAGTAACCCCTAATAAATCTTTTTGCATTTCTAACTCCAGAAGACACAAATTGGCACAGTGAGTAGGGCCCCAGTCACCTAGGGCAATGTAAGCCATGACAAGAATTTGGAGACTTATTTTCCAAAGAGAAAGTGTTCTGAAATACTCTAAATTACACTCCAGAGTTTCAATTATAAACAATATGTTTTACAAGATAAGAGCCATATAAAAAGTAATTTTTTAAAAAAGTAAATTTGAAAACATAGTTTATGATGACTCTTTAAAGAAGATGATAGTAGCAATCAGCTACTTGGAAAGTCTGAAAAGTAATGCAGTTTTACAAGTTTGGGTCATCCACATACAATCTCTTGATAATAAAGTAAAAAGTTTCATCAATGCCCCCCCCCAAAAAAGAGAACATCCAGTTACATATTAGAAAAGTACAATTTCCTACTAACTTTCTTAGCTTTCCTTTTCCCAAAACAATATCTTGGTATTAACAATGCACAGAATAAAAAAAAAAAAAAAAAATTGTGTTTTTTAAAGCCAAGAGGGGCTGCTGTAACTTCAATATGAAATCTTCAATACATCAGTATTTTCCTTCCTTAAATGTGTAATGTAACTGCTGTTCATTCAATGTAAGCACTTTCATTCATTTTTTGAAGAGAACTTTAACAACTTTCAAGGAACTAACATATTGTTTTAACACTGAGTGAAATGAAATAAATGCAGCAAGTCTGGGAGAATTAACATTGCATTAAGTCAAGTGAAATTAAATAGGCCATATTTTCATTTACTAGGAAAAATTTAAATCATTTCCAAATAGAACAAGATGGTTAAAATTAAGATGACAAAATTATTTTAATATGCAAAAATGCACATTATAACAAAAGGCTAATTTAGCAACAATCCAAAGAAACCGAAAGCTTGATTTTAATCTTCTATAAACATCACTTTTGAACATTATAGATGTAAAAGCCAGAGAATAAAGAAATAGGAGTTTATTGAGTTGTCCCTTTAGATAAGAGGTGGTAAGAATATCAATGCATAAAAAACATTTATCTGGAGAAAAGTCAGAAAGGAAATGAAATATAGGAGAAAAATAATTCCAAGTTGAGCAGAATGAATGACCAAACCAATAAATATTTTTGTAAAAATGTGTTCTTTGGTGATCAAAGTGAGGGTGATTTTTGTTAGAATGATGGTGAGAGAAGACAGCCTGGAGGATTGGAGGGGTGAAGCTGATTGTGTGGAAAGGGCAAATGTATGTACTCTCAGAGGTCATTAATGAAGAGAAGCAGAGAGAGTTGGAGGGGACTAGGTAGTTCTCAGGGATAGAGTTCTGTTTTAGAATAATGAATGCTTGAGTGTATCAGTTGCTAGAAGCTAGGATACATATGAGGATACTTGGCAGTCAGCTTGATTCAGACCTCAATGTGTATCTGTTATAAAATGTAATGTTATGGACCTTATAAGGTCCATAAATGAAAACGTGGTCTAAGCTATCCAGTGATGCTCTAACCTTTATGCAAGAGAATAGGGTGGGGTTTAGACAGGAGTCACCGTCATAAGATCCCTAGTTTTCCAGCTAAAGGCTCAGTCTGGGGAAAGAGGCAAGTGTGGGAGGCTAGAGCAATCACAGGGGTCCTGATAAACAGAAGACTTGGAGCCAGGGAGTGTGCTCCGAATGCTCTGTTTTTTCAGGATAGCAGGGAAGTCAAAGCCATCTGTGGACATTGAAGTGACAGGAACAGAGTAGAGCAGAGGTTGGAGGGGTTCCAGCCACCTTCCTCTCCCATTCTTCCCATGAACTGCTCCAAGTTATCACCTCCCTCTTTATCTCTTCACTTTTAGCAGAAACTTGATCCTCTGTTTTATTAATAACATCGTAGCAATTCCTTCTTCCGTTATCTAGATGCCTGTACGAGTCCTCTAAAATTTGCACCACTCCCACACTCTTCAAAACATCTTCTACATTGCCTCCAAAGTAATCTATCTGAAATGCAAATCTGCTCCCTTCACTCCCTCATTTAAAAGTTTTCCAATAACTTTAAAAAGTTGACACTATTTAAAAAATTAGCCTCCAAGAGGCACATGGCCCTAATAAGTGTCTTTAGTCTTCACAAGGTGCTCATAAAAAATCAGTTAAGTACTGAATCTATGTGTAGCTGTACTGAGCAATATATAAGAGGAGCAGGATATTTGTATTGATACCACACGGGTAACTGATTAGAAAAAAACATGCTCAAATGATAACTGTAAATCTACGGTTCTCTGAAAATCATGGGCTATTCCTTCTTTTCTCATTACCTCTGAATACTCTTTATTGTGGGAAAAATACAGCACTCTGCAGAAGTCTTAGCCAAAATTAATCTTTTAACAAAGCAGTTCTCTCAAGTGCTATTATTACTCAAGCATGCTACTTGATAGGGAAGGTGATCTCACTCTCAGGCTTATCAAACAATCTTCTAACAGACAATCCTCTTCCCAGCTACAATTTATCCTCCCAGGTTCTTCTAAGCCATACCATAAAATGCATTTTATGTTCAATTATTAGTGTATTTCCCAGGAAACATTACCATACTCAGTTCCTTTTGTCATGCTGATATCAATTCCCTCTCTCCCCAATCGCTCAGCTCATTTTTACTTACTCTTCAAGACTCTTTACAGGAGTCATCTTCCCTTAAATGGTTTCCTTGACACTTCTATTGCTTAGAACTGAGACTTCTGAGGTAGTGTTGGTAATTTACTAAATCAGCTTTAAAAATGATCCTCTCTCCAACCATCCAAAAGTGCTATAACTTGCATTTTAATATTTTAGCATCTTCAAAGAAGATATTTCTCAAGCTCTAATCCAGTGCCTAAAATTTTTACAATGAAATCTTTTTAACATCCATCTTAATTTATGCACAGTTTTTCTTATTTTTTAAATATATAGAAAAATAGTTACAATCCTTCTTAGGATAATCTACTCTCATGTCACATGACATAGGTTAAAGTCAAACTATAAATTCCATTGATTTTGCTCCAGTCCAACTCTTAACCTCAAGATTTACTTCAACTTTGAATCACAAAAGAAGCTGGTTACTGAAACAAGACTACTGCTCAGAAAAGTTATATATTTTCTTTTATTATGTTTCTGTCACTTCATTTTCATTTGCTTAAAAAGACAACCAGGGTACAAACATAATTAAGTGTTACTGTATAACTATGATTCTGGTCAGAACAGAACAAAATCAGCTAGTGTGTTTCCTTCATCTGGAAGATTTTTTTCTAGGAGTTCAGTACATGTTAAAAAATAAATACACTTTTTAATAATTTTTTTAAAAATGGACAATTTATGAATATGTACAGTTTCTGTGAGTACTAAATAGTAACTGTATAACAAAAAGAATTATACTGAAAAAAATGATGCATGTAACAGAAAAAAATATTCTTATCTGGAAACATTAAGATTGTAATTTTTAACCTCCTTTGGAGAAGAAATAAGCATTTCTGATCATTTTAAACACCTTTGGATGAACAATAATGGGTATAAAATTTGGTGTGGGAAACCAGTGACCCAAGTACCATATGGTCAGTTGCTTTTGTGGACCCTGAGAAAGAAGATGTCTACTAAGAAGGGTTCCTGGTTGCTAACTGGGCTCAAACTAAAACAAAACAAAACAAAACAAAACAAAACACAAAAAAATAGAGCCTAGCAGCCATTTAGCCATTTCTACAAAGGGGCTACTCATGCAAATCACACTTCAGAGAGAGAAGCTGGCACTAAGCTGCTCGTCTGCACTGTGTTCTTGCCATCTGAGTCAGCCCTTATAAAGAAGTTCTTGGAACCTTATTTCAACCACTAGGACTAAGGCTTTCTCCGTCCATTCAGAGCTGTGCAGCTATACCCACTCCCAACAACATCTTCATCGACCAACCCAAGCAGCTCCATTCTGAATAATCAGGACAGTACATTTTGGACCAATCAACCTGAGAGGATTTAGACTCCTCATTTGCATGAGGATAGGCCAATTCGGGACCAGGGTCTAGACTTCTGTCTATATGTCAGCTTTCCTCTTGCTTCGAGAGTGTACTTTTCCCTTTCCAGCAAAGATTGCAATTCCGAGCTGGAGCTAAAACACCAAAGATGAAGCACCAAGGAGCACACAGAGCAGGGCATAGCAGAGTAGCATGAAACAGAGCTGTCGAGCTGGAGAGGGGACTGGTCCTTGGGCCAGATGGCCCCAGAGTCCCTCGCAGCGATACTGTTTCACAGCTATGCTGCTTTATAATTGAGCTGTTTGCACTAAATAAAGTTTCCTTTTTCACAAACCCCAAATTGGGGATTCCTGTTGGTATGGATTTGATGCTAATTATCATCATTTGACACCTTTCAGTCATAAGTCTAGTAATCTTCATTCAGACTTATTCTTTGTTTTTGTAACAGTCAAGTATTATGAAATCATTTTCTTATTGATAAACTATCTCTACCTAGAATGGTTCTTTGAATTAGACTATTAGAGTGTTTTCTCTTGCAAGCAAACTGTAATAAAACTTAGACATTTGCTGACAACCAAATTGTCTGATGTTTCCTCATTCTGGACCAAATAAATTATAAGAGATAAATTATAAGGTATTTATAAAACACACTATTTTTTATAATTGCAAAAAAAAAGTGTAAATGAATATAAACAACTCTGTGAGGGAGACAATTCAAGGGAATTTTAAATCTTTGAAAATGATGGTAACAATATATAATGCAAAAATTTCCATGAAAAAAATATTGTAAATAAATACCAATTTAATAACATTTTTACCATTGAAGCATGCACTTTTATCATTACATTATCTGTACTATTGAATTTATGCAGAAATTACTTTTATATAGCTGTTAACTTTTCAAAATGTTTGAAAGCCATTATCCCATTTCATCTAATTTAGTTGGTGTTAAAACATAATTCTGCTTTTCTCGCTCTTGCACATTAAGAACAGCAAGAGGAAAGAAAAGATAATATAGCCAAAATTAATTTTAAAAGCATTTTCTGTCATAAGAACTGACAAGTCATAAACAGTAACACATGAAAGGAATGGAACCAAGATATTTTATTGAACAAGTGATCTTCCAAGTCTGTCTTTCCTGTCTTAAGTCTTAGGTCTTGTCTCCTTGTTTCACTTTGCATCCCCAATTACTCCTAAAATGACAGTCTTTGTTATCATTTCCTTCAGAGAACCACCTAGGGTAGTGAAAAATCCATAATCCAGCTGCATAACTGGAACAGTGTGGGCAGGAAGCAGCTCAGTCAATGAATAACCCTCAACATTACTCAACCTAAGAATATGAGTCACCAGGGCTCCAAGAAGGATTACAAAACCAGCAAATGTAAAATTGGGCATAATGGACTAACATCGCTCAATTGTCTGACAATATTACCCATTTGGCAACGTCACTTTTTTAAGTAATTAAACCCTATAGCTCTACTTTGTGAATAGAGGAAGAAATATGCCAGGTGAGTAACTGCTGTTACAACTTATGTTTAAGACATTAACCCTTTGTATCTGGAAGGTAGGCCCCTTAAGAAATCTGTGACATATTTCCCAGCTATGTACTATATAATATCTGCTCTGAATGTGATTGTTTAGAACAAAACTCATTCTAATACTTAATAGCATTTAACATGAAAGATAGTCAATCTAATTAGTCATCAATGGTAGGAATAATGAAAGTTAATATTAGTTGAGCATCTTTTAGGCGCCGAAAACAGTTCTAGCCCTTCACATAGAGTATCTCATTATAATCTATTAATAGATGTAACAACTCTTAGAAATAGAAATTTAAGTCTCTAGCCTTCAATGATTACAATTAATTTTCTTTTCCTTTTTCCTATTTTTTGGGGGAGGGGGGATGTTTCTAATAACATGTCTTCAATGCTTCTGCCCTTGCTACTGCATTTCATATTCTTCTCTCTATCCTTGTACTTCCATGACTATCTCCCCGCCTTTCCATGCTGTGGAAGGCACTGGCATACATCTAAACCATAGGCGTCTGCACTGCAGTTCTCTGCTTGTCAATGAACACACACAGCATCCTTAACCATCACACATTTCATGGCACTGCTGGGTCTGATGGGTTACATGGTCCAAGTAACAGATTTGCTATGATTCCTCTAGTTGTTTTAGGTGTAATACAGATGAAATAAAAGGTAATGTGAATGAGAATCACAAGCTCTACATGCCTTAAGGCTAATCTATGCAGTATTAGTTCTGATTTATCTTGTCCTGGGGCAAAGACTTCTTTTTCTTTACTCTCACAATAGTTTTTACTTCAGGGATTCAGAGGATTCATTTGAGGGTTCTACCCACTGCTTGGTATATCTATCCCACATTTGTACTCAAGAACCAAGACCAAGGAAATTGGCACAGACTGTGTCTGTGAACCCCCAGAAGAACTGTGAGGCAATAAAAGTAAATATGATGCTTCTGAACACCTAGGATGATTACTCCCCTACCAGAGTACCAGTGGACTGATCTCTTTCATGTCATTTCATTAGTGAAGAATTAGGAAAAGAATTAGTGAAGAATTAGTGAAGAATTAGAAAAAGGGAAACAGGGTAGTAAGGAAAATCAAGCCAATGATGTATTTTCAAGCTGATTCCCATTGTGGGCATTTGGGACTGGTTACTGCTGGCAACCTTTGCAGAGACATGTTGAACCATCTCCTCCTTGTTGGCCCAATGCAGAGAAGAAGGAACACTCATCCATTGGCTCCAGTGCCTCCATGTGTATGAGCATCAACAACCTGTCCTCTCAGGAAAAAAAAGCAAGAGAATGCAGATGCAGCTGAGCCAGCTGCTATTATATTATAGCCAGCTGGCCACCACAACTGCTGAAGAATCTGAGGAAGGGCACAAGCGGTATCAAGTATATTTTTCCCTCCTGTTTATAAACAATTTACCTTCTCTAATAAGTTAAAATGCAAAGAAATTATTCTTGAACCCTTTCTAGCTTCTCTGAAGACTGCTGGGTTAATATGCCTTCACAGCTTCCCTGACATATTAATCTAGAAGCAGCAACTAAATATTTTTCAAGGTTCGAAGGACCAGTTCTTTGAAGTCCATTTTCATAACCCCTTCATACTATTTCTAAATGAGCTGAGCCTTTCTGACCAGATACATTCAATGGTCGGCATCACATGCAACCAAATAATAATTAGCTATCATCTGCTAAATCTCCCAAACGAGCAAGCATCTGACCAATTTGACTGAAGCAGGTGAGCTATTACAAAACGTACAGATTACTCATCACTCCCTTTTCTTCTTCTGCCTGAACTTCAGCTCACTCTTGGTGGATCCCCATCGATACGCCTTCCTAGAACTGAAGCCCCACCCTCCATGCCATTGCCCTTTTTGCAGGTGGAAGTGATTTATCTTCAGCATCTGCTAATTGGCTTTTCCACACTCCCCAAGACAGCAAGCAGTCCTCCCCAGAGAGAAGCACCATCAATACTACCTGAACTGACCCTTTTTGGCATTTCCTTTATATTTCAATATTGGAGATTCTGACAAGTAGAGGTAGAATTAATTGCAAATGAAAATCAATGAGGGAGTCAATTATCACTCGAAGAGGGAATCAGAATTGAATCTAAGGTGAGTGTGCACATATCTAAATGCAGTGGACACTTGGCTTGGAGTTGAGAAAAGAGGTGAGAGTCAGAGACTTAAGATTCAGGGTAGTCAATGGGAAAGGATTTGGTTGATTCAAGTTCTGCAAGAGAAAGGGCCATTTTATCCTTAGAGTTTAGCATAAGTATGGTACATGGTAATCAACAAAAGCACAGTCTTGCTTTCTTTCATAATACGAAACTCAAGTTTCCAGAAAATTCTTAAAGTTTTCTAACTTTACAAACTACTTTAAAACCTCTTGTTATAAAAATAGATTTTCTTTCTAAATTTGGATTCCAATTACCACACAAGTTCTCTCTCGCATACTATTTGGCAAAAGTAATAGCATTCAGCAAATCTGAAATACTGACGTAAATCAGAGTTTAATCCACGTGCGGATGTGATATTCTGTAGGATGCAACCCTGGGTAACATCTGAAAAATTGTGATCGGTTACTTGGTCTTTCAGATTGTGTGATTATTTCTCCTTACTATACAGTTCCACATCCCTGGACTTTTCCCTTCTAAGAAAAGCTGGCATTATTATATTATTCCAGAGTAGGTTATTACCAAGACTACTGACCTATATCTGTGTCTAAGATGTTGCTCTCTTTATGACAGACGAAAAAAAAAATACATTTTTATAATGATCACTACCATCACCCTGCGGAAAAATAAATTAAGTATAGTTTATAAAATGAAAAGAATATGCTAATGTGACATTAAGACTGTGAATTTGAGGTTCTTTTCAGTTCAATGATGCTAAACAATTTTAAGGGAAAAAAATGGAATGCTACAGTAATAGTTCTCTTGCTCTCTCCTTTTCTAAGCTTCATTATTTGTTCCAAAGATGTATCAGCCTAACTAACTTCTCCATATCCTAGATACATTCAGTAAAATGGTGGGGGCTTTATGTTTCTGCAGCATTCTTTATAGGTTGTACAAAATAAGATTATTCCATAGTATCTTCCACAGGGTTCATTACTACATGCCTTTCTGAACAAGAAGGTAAAGTGAGCTTTTGAAGGAAAAACCCTCAAACAGTACCAAGAAGGTCACTTTTCAACCTGCCTCTGTGGTGACCAACCCCATAGAAGGTCAGTACCACTGGAAGGGGGTCAGTTATGGGATTAAGGGCAGCCTTACAGGAGACGAGATTAAAATGCCTAGACACATATTTATTTATATGTGTATGTATATACAGTGTTTAGATATACAGAAATATATATCAGAAAAGAAGAAATGAGGGTTGGCAGGGTTAAAAATAAGGTCTGAGATTACATTGGAATTTGAAAGGAAAGCTGAGACCCAAAACCACAGGTAGGAGCTGCCAGGAAAGGTGTTCCTTGCTTCCTCTGATCTGTAATGGCTAGATCGCAAATATAGCGATCTAGCTATATTTGGCTCACCAGAGGAGACAAGAAAAAAAGAATAAAAATGGACTATATAACTGAAATTCATCCACCTTTCTTTAAGAATGAATCAGATTACCTGTTTTTAATGCAATCATGCTAACTTTCCCCTCATCACCTTGGAAGATTCTGAGATTCATTGAGGACTCCCCAAGTCTCATGTTTTTCATATTTTCTGAGAGTGAAAACAAATGACACTACTGTCCTGGGAAGAATGTTTTACAAACGCTTTGCTTTATAAAATAAATCCTCAAAGTCCTTTGTCTTCTAGGAATTCACATGCTTTCAAATTTCCTTTCAATTTTAGATATTCAAGTGTCTATCTCTTCTCTTCAATTAGTGATATAGACCTCTTTTGAGTCTCTTTTGAAGTCTCTGTTTGAACACATCTAATTTCTAGACGGCTCAAATAAACTTGCTCTTCTTTCAAGGACAACTATATTTTTATAAAAAAGTTTGCCTTATTTTATAAATAAGTTGTTTTTATTAAAACCTGTTTCACCCCAGTGCTTCATTTCCTAGTCTGCATTTTGTGTTAAAAATACATTGTTTTCAAAAAATAAAAATAAAAAATAACTCTAACTGATTAAAATGGGGGAAAATGCCATGTTATACTATTAGAAGGTTCTGATAGACTTATAATTTCTATGAGGATTGCAAAGTCCTGAAACCCACCAGGACACTAATAATTATGTTCTTGAAAGGAAGCTCAGCATTTATGATAAAAGCACTAGAGTAGGTGTCTAAAGACCAAGAGGTTGATATCATTGTACTTGGAACCTGTTTCGTGATCTAGAACTGTAAGAGTTGGATTAGACCAATGGTTCAGAATCTCTTGGAAGTCTAGTTACTACACAGATCACTGAGCCCCCACCCACAGTGGTTCAGATTCAGTAGGTCTGTGATGAAGTGGGTAGCATGCACTCCTAACAAGGTCTTGGGTAATGCTGATGTTGCAGATCTCGAAACCACATTTGAGGTCGACCAGACTAGCTAGTGACAAAGATCATATATATAGTTCAGAAGAAGGGTATATCATTAAGAAGAGATGCAGAAACCCTTTTGTAAAATCTGGTGTAGATAATAAAAAATAAATAAATGATTAAGGATGTGTCACTTAATGAAGTCCACACCAGAGAACAATGCAATCCTAAAGCATCTAACAGTAAACCCTTAATGTTTTACATATAAGAAAACTGGAACATATTTAACTCATAGTTTTAAAACGTTTAACTCTTCATCACGAATTCTTTATTAAATGAAGAAATTTAAATATACAAACAAGAAAAAAAGAGGCAATTTTTCTGTTAGATTAAGCCACTTTTTCTTCTAATAATGGTTAAGCTCCATATTTAAACAGAGAAACAAGACCAATATTACCTCCCTTTAGATGACCACCCGGACCTGGCATGCTTGTGCTTTTACTGACCTCCATGCTTTCCATCACATCCTACCCACTCTTCACCCGAGTTTATGCCAGATGACTGTATACTGTAATTTCTGCACTATAGTTTGGATTAGTCAAATTGGGAAGGAAGCTAAAATTTACTTCACGATGCCTCCACTTCATCAGGTTATTGAGAGACAGTTCTCCACATGAGTCTCTTGCCTTTCTGCACATCTCATGAACAGAGGCACTAAGTGCCTCTTTGTTTCAGACTCTACTGTTAAAGATATTGTGTAGTGGAAAGCCTTGGAAGATAGAGAAGGCAGAGGGCGATCCGCTTCTTATGCAGTAAGGAAAAATAATGTCTCCCTCAGGATCAAAAGGGAGGCATGCTCGTTGTCCAATATAAAAGATTCAGGTTCCTTTAGCTCAGGGATCCTCAAGAAGGATGCAATCCCACTGGATGCACAGCCCCTGCAAGCCCCTCTATCTCACCCACTGGGGATTCATGCAGGAGTGGGGGAAGAGGGACAAGTGGAACCTATGTGAATACAGTGCTAATGCTGCTTGCTCTACTGTAACAAAAGCCTTTGTCTCTATTTCCAGTCTGTCTTCTACCAGCATCTCTGAAATTGTGGCAAGATAACCTGTTAGCTGACCAACAGTTCAATGTCATGCACGCTTCACAGTCCTCAACACAAGGCCCCATGTTTTCCCTCATCATTTCCCATCTCAATATCACCATGCTGTACATCTTCTCCAGATTGTTGCCATACTAAACACGCATACCACCCAAAAGTCTCTCTCTATGCCGTATAAAACATTTATCCAGCTTAGTACATTGAAGATATTCCACTGATTCCTGTTAGTAAAAAAAAATAAATGTAGTAGAGGATGGGAAATGTTATCAACTAATTCACACTATGTAATAAATGACTAATAAATTATAAGACATTGTGCAGCATAGTTATTATAAAAACAAATATATTTATGTATATTTTTATCATTGATAAAATTATTTAGATTTCATAAATATATCTTTTTATTGAATACTTACAATTCACAGTGTCATGGGTATCACCTATCTGATTTCCTGATTGAGACGCTGCGGAGCAGAATGATTAAATAATTTTTCTAATATCACAAAGTCACGAATTGTTCAATTTTGGACAAGATTTGTGACCCTAAAGTCTGGGATTTTTCATTATGTTCAAACTGCGCAAGCTTAATTTTAAAAAATCGTAGTGCAACTCATTGGAATGAATCAGTACCAGACAATGTGGCAGGTAAAGTAAAAACAAGTAAGGACACAGGCGAGCACAAGGCCTCTTCCCATTCATCATGTCACACTCAGGACGGCTGCTTCCTCCACCTGTGGCCTCATTAGAAACTTCATGGCATTGGGGGCTGCCACATTTTATTTTGAAAAATGAGCGCTATAAATCTGAGTGAACTTTATAAGAATCGCTTTCTTTCAAGTATTTTATGTCCACAGCCGAGTGGTTAAAAGCACACGTTCTTGAATCAAGCATGGATTTGAACCCTAGCTCTAAGATTTTCTGTGACCTCATGCAACTTAACTATGGGGCAATAACAGAATCTACCATACTAGTTATTATAATGATAAAAGGAGAGATTAAATGCAAAGTTTAGTACAGAAGCTGATCCACAGAAAGTGCTCAATAAATATTAGCTTTTATTATAATTATTACTTTGCACCATATTATGTATTTACTTTTTTTCTTTTTTCATAGCACAATTTAAGATAAGAATTCTAAAAGGTCTGAGATGTCACTCGATTTGCAAGCTACAAAAAAAGCCTGCCACAGTTTCATGGGGCAACAGTTTTATGGAGCTGGGCATAAGGGATGCTTGCACCCACACAGATTTGTGTTACAGGAGGGGAACTCGGCCTAGGGGCCTCAATCTTTTATGGATAGCGAACATACCTGTTCTCTGCTGCTGAGGAGATATTTTCATTTTTTTTTTTTTATTACACTGGACTCTCAGCCCTGAAGGGAAAGACTATCTCTATCTTCTCAAGATGCAAGAAAACTGCCCTTTCTGCCACAGGGAGACAGTATCTCTATTCCAAGGCCATTTACTATAAAACATCCTTAAAAAGGTAACCTGATACAAAGGGCACTTAGTGCTTCTGTTCATGAGATGGGCAGAGATAGGAAGAACTCATGGAGAACTGCCTCTCGACACAAAGTCTAGGAGAGTCAGGATCATGCCAGTCACCTACAAAGCTGTACTCCCAGAGCTGAGAAAGAACAGGCCTTGTTAGAATAAAAATTATTTTTATTAAGTGAAATAACTATAACAGTTGGTAAATTTACATCCACAACTGCTTTGTGCAAAAATGACACCTTATTGAATTGTTTTTTAAGTTTGGCTCCTAAGAAATTTAATAGTGAATTCGGGAGATCACTCCTCCTACGTCTTTAGAGTTGCAGATCACGCAGGTGTCTTTCCCACACCTGAGGAAGGGCTTCAGTATATGGCCATGAAGGATCACAGCTCATTGTTCAAATTGCATATGATCCCTTGCTAAATTTAAGCTTGAATCAACCAAATGCTGGGAATGTGGAGCCCCTAGGAGTGTGTGGAGGGCTTCTTCCTTTGTGGCCCTGTTAGGGCATAGCCATGGATTTGGTCTTTATAGAAAATAGTCCTCCATATGCTTCCCTGTCTAGTAGAATACTCCCACTTCTTTCTTCCTCCTCTTCTCAGAAGTATTACTCTTCCCTTCTTCTCCTCAATAGCAAAATTTCTTCAAAAAGTATATTATTTTTGTAGAATAAAAATCCTATATAACTAAGCAATCACACCACCACTGAAGCAACCACAGAGAGAGGAGAAGATGCAGGCAGAATGAAACAAACATTAATATCTCAAAACATTATCCTGACCCATTATTACTGTCAACATAGCTTGATAGGTAAGTATCATTTCTATATTTTACAATCCTATAGGAACTGAGAGGATGAAAGAGAGAGAAGAAAGACCACTGAGGAATATTTGGGAAAGTAACAAGAAAAAGAATCTGGATTTAACTTGGGCATCCCAAAGACTTCATGAAATTTTTATTTGCCACATAACTCAAAGTGTGACTTCTTATACTGTTAACATTCCAAAATAAGGTGAAAACCAATTAACATATCTCTGATGGCCTCTTCTATGTCTGATGATTAACTTGGAGGCTGAAAATACCATTTAAATAGTTTTTCAATTCTACCAATGATCACATTGGGCTAATTTTATGTCCTTGCCAAATAGACCATATTTTGTAAACCATGAATCAAAACATTATATATGGAGGTTTATGTGAATTCAAATAAAAGACTCACTCAGTTCTTAGAACATAAAGATATAAAAGGCTTAATCAATCAGAGCCAGCCAATATCCATTCTCTAAAATTTAAATGGTATGCAGAATATTTCATAATTTTTACTTCGTAGAAACAAGCCAGATGAAAATAATTCTTTGGTCCTAATTTCTATGGCTTGTCTAAAATAATTAATATGTCTTATTATGCCTGTTATATCTAAGTAATGATCAATACTAGGGTCATTAAAAGTTCTCATTAAGTATGATTGGAGCAATGGACTGTTAATCAAAACTGGAAACTGAAGAAATAACATAAGACCTGTTGATAGGCACAATTGGTAGCCAATAGTTAGGTCTATTTTACAGTTCACCTGGTTCTAACAATTCCCTGGCCTTACAATCTGATCTCTTTGTGTTTCTAACATTACATGGAAGTAATTTCAAGAGATGTTTGAAGGGCATTTATTTAATCAACAATCATTAAGCCTCAGTTCAATAGTCCATAGTCTTTGACTCCCATTCGCATTTACACCCACTCTTTTAGTGTTTTTTCCCTCCCCACCACATTCAAATCACTCTCATAAAGGTTACCAATTACTTTCTTAATCACTAAACAACAGTTTTCAGCCATTATCTCACTCACCCTTCCTGTGATCTGACTCCTTCCTTCCTGGATATTTCTCCTTCATTGTCATCTCTGACACCATTCTGCTTGGTAATTTTCTGAAGCACTTACACAGTTCTTACCTGAGATTCCTCTTTTCCTGTTCTCCAGGGTTCCATTTACTACTCTTCTACAATTCCTACCTAAGATATTGCATCCACTATTATGATTTTGCTACCATTGATATACTGTTGACTACAAAGTCACTATTTATGACACTCATTTTTACTCTGTGCTCCAGAAGTACATTTTTTCCAACTGTAGATACTCCCACAGTTGCCCTCTTTGGGCTTTTTTCTCTTCTTGTATGATCTGCTCTCCCTAACTGGTTCACTTCACCCCAGGAGTTTTATTTTCAGCTTTTCATCACAGATTGCCAAATTTGCATGTCCAGCCCAAATGCCTTCTGAGCTTTGGAGCCATATGTTCAACTGCATATTAGGCACATCCACCTGGATGTCCAAGAAGCATATCAAATGTAAAATATCTAAATGCTAATATGCTTCCCAAAAATTCCTTCTCTCCTCTAACAATCGCAATCTCAGTGAACAGCCCCAGCACCCAAGAGATTGCCCAAGACGGGATCATCTGTTTCCAAATTTTCCACACTCACCATTTCCACTCACCATATTTTCTCAATTCTACCATAAAAATATACCACATTTGTCCTTTTCTTTATCATCAGTGCTACCAGTACAACTACACAGACATAATTCTCGTCACGTTTATGTAGCCTGCTGAAATAGACTCTTCAGTGTTCGCCATGCCTCCAGTCTTCCTCACCCTCCCCCGAAGCCCCCAAGAAATGCATACTTCGCTCTGCTACAATAAAAGCTCTGCTAACTTGCAAACTGAATTAGCTTACTATCCTGTTCAAAATTATTTCAGTCTTCCCATAAGCCACACGATATAAAGTAAGCTTCTTACACTATAGCTACAACATCCTTTGTGAGTTGACCTTCATGTTCCTGACAAGACTCATCAGTTGCCATTCTCCCTCTGGCACTTTAAAATCTGGCACACTTGTCATTCCTCAGATACTCTATGCCTTATTGAAATTTTTCAAATGTTGTTCTTCCTTTGAAAGCTTTTCACATTTACAGACCTGTAAAACTTCATCCATAAAGTCTCATTTCAAGGGTTATCTCCTTTACAAACATTTCCCCAACTCACTTAGGCTCTAGTAGATGAGCAGTAATGTTCTGTCAACGTTTTCTCTGCTATGTGTTTTACACACAATACCTACCTCTGATGATGACTGTGAGATTTAATCAGTTAACATTTAAAAGGCTGAATTTTGCTGAGTTCATAAAATTAAAACTCAATAAATATTAGCTATTATTATTAACAACTGACATATCTTTTTTAGGATGCTTTATTTTTTGATGGAAAACATTTGACATTTATTTATTTATGTATTTATTTATTTATTTTTATATTACTATGGTGACATTGATTAATGAAATCCAGTAAGCTTCAGGTATACATTTTTGCTTGTGTTTTATATTAAACTCTTTGGAGCAAGAGCCACATCTTCTCAATTTTGTAATGTGGAGAATTTGTCATTTTTTTCCCAATTGCTTTGTATTTCTTTTAAATTTAGATAAAATCAGGTCTGGAATGTGTGTAAAGCAAGATTATTAAATGAGTTCAGTCTACATGGCCTGAGATGCAAGCAATGTCTGTGCTCAAAAGAACATTATATCTGGAAATTTTGATAATTTATACCATTCTACCCTAGTCACTATGATCAATAAAATGAGTGCATATATGTTTGCATATATATATATATACACACACACACTCACACACACACACACACACATATATACATGTATATGTTGCATGCAACATATGCATGTAAAATTATTTCTGCATTATTTATATATTGTACACAAATACATCAAGAAATAAATTTGCAATTTATTATTTGCAATAATTCTACATATATTACATATTCTATATTAATTATAATGTATGCAGAAATCAAATATACACACAAACACACACAACTACTCAACCGTTCTCTGGAGTACACTCACTGAAGTAAGCATCCCTCAACCTTTCCTATTAGTCTCAGAATACATATTTGCAAATCTAAGTGTGGTATGTTTTCTGCAACCTCTGCTTCTGAGTCTGGTAGAGGTATGTCCCACAGGCATCAATAACTGAATAAATTCAAATTCAATAATGTCATCTCTTATACGGCCACCTACACTAAAACCTTCCGAGTCATCCCTAACATTCTTGCTCCCACACACCCAAACATTTCCAAATCACACCGAATCATCACCAAAATGTCTATACTCCAATTCCAACACCACTCTCTGAGTGTAGGCTTTCTACTCCTCTGGGTCTGACCTCCAACCAACACAGCTTTCATTTTTCCAGCAGTTATTTTTTGAAAATGTAGACCTAATGAGATTCATTAGCCACTTAAAAAAATATTGATAGTTCACCATTGCCTACCTAATAGATAAAGTTTCCAAACTCCTTTATGCAGACATTCTCAAACTATTTGTCTATAGTGGCAAGCATGAGAGATGAAATTCACATGTCTGACACACCCTCTTTATTGTATTCAGGGTAACTCCTTTCACACTCATTCAAGAGTGAGATTGGCACTGCCAGTGACTATGGTAGTCAAAAAAATGGCCCTTCAAAAATGTCCACAACCTAATCCTTGGAACCAATGAATACATTGTTACATAGCAAAAGAGACCTTCAGGTATGGTCAAACTATGGATGGTAAGTAAGATTATTTTGGATTATCTAGGTGGGCCATACACAATCATAAGGCTGATTACAAAGGAAGACAAAGTGGGCAGAATTAGAAGACAATGATGCAAGCAGAGGTGGGCATAATGCCATTGCATTAAAGGAGGGTGTGCACAAGCCAAGGAAGGCAGCTAAAACGGAGGGGACACGGATTCCCCCGTAGAGCCGCCAGAAGGACCCAGTCTGCTGACAATTGACTTTAACCGCTTTTGAACTAATCACCTCCAGAACTGTAACATAATAAATTTGTGTTGTTTTAAGCCATAGAATTTGTGGTAATGTGTTGTAGTAGCAATGGGAAACTATCACAGGGATAATTATTCTAATTTTAACAAATTATCTAAGTTGCATACTTTGTCTTTTATGAGTACAAATAACCCACCTAAGTTCTTCTTTTACCTCTTCCCCATCCCTTACATTATATACAAAAACTTCCTGACTAAATCACTGCACTCCGCTTAATTGTACTATACTTTTGTGCTGTAACAATCAGGGACTATGCTCTCATTTTCTCAAGAAGCTGCTACAGTAGTGAACTGGGAAAAAAAAAAAAAACTATGAATATATAAGAAAAAACAAATATATAATAGAATGCATTTTAAAAATCAAGGCAATACTAGGTAAGTGATTATTTTGAAGCTGGGATGATTTAGGGCATGTTTCAAGAAGGTCATCTAATTTATTGTTTTTAACCACTTACATTTTTATAAAGGCCTCAAAATAAGATTTCAATAAGAGTGGAGAATACAGAGGTTGGAAAGAATAAGTTTATATGGGAGAAATGCCAAAGCATGTTGAGGGATTGAGTTTGATGGCTAATTCAATGTCTTGAATTGAATAACTCATTTCGCTGAGTTCTTCCTTTAAACATTTGTGTAGGATAACTGAAAGGAGCATGTGAACAATATCATATTTTTTCTCTTTGAGATACATAAAGTTAAAAATACCAGGTCATAGGATCTAGTAAGTATAGCTCCTGCCACAATGAATACCTGTTTCATAGCTGCCTTCATTTACTCAACAAATACTCCAACTACGGGCACTTGATAGTGAGAAAGGAGCAAAGCAAAATTCCAAGATGGGTGAAGATTTCAGAACCAGAAATGATCAAATTTATTTGGTGATGATGGGTTGTAGAGTTGAAGAATGGTGAGATATTTTCAATTGTTTTATACAAATGAGACAAGTTATCTATTCAAGGATCCCTAAGCCCCAGGCCACGGACTTATACCATGGCTACATATAAGGAGCTGAGCGGCAGGCAAATGAGGGAAGCTTCATTCATATTTGCAGCTGCTCCCCAGCGCGATCACCACCACCCCAGATCGTCGGGCATTATATTCTCATAGGAGCACCTGGTACCTGGTGCCAAAGAGGTTGGGGACTGCTGTATAGATAAGAAGAACTGAGCAAAAAGGAGCAAGTCAGGGAGTTGTTTTAAGAAATTATTGCTGAATGACACATATGTTAGTATCAATTAAACATCTACAGGATGTTAGTATTGTATAAGACAGGTCAATCTTAACTGGCCACCACAGTGTATCCTAAGGTAGCTGAGGAAAGCCTACTATTATTGTAATTAAAGGGTAGCACCTCACTTCACCTCTGCCCACTCTTCCATGACTCCAAAAAAAGAAAAAATAGTGCTCTTTACTTAATTTATTAGCTTTCCAAGGTGAAAATAAGCTGGATATGTCAATAATAAATCTTAAAGTGGGGTATGTTTTATCATTAAACTTACATTTTATATTACATGTGTAAAACTGAAAAAAAATTATTTTTCCACATGAAAATATACCAAGTGAGGCTCTGTATTTGGGATAAAAAATACATCCTAATTAAATATTTTCTTTCTATCTCTGCTAATTTCAATGAGCAAAATGAAAAGATTATAATACATGTTTCTTTATTATTCTCTGCTCTGCCTTTCTACATAATAAGTATCAGTTTATGTTAACATGGTCATCTGGTTTTCACATATGGTAAGTCACACAGAAACGGGTTAAGTGTTTTTCATACATTTTTATATTTCAACATGGTGTGATATCTTCCAATCAGCAGCAACGTGTTTCTTTGTAGAATGTGCAAGGAAACACTTCATAGGTATTAGAGAGCTTCCCTTTCCTCCTCATTCTAAATCATTTAGCTGAGTTCTCCCTTTTGTTAATCATTTGTATAAAACAAATGAACATAGCACGTGAACAATATCATGAAAGTAACTATTTAATTTTTTTTTCCTTTGGGACACATTTATAAAGTTAGAAATACCAGGTCATAGGACCTAGTATCATAGCTCTTGCCACACTGACTGCTTGTTTCACAGCTGCTTTCATTTATTCAACAAATACCCAATTATGTACCAGGTCCTGCTCTAGACACTAAAAATACAGGAAGGAACCCATTGAGTGAACTGAATATGGAAACATAATAAACAAATTAGAAATATAGTTTTTCATGAGATAACATTTCTGTGGGGAAAAAAACTGAGTAGATTAAAGTAGCTGTGGAGTGGCAGGGATGTTATTTTATAGGATGGTTACAGATGGCCTCAATGGAAGGATAACACTGGAGCAGAAATCAGAAGAGGCAACAGGGCGCACACCTTGAATGTTCACAGGGATGGGGCACTTTAGGGTAGGGTATCGGGACAGCAGAAATGTCCCGAAGCAGAGTGGCAGTCAGCGCATCAGGAATGTGGAGGCCAGTGTGGCTGGAGCCCAGTGAGAAAGAAGTGCATGCATCCACGCAGTTGGGGACAGTGTACAGATTGGGGGAGGGCGGGACTTGTGAGGCCTTTGGCTTTTACTCTCTGAAAGACAGGAAGCCATTGGAGGATCCTGAACAAAAGCGATATAAACTGAGCTACATTTAAAAAGACCAGTCTAGCTACACACTATAAGAGAGCACGGTTGGAAGTCAGGGGATCTAGATAAGAGGCCACTGCCAGCATCTGGTCAAGGGTGATGGCGTTCAGACCAGAGAAATAGCAGTTCCCACCCATGTTATTTTTATATACGTATCATATACAGAATAATCATATAGAAAAGTGCACATAACATAAATATATAGCTTGACAACTTTTCACAAACTAAAAATCCTGGAATCTTCCTAACAACTTCTTCCAGTCACTAACTACCCAGAGTTGGTTTGCAACCTTGGGAGTTCCCCAAGCGAAATTTGAAATAGTCCCACTATACACAGAGGGCACAGGAAGACCTAAGAAAGAGGCAGTCACTCCAGATTCGTAGGAGGCAGTTTTAATGAGCAAGGAACTTACATGCAAGGCTTGTCTTTGGCGACTGGAAGATGAGTAGATCTCTGCACTCATCCATCAGAATCTTAAAAGTTTATATAGAGGCCTTAACTGAATTTAGTCACAAATACCATCCAAATGTTCTCAACAACATCTTATTCTCTTCAGAGTTACATCCTTGAAATATTTCTTGCTGTGAGAATGGTGAGCAGAACATATAGTCCAAGGACAGGGGAGAGAGTGAGGAATCTTCAATTGTCCAGGCCCAGCTCATGGGTCCAGCTCATAGGTCAACTAGCAGTCATGTCCTCTTGATAACCTCCTCTAACAAAGGACAACCTGACTTCTAATGAATAAGTTAGTTTTACCTGTTTTTGTATTTTGCCTGTTTTTGTACTTTATATAAATAAAATCATAGTTTATGTACTGGCTTCTTTCGACATTATATTTTGTGAGATTCGTGCCTATTGTTATTATAGATGTATTACTTCATTCTTATTGCTATATAAATACCATGTGTGAACAGAATAACACATCACAATTTACATGTAAATTCTGGACATATTTTGAAAGTAGAGCCAACAGAGTTTGAAGACAGAAGGGATGTGGGTATTTGAGAGAAGAGTAGATTATAACTCCAAATATGGTCTGAGAAATTGGAACTGAGATAAAGAAAAGTGAGAAGAGCAGGGCTGGGGAGAGGGGAATCAAGATTTTGGTTTTTAATATAAATTTGAGATATCTCTTAGACACTCAGTAGAGTTATGTGGTAAATAGTCAAATATAAGAATCTGTAGTTCTGGCGAGAGATATATGCCATAGATATAAATGAGAGAGGCAGCTGGGCAGAGTGGGTACATAAAGCTATGTGATCAGATCAGTTACCTGGGGAGTGAGTTAAACTTCTCTAAGGCCTTAGGTTGAGGGGATAAATCACAAATCAACTTTAATTTAGAGGCGTCTGAATGCATGGGTCTTTAAGAATAAGCCTGTGGAATATAAACATGTAGCAGCATACAGCCAGCTCTGGTTTTGGTTAAGTGTATTTTCCTCAGACTTGGCCACTAGAAAGAAGAAGGGGACAAGGAGAAGTAGCTGCTGCTATCAGTCAGTAGGCACATTGTTTGCTAAGTGACATTTCTGTGCATGTAAACCTTGATCTATTCCATTCACTTATTTTAATATTTGCAGAAGAAAAAATCTCCACTTTAATCATAAAGCTAAAATACAGTTGCTTAACATTATTAGAACCTTAAAATACATTTTTCTTTCATTTAGCTGCCATTAAATGCACAGAGTCAAGCTCAATAAATATTGAATGAACACTTTTATATGCAGTTCAAGAAATTCACTGTGTGAATTTCACTGTGAAAGATCTGTGAATGTTAAGAAACTGTCTTTATGGGGGAAAAAATAAAAAGAAAGAAACTATCCTTATATTCTACTTGGGAGAATGAACAAATTCCATTAGATGTGTCAAGATGAGCTTCTTCTGTGTGTGTGTGTGTGTGTGTGTGTGTGTGTGTGTGTGTGTGTGTGTTGTAAGAGGGAAGATACATGTTCTTACCTGAGGAAGTGACCTGTCTCTTGGGACTGCAACCACAAAATCGTAAGTAAGATGGTAAACCCTAGAAAGGTCAAGGATAGGAACCATGCTCTCCTGTCTTGACTACAGGACAGTATATTATTGTTAAGGTTCCATACTTGGATTCCATGCTACTGTCTATCTCTGTTCATGCGTTATAAAGCAAGGAACTTGGGCAAGGTGACTGGAAAATTCAAGTATTTTTAAAATATTACTGTGTAAACTCGATTTTTGTAAGAAACAGTTCTTTTGTTTTCTTCCTTGTACTATATTACTGTGTTTAATTCACTCAGCTTAAAATAAATAAATAAATAAAAATAAAAAGATATGTGCCTATGATAGCCAAAAGAAGAAAAGGAAGGAGACAGCAGAGGAGTGAAAATGAAGGGAGTAAAATCCTGGAGACAATCATGGTAGGGACAGCAATCATTAAATTAAACAAACAAATAAACAAGATGTAAGTGAAATTTAGGAGATAAGAGTTAGCCAGTCTTCGCACAGGATTCTCTTGCAGGGGGTTAATAGAAAAAATAGCATATGATTGTGAGTGATGAGTTGTCAAGTATAAAGAATAAAATCCATGAAAATCCTGAGAAGAGAGAAAGAAATGTACAGTGGGGAAGTTTAACAGGGGTTTTGAAAAAGGTGAATTTAAGAGGGGCCATTACAATCATATCCCTAGGAGAAATTTCACTTCTGTTAACTGGACATATTAGCAAAAGACTTTCAGCTTAGGACTGTGTGACTAATTATTTTGTGCAACTACCTGAGTCACAAATGTCATATAACTAAATCTAATTAACTAGAAAGCTCTGTGAGCCTTGGAATCTATCCCTGGCCTCCTGCTGGCACAGGGTTTCTAGCCCCCAGTAGCCCAGAGGTTTCGAGAAGCTCCTCTTTCACAACTCAGCATATCAAAGACCTTCCATCAGGGTGGATAGAGGAAACTAAAATGTCACGATTAATTCTAAAGATTCAAGAGAAAACCATTTGACGGCTGACATAAATCAAAAATTACTGAGCATAATAACACACAAGTAGGAGAATTATCTAGAAAAGAGGGAGAGAAAGTGGCAGTAAAGGAAAAAGATTGGCCTTGTGAAGATCAGAGGAAGAAGAAAGCATAAGTTATAAAAGAGGTGAAGTGGGCTGAGTAAGAACGGCGGTGGGGGCAAAGGCAGGTTTGCAAAATGTAGAAGTCCACTGCCAGTAGACCACCAACTCCTTCCCTTTCTTGCAAATGAATTTTCATTCTTTTTCCTGCCAGGCCCCAAAATGGTTCTCGGTTGAGCTTACACAGCTCAGCAGCTGCTGCATTTTACCCTAGAGGCAGTTGCATTTCATTGTTGGGCAAAGTGATTCTTATGTAGAGATTGAACAATTAAGTATTTAGGCATCCTGCCCATGAAGGAAGACAGCCAGCACCACCACACAGCATTTGTGGGGGAAGAGAAGACATTTTCTCTTCTGCAAAGTTAAACGAAAAAAGAAAATCTTGAAGCTATGAGCACATTTAAAGAAAGGCAGGCAACAGTGCCTTAAGTTAGCTAATCTCTTTCCAAATAAAAATTTTACATGTAAAATTAAGCACAGAAGAGTATTTTAAACATATTCTAAGAAAATTTAGAAAGTTGGCAAGCAATCTGATGCTGCTAAACTAGAAAATAATTTATTATAATTTATTAGTTTTTATTTCACTTCAAGCACTATAAATCCACATACAAAATGTGAAATCTCAAAGAAAGTCTTTTCCTTTGAAACTAAATAGAAGAACTTTAAAAGTAAAAGGATTTGGTGACATAGTTCTGATTATTTTTAGATTCCCATTAAAATATTACTGAGTAAATCATAAAGAAGTATATTACAGTTCTTACTATACAGTTTAAATTCTTTGAATTGGGTCTTCCGGCATAGCTGGATATCATAAGTTTGGAAACGTAAAATCTCAAACTAAATAGTGTCTGTTTTGCCTTGAAATATAGCCATTTCAGGACTGTTACTGATTTCACATGTGTGAATGTGTGCATGCACATGCATATTATTAAAAATTATGATCAGTTATGCACACATTTGTCTCGGTTTCCTTAAATTTGAATTCTGTGGAAAGCTGCTTCCTTTTATTTTTTTTTGTTTAGCTTCAATTCAGATACTTTTACATAAAGCAGCTATCAGATACTTTTTAATTTTCCAAAAAGTGAAATAAAAAAATCAGTTACAATGTACCTAAAAACCATTAATTAGTGTCACCACATAAGAGCATGTCTTGCACTGCTTTTGGCAAATGTGATATATACTGAAGCTACTGGGATATCTCTATTATTTGCCTCTTCTTAAAAACTGTTTTTATAAGTCAGTTCTTAAAAAAAAAAAATACTAGAGTACCTTGAAACCCTCTCCCTTGTGGTACCTGAAACTATATATTGGATATATAATAAAGTATATATTTGTAAATATATTATCATATACTTATAATAAATACATATACAAATAAAATTTTGAATTAAATGTGGGGAAGTACAAGTTGCAGGAATTTTATGAAGCAAAAAGAAAAGACACTTCCTGAGTTAATGGTAAGTGCAAAAATTTTAAATAATTCATGATAGCATTGTCTTCTTCATTTGGGCTCATTCATGTTTTAACCTCCTCAGGCCAATTAGGGCACTGGACCAGATCAGGTATTCTTAGAATTCCAAGAATGAAAGTTCACAGTGCATGAAACCCTGAAACTGTATGAGATGTGTTTAAATGTGTGTAGCGTTTCCGTTGCTGTATGTTTGCGTGTTTGTGTGGGGAAGAAAGTCCTCACCAGCACCTGAGCAGGTTTTGTGTTTCTCTACATAAGAGTTTAATGACTGCTGAGCTAGATCTCCAAGATTCTTTGAAATTTCCCAAGTTTATCAGACGTCTAAGAGTCAAAATGATCATCAGGTAAATGTGAACTTCGAAGTTCATTATTCAACTGTTCCTCTCTGAGTGACAGCCCTCTGCTTATTTCCTACACGGGACAAAACATCCATGGTGATCATGGGTAGCATGGAGATTTCAAGAAAGTAAGTATATAAGACTGTCTGACACAAAAACGATCCCGTCTAAATTTCAGTATTTTCACCTGGTTTCACAGTGGATAAAAAGAATAGTGAAGAAGGCAGAAGAAAATACAGAGGTCGGAGTTAATGAGAATAGGTGAAGGGGAACAGATCTGCCACCCCA
Source organism: Eidolon dupreanum (assembly GCA_028627145.1). NCBI lineage: Eukaryota > Metazoa > Chordata > Mammalia > Chiroptera > Pteropodidae > Eidolon > Eidolon dupreanum. Next base: position 56,272,655 of record CM053515.1, read on the forward strand.
AAGTATACCTCTTTGTCATAAGGATTATTTTAAATTAATTTTTTAAATTGTGTGGCATAGTATACAATATAATGATTTGATATTTGTAGTAGGCTTATTGTTTATAAGAAACAGCAGACACAGGAGAACCTTTGAAAAACGAATAGAAGTTACTCCTTTGTAAGACATTTACATGTATAAGGGAAAACTCCATTTGTAAGGGTGTCTTCCTCTCTGTATCAGGAAAAAGAAGATGACCAAGTCTCCAGAAACTCTTTATCAATATCAAAGGTGAAGACTTGAATCTGTATAACCTTACCCTTGTTCATTGTACTTTGCAACCTCCCATTACTGACTTCTCCCACCCCCAATATCTTATTTGTCTTTACCTGGAGATGATATTTAAGATGGTAGTTTGGACCATTTCAGGGAGTTACTCAGTTTTCCTGAATATATACCATGTATACAAGAGGTATACATGTTATCAAACTTGTTTGTTTTTCTCTTATTTATCTGTCTTTTATTACCGGGCATTGGGGGGGGGGGAGGAGGGGGAGTCTCAGCCAAGAACCTAGAAGGATAAAAGGAAAATTAGTTTCCTCCCCTACATAAGAAAAGGAGGAAAAGAATGAATAAAACGTGTCCATTTGTTCATCTGCCCCTTATGTACTCTAGGCAGACAGCAGATTTATCTTGGGCCATCCATATTTTCCCACGGGAAACCTGTCCACCAGGTGTTCAGTCCTTCCCTTAATCCCTGTTCCTGGTAGAAACAGCTAAGGGAGATGAGCTCTTACTAAAACTCCAGTGGCCACTCTTGAATACGCCAGGAGGCTTCAGCCTACTGTGCAGGTATCAAAATCATTTGAGAAATTTAACTCCTAAAACAGCTCCAACCTCAAGATTATTTTTTCCCATTGAAAATATCTCTCAATTTAGAAGTCAAACAAATGGAAAAAAAATCTATTTTTGGATATAAATACCTGCTTTTCTTTTCAAAGCATGGCAAATGGGTAAAGTAAGGTTATCTTCTATGTAAAGGGGATGCCTTACTCCTCAGTCTTGGGGGCCTTCATATAGAAAATGGTCATTCAGTGATGGCTGTTAGACACATTTCAAACATTGATCACACACCAAGACGCATATAAACAAAGTGGGTCACTTGCCCTTCTAAATGCCTACCTTGGCACATCAGCCTGCCCTTGGCTGGAATTAATTGATTTTTCTAGCAAGGGATGGCCCAATGTCTTAGGGCCAACCCCCAAAGACAGAAGTTGGCAAACAATGGCCCACGGGCTAAATCTTGCCAGCCACTTGTTTTCATAGGGCTCACAAGCTAAGAATAGTTTTTACCCTTTAAAATGGTTGTTTAAAAGTATCTACATAATAACTTTGATTTTTCCTTCTTGGCCCATATACCTTAAAATTTTTCTGACTCTTTATACAACAAGATTGCCTACCCCTTGTCTAAGTCATATACATCACAGTGAGAGAGACAGAGAGAGAGACAAACAAGAAAGAAAGAGAATAAGAGAGAGATGCAAGAAAATAAATTTAATCTCACATATCCACATGGATGCAAACATTACAAATAAAATACTAAAAAGTAAAATATCTCAAATTATTAAAATGTATATTCATCATGATCAAGAAGGCTTTCCCCTCAAGAATTCAAGAATGGTTCAACATCAGAACATTTAGGAATGTAATTGATATATTAAGTGATTAAATGAGAAAAACAAGAAGCATGCAGAAAAAGCACCTAATGATATAATGGAATACAAAATTGATGAATAAGGCTATAATGTGAACAGTGAAACGTGACTGTTTGGTTCAGATAGATCTGATGATCTCATGTCATTTGGTTTACTTGAGTTTTTATAAAAATCATCTTTTCTTCTTGTCTCTGGTAAAACAAGCACAAATACAAATTAATCTGGTGGACGTTAGGTACCTGCACATTTCCTCTTAGCAAATGTCTATATATCCCATCTTTTGTTATTTTGCCACCACTTCATTCGGAGAAGTATTACGGGTTAGAAACAAAACTGTAAATTATATTTTTCCCTCTTATGGCAGAAATCAGTTTGACATCAGAGAATTTATTAAATAAAATCATATCTGCATTCCCACACTTCCTTTTTTTCTTTTTTTCTTTTCAGATATATTGAATAGAATCAACAAATAAAATTGTAAGATATTTAAAATGCATAGCAGGACCTCAAATAACGTCATTTCATTCAACATCGTGTCATCATAAAGTTGATGAGAAAAACAATCGATTCCTGGATGGGTCATTGTCTATGTGGAGTTGGCACGTTCTCCCCCTGTCTGTGCAGGTTTTCTCCAGGGACTCCAGCTTCCTCCCACACCCTAAAGATATGCAGTTCGGTGAACTAGTGTATTTAAATTGTCCCAGTCTGAGTAAGTGTGGGTATGAATGTGAGTGGCCCCAAAATAAAAGGGTGTCCTGTCTAGGGTGAGGTCTGCCTGGCACTCTGTGCTTCTGGGAGAGTCTCCAGCCATCGGCCATCCTGAATTGGATGCATAATTATTACCTTACTTGTTTTTATTCATCTTTTTGAAATATATGTATACCTCACATTTATTTCCATATTTAATATTAAAAGTGTTTGGGGTCTTAGAAGTTTGGTGATGTTCTAATAGCCAATAATATGCTATAGGAATTTAACTCTATCAGTTAGCCTAGGATTTCATTATACATTATTTCATTTAAAGTCACAATTTCCAAGAACTTATTGACGATGTTAAGTGACTTACTGTACATCACAGTGATTTGATATACATATATGTTACGAAAGGATTATCACCATCTAGTTAATTAACATATCCATCACTTCACATATTTATAGTTATCTTTTTTTGATGAGAACATTTAAGTTTTCTCTCGGCAAATTTTAATTATATAATGCAGTGTTATCAATTACAGTCACTATGTTTTACATTAAATCTTCAGTCTTTATTCATCTTATGGCTAAAAGTTTATAGACTTTTACCAACTTCCTCCTATTTCTTCCTACTACATACACCTTCTTTTTGGGAAAGTGGGTCTTAATTTCACATCACAGGCCCATCAAGTGTTGCACACAGAAAATTAAGCAGCCTCCCCGTGGGACACAGAACAGTGCAGTGGCAAGAATGGGTCATGAATGCGCGCTGCCTGCCTCTGAACCCTTGCCCAAGTGATTATTAAACTGTAATCTTAGGAGGCCCCACTCAGCACTCCTCTAAATACCAGTTTTCTCATTTATAAATCCAGGGTAATGACAGTAACTTACTCACAATATGGTAGAAAATACAAATGAATATACATGTGTGCACGTGTGTGCGCGCGCGCACGCACACACACACACACACACACACACACACACACACACTGACTGGCATCAGTAATGTTGGCTATTCTTATAGTAGAGAAATTGTTCAGTTGTTGACAGATTGCTTTTTAGATCATTTTCTAGGTAGGGCCTCATGAGGCCCAGCTATACAGTAAGTGGTTCTTGGTTTCAGATTCTTATAAACTCCACTCTAGAATTAAGATAAATTCCTCCCTCTTTAACTGGTTCATGAGTGGCTGAAATCTTGGCAACAAACCTCTGGTTGGAAAGTTGGGCAGCTGGCTGCACAAACACGTTTTACCCCAGCTGGTACCCAAGCAGGTCTCAAGCCAACCTGCATAAATCAAGTCGTGAGCTAATTCCAAGGGAGCATATTTATTATTTGTAAAGGGTTACTCACAGAGTATGCTTTCGGCTCTTCATAAAGAAACAATTCAAATTGTACCAATGTGACTGAGCTCTTTAACAAACCGCATGCTGCTTTGGCTCAAATAACTTAAAAAAAAATGAAGAATAGAGATTAAGCTAATTGCTTTATCTCCTAGGCTACATAATCAGGAAATGTATTATCTGTGGAATATAAGAATAGCCATCTGTCTTCGATTTAACAATATATATTTTTACAAAAATATGTCATCATCTCCCTTTTTTAAAAAATGTAACAAACTGATGAAAAGATATTCAGCTAGAATTTTTAAATTATTTTATGATATGTGAATTTGAATTCCTGGTCATGCAGATATATTCAGCAATGATTCTATCCCAATTGAGCTGATGATGGTTTCTGGCTTCTGCCACCTCCCAATTAAGTGATGACTTTTAAGTTACATAGTGTTTTTTTTTACCCCTGCTTATTACATACTTGGCTTTTTTTAGTGCTTCAATGTAGCTTTTTCAAGAATATACATTCAGGAAGCCCTTAGTCATTATGAAGATAACTATTACCACTGTAATTGCTTCGGTAGTGTCCAGACATCATCGTGCCAAGAAGAAGCACATTGTACCTTTCCCCTTTAGTACACTGGTCATTTATTATTTATTTAAGAAAAACTCACCAAAAGCTTAACAAGTTGGCAGAATTTGTTAGGCAATCAAGTCAGACATACACAAACAACAATCTTGTCCTTACACTTAACAAGCTAAGCAAATAGCAAGAATTGTCTCATGAAACCAGTGTTGTGACCTGGCGTAAGCAGCAAAGGAAATCCAGTGGTCGTAGGTGACTAATAAAATTTTAATTATTTTAAGATTTCATATTTTAAAAATCCACTTGAATGAAAGTTTATAGTTCTTAATTAGTCTGTGCTAGAATGCCTCTCTTTCTGCTTAACTAAACGTTTTGGACTTTAATTTTCCAAATCTGCAGCTCATAGGACAGGAACATAACCCTATGACTTTTATCTATTGATAATTAATGATTAACTGTCAGGGTATACATTAAGATGCCAGTTTTCCTTACTCACACCCTTATGAACGCTTGAGAATATTTTGAATTATGAGTTCAAGTACTTCCTAATTTTCACTGTTAGAAGGAGAATTCATGAGACTTATCTAGCAAATTTAGAAAACACAAGAAGTGCCATAACCATTGTGGAGTAACATTTGGCCCCTGGGGGAGATGGAGGTGTTGAAAACCATGTAGTCTATAACACGAAGCAAGAAACTCAAGGGTAAAAATAAAGGAAAAACAACAGAGAATGCATTTGTTTGTTTTCAAAATATTAAAAAGAAAGTTCTAAAGTACCTATAGTCTACATGCCTTCTTCCTCACTGTTGTAACCTAGTGGGCCTTGGTTTCCATTTTTAAAATATGCTAGACCTTCTGTGTATTACTCTTAAATTCCAACTTTCTTTGACCCTTTGTATTGTTCATTCTTAGGTATAGTTTCTTGAGGAATGCTAATACCAATGATGCCAAAATATTTCAAGTAAATCATTATATGGTAGCGTGGCTAAAAGGGAAAAATAAAAATAGAGGGCAAATGAAAAACTTAAATAGACATAATGGTCTGCATCTTCTATAATCACAACCCATAAAAATGTGGAATCTTTAACAGAGACTATTTAAAAATCCAGGGCTTTAGTTACTTCTATCAGAACAGCTTCTGAGCTGTCATTCATGTCTTGTCAACCACCCCAAATAGCAGAAACCCAACACTGACCCTTTGTCAGCAGCTGCTGCCATTGTTAAGTCTTTTCTATGAGCATCACCCAAGCAGTGCTCCAATTAGATGAGTTAAGCTGTATTAAAGATACAGTCCAGTCACAATGGATGGCTTTAACGATAACCATCACCCCTAATGTTATTGATGCAAGCTGAATTACATGAATAATTCATCTTTCAAAGTAACAAATGTTCAAGGTAAGAGGAAATGTTTCCCCATGCCACCAAACCTTAGGAATCTATCCCTTTGTTAGTAAGTAGAGTGAAAGTGAATAATAATGATAATAAATACCTTATATGGGGCCAGAGAGTTTACACAAACAGTATTATTTTGTTGGGTACATTTCAAAACAAAATCTAATGGCCTTTTTGTGGCTATTAAATGATTTGATATGTAGTTTTTAGTTCAGTCTTATTGTCCTATCTGCTCATAGCCATGCCTTCTTCTCAGAGCCATTTCCCAAAGCTTTCACAAGAATGGTGCTTTCAACTATACTATTCATATATGATTTCCCTAGGAACTGCCACATTTCTCTATGACTGCATCCATGGCACACAATGACCAGAAAAGGGGTGTCACGGTTACCTGTTGAAAACAAACAAACAGAAACAAACAAGAAACATACTTCAAAACCCAGGGAATTAAAACAACCACCATTTGTTATTTCCATGACCTGGGGGTCTTCTGAACTTATATACAAGCACATTCATTTAAAGGGTCAGCTGGGATAGAAGGTTGAAACTGCCCTTGCTCACATTTAGCAACTGCCTTGGCTATTGACTGGAGTTAGGATCAAATGGGATAGCTACACTTATTTTTTAGTTATTATTTCACCTTGGGATCTTCACGCATTGGTTCTCTAGGGTTGGCATTACAACATGGCAGAATCAAAAGGTACAAAGACTCTTGAGACTTGGGTGCAAAACTCACTCACTCACTGTCACTTCCACCACAATCTGCTGGTCAAAGCAAGTCATAAGGTAAGCCCAGATTCAAGGGATGGGGAAATAGATCCCACCTCTTGGTGACAGGTGCAGTGGAGCCACACTGCAAAGGAGCATGGGAGGATGTTGGAAACAATTTACCTCATGGGGTGAAAGCCTTCTCCAAGAGGCTCCTTATCAGAGCAGCTCAGATTTTATCCTAACTCATAATTAGCAACAAATTAACTCTGGCTCTCTCTGGTTAAAACTCAGATTGTGTTGGTATTCATCGAATGCTTTATGGACAAGAAAATGAAAGATAGTTATTAACCTGAAAAAAGTCTGGCATATATCAGAAAGGGACAGAGCTGAGACACATAGAGATTCATGGTGTTTCAGCCCTTGTTGCCAGCTTTCTTTAAGGCTTCTCAATGGAGATACTCCTCATTCATAAGACATGTTCCCTTCTTAACTAAGGTAATTTGGGTTGGATTTCTGTGACTCGTACCTTAAAAAAAAAGTCTTAACTCACGCAGATTTACATATATATAAATGTGTATATGTATCATTGTATTCATATGGTATTCAGTTTATGGTTTTGTGCAGTTCACTTCATTTTTTCCAATTTTTCATGGCTGTTTCACATTACTGGATGCCATGTGAAATGTTCTAATTTATTTTCTGGAAGGAAATAGACATGGAAAGTTTATGGGAAAGAAAATTTTAACTAAGCAAGCTCTAAACCCAAAGTGAGATAAAGTTCCAAAAATAGTACTTTATGTTTGATAGATCATCTACAAATGTTACATTTAGGTTTTAAAACATTTTTTAAATTAATTGTAATATTATTGATAGTCTAATATGAGACAAGCATGGTATTATTGGGTATATAAAAATGAGCAAACATGCCCTGTCTTCACAATGCTTATAGTCAAGGCAGGAAGATAGGTATAAGCACCAAAAAATTATTTTCCAAACAAGTATGCAGCAGGTTGGTAGCTGGCCCATAAGATGAATTTTCCACTTCCTCCCTCCTCTGAAAGTATTACCTGGACACATGGCCAACCAGCCAAGACTTCATTTCCCAACTTCCTTTGCTGTTAGTATAACTCTGTTACTAGATACTGAGCAATAGGATGTGAATGGCACTGATATATGCCTGTAAAATTGTTTTGTCTGTGTTCCCCTGGCCATTGTATCTCTTTACACTGGCTGAGAGATGGTAAAAAATGAAACAGTGACCTTGGACCTATAAGTATAAGCCACATGCACAGGAAGGCAGAGTTGCCCACCAGACCTCGACCACTCATCCACCTCTGGACAGTCACCTAAGAGAAGAAGAAGCTATCTTGTTGTCTTGTTTAGGACGCTGTATTTTTGCATCTTTTTGTTATAGCAGCCTAACATATATATTAACTCCTCTCATGTGAATAAAAAACTAGCTGTGGGAATGAAGACATTTGAGAAACTGATTCTTCAGGGAAGGGGTTTTGGGTTTGAAGGGACCTGGTGAATGTAGTTTTTTTTTTAATATCACACTGATTAAGATCCCTAATCTTTCCCTTCATATCCTTTTGATGTTTAACTCAGTATCTGAAATTTTGTAGGTAGTTAATAAATAATAGTGAAAGGAGAAAAGGAAGGAAGAGAGTGAGAGAAGGAGGATGGACATAAAAAATGAAGGACAGAAAGGAATTCCATGATCTCACACTATAATAGGTCTTCTCTGCCTCCACCCTCCCCCAATCCCACCCCTACTCCAACAACAGAAAGAAAAATAATTATTAACTCGAGGGAGAGCTCATTATACCACAAAACGTGAAATTTTTACATCATGTAATGTAGAATTTTTACAAGGATGTGATCATATTCATAAGTCTCTTATATATCAATAGTTTATATGAAAAAAAAGGCTCAAAGATCATTCTCAGTTTAGAAGAGCATTATGTACCATCAAATCAGATAATAATTTCCAAAATACTTTTATGCTACTTTTATGCTCTATGGTTCTACTCTCAGCTTAATGAATTCTGACTTTTCAGAATATTATTTTAATTTTGAAGGCACCTACAAAAAATAAGTTTACAAAAAAAGATATATTTTAAAAATAAGTATAATCACACACACTTTGGTCTTTACCCGAAGGAGCTGAAACCTTGTCCACGTAAAAATCTGCACAAGGATGTTTACAGCAGTTTTATTCATAATTGACAAAATTTGGAGGCAACCAAGATGTCTTTCAATTCAGGAATAAAAAAACAAACTAGGGTATATCCAGATAATAGAATATTATTTATCACTATAAAGAAATGAGCTATCAAGCCATGAAAAGACATGAAGGAAGCTTAAGTTCACGGCAGCTCACCACTCTCAACTACAAAATGAAGAAAACAGAAAACATAACTACCTGAGTGTAGAAAAGAGCCAATATGTCTCTCTAGATAATCAGAAATGGAATGAGTAATATTTCATATTTCCCATTCTCTATCTTGATATAAGAAATTGATTGCTCATATTTTGAAAACGCTAAATATTTATATTTGCCTTAATAATATGAAGCAATTATGTATACAATAAATATGCTTTCCTGTATACAGTGTTCTGATGATATACCTGTCCAACTAATGTTCCCATATCATTTCCTTACCATAGTTTAACTGCTTTATCAAGATTACAAAGGCTATTACTTTCACTGTATGTCTCCTAAGTACTCGACTGCCTATATTTTTGTTTTAAAATGATCCACTTTCAGCGCTTTTGTATTGACCAGTTACTTCCTCTGTTCCAGTCCTTCTGTAGCTTAGAGGCCATTAACCAAATAATAGGTATGGCACAGCTGTTAGGTACTGAAAGGAAGATGCTATCTTTTAAAAAATCTTAGGCTAAAAAATCCCAGCCTCTGCCTTATTGACATTTTGGGCCAGAGCATTCTTTTTATTTTCTTTTTTTTTTCTTTTTTTTTTTTTTTATATGTTTGCCCTATACATCAGGATGTTTAGCAGCATCTGTGATCTCTACCTAGATACTAGTAGCATATATACCCCTAATGATCACCAAAAATGTCTTCAGATATAGTTAAATGTCCTTTGGAGGGAATGGGCAAATAGATACATCGTTCTAAACCTAGGCTGTCCAATAAGGTGACCATTTACAATTAAGTGAAATTAAATGAAATTAAAAATTTACTAGTTCCATAGTTACCCAAGTCAAATTTGAAGTGCTCGATGGTTTCATGTGGCTAAGTGGCTGCCATATCAGACAGGACAGATATAAAACATTTCCATCATTGCAGAAAGTTCTATTGGACAGAACTGCTTAAAATCAAAGGATATGACAAAAGTGCAATAATAACAAAGGAAATAATAATAATGGCACAGTTCCAGGATATCCTCCATTATGAATTTCCTAATCACCCAGATGATCAATTCAAATTTAATTCCTTGTGTAAAGGCGTCAACTCAACCATTAATGAGAATTCCCAAGAAGCTTATTTCTAATAGTTCAAAATACAACTAATGCTTAAGGATAATTGCAGAACAAGTAATTATTGGATAGGCACAATGATAGAGCTGGGGTATTGGTTAATTTCTATTAATAGCTAAATTAGGAAAGAGTATGAAAAGAATCTTAACCAGGTATATATAATCCAAAAGTGTCTGGAAACTAGATCTAGCTGAAGACCTACTTTTAAAACAACTGCAAGATATAAAAATTAATTGACTTATGGAGGGTTTCACTTCAACAAAACCAGAAGTGGCCATCCAGCTTTGAGTACATTAGTCTTTTGAGCATCTTAGCTAGCGGGCCTAAAGAAAATTTATTGATTAAAGGACCCTCCTTGTTTCAAGATCTAATGTGCCCTCAACATAGTGAGACATCAGCATGAGGTCACATTTAACAATCCAGAAGACCAGGACAAACCAAAGTCAAGATTTGGGGATTTTTTTTAAAGGAAATAAAAAGGTTTTTATTAAAGAAATATTAAGACTATTCACATAACCTACCTCCAACTTCACAAAAACCTGAGCTGGGTTCTTGATGACTATAGTGTGACTGTGTGTGTGTGTAGGTTGGAGGAGCACCTTTTTGTGTATAAAGCTTCATATTTAATAAATCTCCTGAAAATATCACTAAAAATCTCTCTCAAACCTTAATCCCCAAACTCAGGAAACAATACTTCCTTTTATATTTGACAATGTTAGGCACATAATGCTATGTGGATTAAGTGATTCAGATAGTAGTTACTGAATATATGGTATGTTCTGCTTTAAGACAAGAAGGCTGGATAAGATCCCAGTAATGAATACATTTAGAAAATGTTCCTATTAAATGCAACATATATACTGGACATTGAAAATGTACACATATGAGAACATTCTCAGAGTAATTATAATCTGATGAAGGGTAGAAGTGCAAAAGTGAGAAAGTATGCAGGTAACATAACACCAAACAAGACAGGATCTATATCCTGTTAGAGTCAGTGTTAAGGCTGTACAAAAAGAGACTGATCACACCTTATTGTTGGAATTCAGAAGCCTTTTTAAAAGTGGCCTTTCAACTGCATGTTGAAGATTAGATAGGATTTTGCTATAGCCCTGTGGGAAGAGATGCTATTCCCAGCTAAAGTCAACTTTTAATGTAGAAGAGATGGGTGTATATTCTGAAGTGAATGGTACATGCTGGGATGAAAGGAGAGATCTTAACTCTTAGACAAGCTGTCTAAGAGTTGAAACAAACAACTTTAAGCACCTCTTTCTCTCTCCCTACTTACCTACCTACCTCCTCTTTCCTTATTCAATGTGCACATAAAATTTGTATTTTAATAAACTCCCAAGAATATCTGAAAATGTGAGGTCAGGAAATGCAGCTAATTTAAATGGTTTTGGGAAAAAGTATGAGTGACTTATGTCTCTGAAAATGTTTAATTAATAGAGAAGATGCTCTTCTCCTCTAATTTTTAAAGAAAATGAACATCATTTCAACCAATGATCATCAAATATTTATTGAGATAAACATTGAACTTTCATATATATTACCTCATTTCATCTTAACTACTTTGCACACAAATATATTGAGGATAAATTTAAAACCTGTTAAGTCTTCTTATTGAAGGATGATGAAAAAAATAGTTCTGATCCTTAATTTCTAATTCCTTTTCCTAGCCTCTACCATAACTTCTAATTATTCCTACTGCTTCCAACATATACACTTACTATATATCACAGATATCACAAGAGGGCCTCCAAGCAAAACTACTCTGTATCACCTGGGCTTTGGGTGCCCATCTCTTCCCAGCTTGATAGCTCATAAGTAAGCCTATTATATTATCCCTCATCCCCTAGGACTACATTCTGGTTTTAGTCTATCTTAGGAAAAAGGAAGTTTTAAAAATACACTGTTAAGATCCTAGTCCTAAAGTTCTAAGAAATCGTCTAAGCCACCCATTTCTTTCTCCTTTTTTCTGGACCCCTCTCTGATCTCAGAGTCTGTTCTGTGGCCTCTGGAGAACCAATAAGACTTTTTCTGAAAAGCCCTGAAACATATCAAAGAATGCAAATTCTGTCTTTGTTTCTTATAGATGAATTACTCTTATTTCTTACAGATGCAATTTTATGAACCTACATTTTAATGTTCAATTCATCAGGACTAAGGGCTATCAGAAACTACCTCACACCTCAATTTAACACAATGAAAGTATATTTCTCTCTCTTGCCACAGTCCAATGAGGGACAAGTGTTGAGATAGGGGCATCTGGTTATTTGAGGACCTAGACTCTTGTTTCCTAGGGCCTCAGAGTCTTGCACTAAATTCTCTTCCTCATTTAACAGGAAGGATAAAAGGATGGCATGGATATTTTAGGGGCTCGGATTGTAAATAGTATACATCATATCTGCCAACATTCTCTTGGCTAGAGCCCAGTCACATGGCCTTGGCTGACTGCCTAGGACAGTGGTAAATATAGCTTATCTTTAGACCAGGAGGAGAACAAAATAGTTTGGTGAGCAGTTTGTATTCCTATGTCATTAGTATTGATGGCTGCTATTATGTATTTTAATCATAAATCACTGTTTCCCTACCAAATTATCAATTTGGCATATTGTAGGTTGTTTAAATAATGTTAGTCATACACAATTTTTCAACAGTATTTAGCCTAAAAGTTTCCATTACTAGATTTCAATGTATGTATATGTATATACAGCAATTCAAATATGATTCTCCAAGTACTTACTGCTAATATACTTTTATTGGTTGAACGAAACCTCATTAGTGATCAGTCCTGTAGCTATGTAGTATGGAAATAACTTAAATAAATAAATAAACAAATAAATAAATAAATAAATAAATAAATAAAATTACTGAGTTATCTTTAAATTTAGAAGACATTATTTTTAACATGAAATCTTGCGTATGAAGCACAAGGTGATTCATAAATGTTGCCAACCAAAATTTATTACAAATTACTCAATTAATTCTTCTCTACTAGAGAGTAGAAATTAGTAGTCTAAGTTAAAGCATCCTTTACCTTCCTATGCCATGTAAAGGACTAGGATGGTCACCTAACTATATAAATATGTATCCCCTAGGATGTCATTGTCCATTTTGTCCTCATTTGTTTACACGTTTGACTATTCCTATTCTTCAAGGGAGCAGGGAGTGAATGGGGTTGGATGTTGCCTTAATATGAGTCCTAATGCATTCCAAGCACCACAACAGCCAAGAAAAGCTTTTAAATTTAGCTTGTATCGATTTGACTACTTCATATTAAACAATACAGAAAAGTGTCATACCTGAAAATCCATGTTCTAGTCCTCTAATGCATTGTGAAATCTAATATATCTAAAGGGCAATTTTTAAGAGTAAGATCTCTCCTCTTTAGAATACCAGAAGACAATGCAACCTTTGAGTTCCTTTTCAGATAAAAAAAATTATATGACTCTATGACTGTGGATTTATTGTAAAATAAATGGCTAGTATTATTAGATCATATTAAGTTTGAGGATGACCAGCACAGAAATAGAAAAACGATGCTGCTATGTAGAGATGTTGGAAAATTATATAAGAAATAGTACGTGGTTTAGTACTTCTAATGCATACCCTACTTTTTACCTTGCAATGTCCTTTGAAATAAAAGAGAAAGACAGGATATAAACAGACAATATTGATAGTCAAGGTGCAAAAACATACAGGTTGTGAACACAAAAACTTATTCTCTGGATGGAAAAGGCAATGGAGGAAAAGCTACACAGAAAGAAACTGGAAATTAAAGTGTGCAATAAATTCAAACCAATTTCTGCTGCATGAAAGAAAAATACCAGGGTCTATGCAAGATGAATGTAAAGTTGAATTATTCAATAAAACAAGGAAGAAAAACATAGCAACATCAATCTTATTCTATACCTGAAGGCTCTGGCTTGAGCTTATAACTCTACTTTACCATAGAGAAATGCAAATTGAAGATTATAAAGAAAACAGACCAAAAATATTAATAGTACTGGTTTGATTAAGAAGGAAAGAGAAAAGGGGGGAACCAAATTATTATCTAAATTGCCAGTCAAAAAACTATGAAATTGCCGATCACAAAACATCTGACAGATATAAAAATTAAAGTATGTCTCTAAATTACTGGCACAGGAGCATTAGGGTTAAAGTTCTAATAAACTAATAGCTAATCCCGGAAACAAACAAAACTGTTCAATCCTTGAATGTATTTCTAAAACATTCTAGCACTCCTAGAATAGGAGAGACTCATTCAGAATCAAAATAAGCAATATAAAATTGGGTGGACGTACAAATTATAGATATCTACACTTCATTAGAACTGCATTTAAGATATTTATCTTGCTTATATAACTTCATGTATCAGAATTTACCCTTTTCTTAAAAGCTGAACATGGAAGTAAAAGAGCAGATTAGAAAGATATTCAATTATTTTAGTGATTATATTCATTTTAATTGAGAGAGAACATTATAAATTAAGTATAAATGTAAATTAAAGGATGCTAATTTTCAGGTCCTGCCTGAAAGCTGGAAAAAGTAGGTCAATATCTTCAAACTATTTCTAATATTTCTTTTGTCTTTATTGTGTAAGCTCCAAAACACACTATGCAGAGCAGATCTTATCCAAAATTGCAAACAAAACTAATAAAAATCGCAAAATCTACTTATTGTCCTAGGATCATGAGCCCTAAACAATGTAATGTTTCCTGATGCTATAATAAAAGTCAGGAGGGACCTCTGCAAAGGGTCTGCATTTTTTTAAAAAAATGTTTATATCTTGACTTTTTTCCCCCTAGCGTCTTCCATAACACTTGTCTTGCTTTCACAACTAGAACGGAAGACTCCTAGGGCCTAACCATGTCTTGGTTAACAATCAAAATACATCACAGGCAATCAACAAAATGAAAAGGCCTTCTACAGATGGTAGAAAATATTTGCAAACCATGTATCTGATGAAGGGTTAATGTTCAAAATATATGAGAAACTCACACAATTCAACAGCAAAAAAAAAAAAAATCAATTAAAAAAATGGGTATAAAACCTGAATAGACATTTTTTTAAGGAAGACATACAAATGGCCTAAATTATATGAAAAGGTGCTCAAATTTGCTAATCATCAGAGAATCACAAATCAAAACCACCATGTGATATCACTTCACACCTGTTAAGATGTCTGTTATCAAAAAGATCAGAGATAAAAAAAAAAAAAAAGTCCACAAGGGTATAGAAAAGAAACTTGTGCACTGTTAATGGGAATGTAAATTTGTACTGCCCCTACAGAAAAGAGTATGGAGTTTCCTCAAAAAGTTAAAAATACAACTACCATATAATCCAGCAATCCCACTTCTGAGTACTTATCCAAAGGCACTGCAATAATTATTCCGTGGAAATATGTGTGCTCCCATGGTCACTGCAGAATTATTCACAACACCCACACATGAAAACAACCTGAATGTCCATTGATGGATGAATGAATAAAGAAAATGTGGTATGTATGTAATTGTGTGTGTGTGTGTGTGTGTGTGTGTGTGTGTGTGTAATGGCATAGTTTTCAGTCTTAAAGAAGAAGGAAATCCTGATATTTGCTGCAACATAGATAAATCTTGAGGGCATTATGCTAAGTGAAATAAATCAGACAGAGAAAGACAAATACTGTATGATTTCTTACATGTGTATTCTAAAAAAGCTGAACTCACAGAAACATAGTAGATTAGTGGTTGTCAGGGGCCTGGGGAAAATGAAGAAATGCTGGTCAAAGTATACAACTTCCAGTCATAAGATGAATAAGTTCTAGGCATAGTGTACAGCATGGTGACTACAGTTAAAAATACTGTATTATATATTTGAAAGTTGCTAAGAGAGCAGATCTTAAATGTTCTCACCACAACACCAATAGTCAAATGGCAACGATATGAGATGAAGTATGAGTTAATTAACCCTATTTAGGTAAATATTTTGCAATATATATGGGCATCAAATCTTCACTTTGTATACATTAAACTTACACAATGTAATATGTCAATTGTTATCTCAGTAAAGCTGAAAAAATACGTATTTTTTCATTATTATTATTTATGCCTATAGCACCTGGTCTTCCTGGGTGGTCTCCCATCCAAGTACTAACCAGGCCCGACCCTGCTTAGTTTCTGAGATCACACATCGGGATTGTTCAGGGTGGCATGGCCATACACCATGGACCGTGGCTCCACTGGGATGCAAACCCAGAACCTTCTGCATGTAAAGCAGACATGCTAACCGCTACACTATGGAACCACATCCTGAAAAATCATTTTTAAACCCAACACAGAGCTGAGCATATTTAGTCTTAATTCTCTTGCTCTCCCTTTTTAAAAAACAAGACAAAAAATCCATACTTTCAAGAGATTTAAAGAACACTTTATTGAAGATTTTCCTTCTTAAGTGAGAAATTAAGACCAGAGATAAAAGTAAGCTTGCTCACAGAAACACAGCTTAATCGATGTAAAGTCATCCTGCTTCCCTTCTCTTGGGAAAAACACACAACATACAGTAGAGCTCTTGGGAGATTATTATAGCAAGAGCAACTACTTGTTATTTAGAGCTTCTGGCATGGAAAGGAGACATATTATTATAATAGTAATGATTATGCTTTAAACGTCACATTTTAAATTTATTAGGTAATATTACAGATGACTGCTACTGTTTCAGTGGAAACCCATAGAGAAATAGGTCAATGTTTTTGGTTGTGACATTTAAGAAATTATTAAAGCACTAAGTTCATAAGCCTACAATAGGATATAAACCAATTAGTTTTTCTTTTCCACTTATACTAAAAGATCATATTCTAATGAATGTAAATATTTAATACTTTTGAACTTTAATCCCTTAAATACTCCCTTATGAATCTGCATCAGTGAACTATAATATACTCTAAGAAGCAACAGCTAGTACATTCAAATACAGTGCACATTTGAGGGCTTTTATAAAAAGCAATGTTATTTAATACTTATACACTTTAAAAACACAATCAATCTTGAGCTCAAATTTCATTCCATCCATGAGAGCACAAAGAGTACAAAAAAGAACCTGAAACTAATAGAGTATTTTATGGCAATTATACTTCAATCAAAAAAAGAGAGTACGAAGAGGAATGGCATAAACACTGAAAATACATTATTTCGACAATATGCATCAATTTACACAGCATTAATTATTTTTAGAAATTCAAAGTAGAAGGCCAGATTGGCTTAATAGTACCAACAAATCTGAGTTATTCTTTTATTCTTTTGGTTCTTATTTATTTGGTTCAAAAATACTTATTTTTAGAAGTATTTTTTAAAAGCATAACTTCAAATAAATCATGCCAAGATTTCATTAAATTTTTATGAGCCATCTACATTGAAGTAATAAGAACTTAAAACTTAAAACATGGATTTAACAAAAACAAGAAAATTTACATATTTGCCTAAAATATACAGCTTTTCAGTCTATCTTCTAGTTTCATCTAGGAAAAATCATGTCTTAAAAAGCAATAGCATACTCACATATTAAATTCTTTCACTCTGGAATTTATCAAATTCTTTAAAAAATTATGGAGTAGATGAGACTGGCATTATTACTTGACAAACAAGACACAAAATGGCTCGTTTACACCAAGTCACACAAGTAGCTTTTGGCAGAACTGAAGCTCCAGTGTTCCCAAGAATACATATGGAAGACCACAGGGACCTTCCTCTTTTGTAGGTTAAAAGATTTGCAAGAGAAATTCAGCTCCAAGGAGCAACCTATTTCCAAAAGCAGGCTCATAAACATTGTATAATATGGAGGTTTAGAAAAAAACAAAAAAAAGAATATACTCTTATCTACATATAACTGTTTCAAATTCACAAAGAATTATTTATCAACTGCTACCCATTATGATGCTTAATTTAATGTGTCAACCAAGCCAGCTACAGGATTCAGTTCTTTAATTAAGCACTAATATAGGTGCTGCTGTCAAGGCATTTTGTAGTTGTGGTTAAAATGTAAAATCAGTTTGCTTTAAGTAAAGGAGATTACCCTTGATACTGTGGGTAGGCCTCATCCAATCAATCGGAAGGGGTAAAAAGCAGAAACTGAGAATTGCTGGAGGAGAAGTTCCCTCAACCTTGCAGGAGTGACTCTCGACTCAGTTCCCAGCCTGCTGGCCTACTCTACTTAATAGCCCACAGTTTCGTGAACCAATTCCTTAAAATAAGTATCTTAATATTGGTTTTGTTTCTCTGGAGAATCCTGGCTGATATGCCTATCTTCTCTTTTATTTGCCTTATAGGTCACATATGTGTGTGTGTGTATGTATGTGTGTATGTGTGTATACACAAATATATATATATATTTATATATATTTGTATAGTATATATTATATATCTATATATTATATATTTACATTATATATTTATATATTATATTATATATATTTATATATAGGTCACATATGTGTGTATGTATGTGTGTGTATATATATAAATATATATATTTATATATTATATATATTTATATATTATATGTTATATATAGTTATATATTACATGTTATATATATTTATATATATTTATATATATAGGTCACATGTGTGTGTGTATATACACAAATATATATATATATATATATATATATATATATATATATATATATTTCCTATTTTATTCTTTATGGAATGGCCTTTGTTCTTTAGGAACCATCTTTCTGAGCAAATTTTAAATTAGCATTTACATAATGCTTACTATGTGCCAGTCAGTATTTAAGTACCTTGCCTTACTTGTTAACAACTACCCCTTTGAACAACTACCCCATTCTGTTATTACTCTTACTTTACAGATGATGAAACTGAGGTCTAAGGAAGATTGACTTAGCTAACATCATACAGTTAAATAAACACTGGAGTCAAATTTCAAATGTAGGCCACCTACTTCCACAGCTTGTGCTTTCAATGGTTTTGTGCTCTTAATGACTATGCTGTATTGTCTTAAAATGGACAGATTTGGAGCTAGGCTGGTAAAATTATATCATGGCTTTGGATGTGAGGAATGAGGGAAAAAAGGAATAAAGTATAACTCTCTTATGATTGTCTTAAGCAACTTGGTTGTTAGTCCCATTTCTAAATGTAGAAAAAATGAGGGTGGGGGGTGTAATTGGGTTTGAGTGAGCTCAATTATATAGTATTATCTAAAACTAAGGCCCAGAAGTTAAACTTTTGGTATCTTTGGCATAGAGTGAGATGATTTATAGAGAGGATTGCAAGCACAGGACCGAGCCCTGGGACTTTCCAATACTTAGAATTCTAAGGAGATGTGGGACCAGAAAAAGTTAGGAGGAAAAAGGGGTATTACAGAAACCAAGAGAGGGGAGAAAAGTGGGTGGCCCAGAGATGATGGATTGTTGCCAATTCCATGTGATGCTACTGAGAAATTGAGCAACGATGTAAAAGAAATGGCTAGATATGACCAAAGGCTGGACCAATGACTCCAAACAGAGCAGGTTTCATGGGGCGGTCAGCCTCAACGCCAGGATGGTGTGGGTGAAAATTGACAACTTATATGCAGGAAATATATTTTTCAACTCATGAAAAGCAAATCTGTGATAGAGCAAGTACAACAAAATGTTAATGGCAGATTTAGGTGGTGGTTTTGCAGGTACAGGAATTTCTGGGAAAACTATTTCACCTTTGTTATATGTTTGGACATTCGCATAATAAAATGATGGTGAAAATGGTTGGGGAATATAAACACCCATACTCAGGGCTGTGGTTCCCTAGCCCAGGCTGGAGGTGGGATCAGGGAGGGAAGGAAATACAGACATTGAGAATAAACACACAGCTTCCATGATACTGAGAATGTTTTATTTCTTAAGCAGAGGGGTATGCATGCTGGTTTCCTTGGTACTTCTTATGTTCTTTTGGATATATTATATTGCACAATAAAAAGAAAAGAAGTGACTGTGGGGTAAGGAAATTGAAAGAGTGAATGTGGATTATTTCTTGAACTTTTTTGTTTAAAAACAGCAGAAAAATAGGGCAGTTGGAGGGAGTTTGCAATTAAGTAAGGTTTTCTGTTTGTTTTAATATATCTCACATTTGCATGTTGTTTGAACTGTTCCAGTAGAAAGGAAGAAACTGATCATTCCAGAGTGGGATGATCACCCAAGTGCAGTCCTCCATGAGGTAACTGGGGAAGGGACACTGAGAGCCCTAGTGAAGGGACTGGCGTTTGGAAGGAAAAGTAGCTTTTCATTCTTTTTGACCTATGGGAACACTAAGCCAGATATAAAGTATAAAGCATTAATCCTTATTTTTAAAAGAAGTCATTCATCCCTGTTTTTCCCGTCTGCCCCTTTCTCCCTATTTTAGCTGGAAATCTGTTGCCAGCTTCAGACAGGTGAGATGTCTGCTTAGCTTTGCAATGCTGTGGTGGCAACTCCGTAATTTATTTTAATGTCTGATTTTTCCATATTGCCTCTCTGTCTCTCTAGATGGCCTGTCCTCTGAGACCTTGTATTAGCAGGTACTTAACAAGATTTAACACTGTATTTGGAGTTTTTGCCTTGCCCCATTCGCTTTGTTTTCTAAAGCGGAATCCCATCTAGAAGCATGCTCACTCAGTCTGTTTCAGAGGGCCCACTGCTAATTACAATGTCCTGGGTTGCATCAAATCACTGGCATATATCATAATTAGGAATACATCAGCAAATCACCTTCATCTTGGACAATCTAATCCTGTTGTTATTCAAGATGTTTGCATCAAATGCATTTTTTATTGAATTACAGACTTAGCTATTAGAGAGGAAATGTTTGATAAGATGGCTTCTTTATCATTGTGTGGTAATGTAGAATATTTCTTTTTATGCATGATTGAGGTCAGATGTTTCATTTAAGGAATGTCCCTTAAAACAAAGTGAATTTCAAATGAAATGAAGGCCACTTAGTGATCTACCTGAAAGATTTTAGTTTGTGATAACAAATGTCATTAAACTTTACCTTTATAATTGGTCGGTGAGAAAGCACAAGGGCCCAATTTGTTGCCTGGTTGTAGCAAGTACAATAACAATGATAATGGTAAAGGCAATTGCCAATAGGCTTTTAGAGCTTGCAGCATGCTAGGTCTGGTGCCAAGCACTTTACATGCATCCTGTCATCTGCTCTGCCAACAGTTCTGAAAGTCTATGCATGATTAGCCCAGTTAACTCATGTCAGCACTGGCGCAGAGAATATAAGTAACTTGCCTTAGCCACAAAGCACATGCAGCATGAAAATGCAGAGTTGGGATTTAAACCTAAATCCACAGCAAAGACATTAGCAGCCCTATCGTGCTCCGCCTGCCCCTTACCCGCCCTGGGCTGGTAAACACTGCAGTGTACCTGGGCACTAAAGTGTTATAAGCATTAGCCACCTTCCTGCTCCTTTCTAGTATGACCTTGTTTTTCTTTATTCTTCTCTTTGGACTTCCATTTTCTTTCTAACTGTGTTTTGTATATTCCTGAAAGCCTCTTTAAATCTTTTCTGTGAAAGACAAGACTGGTTTTACTTGGGCTGACAAGTTTGGATCTCAGTAAAGGATATTAAAGAAAACAGTCCTGAATTGGCAATCTTCTAACCTAGATTTCTCATTTTATTCAGAGGTATGATTTACCACTCACTGCAACTCAGTTTAAGAATAAGATTCTATAAATCCAAAAGTATTCTAAAATAAAAACTTTATTTTAAAAATTAGAACAGGGTTAGGTGATTTTGTGTGGACATAAATTTTCAGTACAATGGAGTAAATACTCAGGATTGAGTTTAATCAATTACATGGAAATTTTATGTTTAGTTTCATTTAAAAAACTGCCAACTGTCTTTCAAAGAGGATGTATCATTTTGCATCTGACTAAAGGAGAATTTCTGTTTTTCCATATCCTTGTTAACCTGGTATTGTCAGTTTAGGAGATTTTATTGATTCTAGGAGTCATACAGTAAAATCTTGTTTTAATTTAACTTAATAATTTTATTTAATTTCATGATGTTAAATATTTTTCATTTGCTTATTTGCTATCTCTATATTTTATTTGGTAACATGCCTGTTCAGGTCTTGGCCCATCTTTGAACCTGGTCCTTTTCTTATTGTTGAATTTTAAGAGTTATTTATATATTTTGGATATAAGCCATTTATATGGCTCAGTTATGTAATGTACAAATATTTTCTCCCAGCCTATAGCTTGTCTTCATTGTCTTTTACAGAGCAAAGTTTTTCAATGTTAATGTTAAGTTCTACATCAACTTAATCTTTATATATTATGCTTTTGGTCATCTCATTTTAAAATCACACTTCTACAGCCTGAAATCATCACTCTGCTTAATTTTTTACTTATTAATTGCTTGTCTCAACTCAGAATGCAATAGTCCTATAGGCAGGGAATTTCTGTAGTTGTTTTATATAAATCTATGTTCTCAGCACCCAAAATAGTCCCTGTTTATAGTAAATACCAATAAATAGTCATTGATTTAATTAGCCTATTAACGCACATGAACGTTCTTCACTGTCAATAACATTCTATGTAAAATATGGATAATAATACTTCAAATGACTAACAGAATGATGTTGAGAGAACAAATCCAAAATATCTTACAAATGAAGTGGCAACCAGTAAATGGAAGCTACTGTTTTTCTTGTGAAAGATTATGGAATTTTTAAAAGCCAAAGGCTCCAGAAAGAGGGGTCAGATAAAGAATAATCTGCCATAATCTCCAAACATATTTCAACAAGGGCAGAGAAGGACTCCAGGTTGAAATAGGGTATTCCTATGCCTTTACCTAGTTCAAACTTTGACATACAAATATATTTTATTTAGCCAAATGTGCAACAGTTAAAAATACTTGCAGATGTTAAAATATGCAGTAAGACAAAAGTCTTATATGTGCATTTTTACATTTATGCATTTTTTTCTTAATGATATTTTTACATCAAACCTCTTTTTATTTTGGAGTTACTATATGTATCTCTATATTTTTGTATTTTTTAAAACTCTTGATATTAAAGCTTCTAAAAATTAATTTCATTCTTGGATAACATCTTTTTCAATGAAAAAAAGACTAATTAAAGATGATGTGTATAAAGATGTAATAAACTCAGACTATTAGTGATTCTCAATTTTAGAGAGCATAAGATTTACTTGGAGTACTATCTAGAAATAAAGATTCTCAGTCTTACCCTGCCATACTGAATCTAGGTTTGGGGCTAAGCCCAGGAATTTTAATTTTTGTGGACATTCTCCATCCTCCCAAGGTGATTCTGAACCAGGCAGTCTATGAACTTCACTCTGAGATAGGAAGCCTCAATAAGGAAGGGGAAGAGGTGTCACAAGAGTGACTGTGAGCCTCACCAGATCGTTGGCTCAGCTGTGCTCTGAGACACTTGCCAATCTAACTTTAAGGTCGGCCCTTGCTTGAACTAATACATGTGCACTTTATTATATTACTTGAAAAGTACTATTTTAAAAAATAAAGGACTTATATTCAGCAAAGTCCAGGTTCAACGAGGGGAAACCCAGAGAGAGAAATAAGTTCTTGTTCTCTGTTACCCAAGATTTACCTCCCAAATTCTCATTTTTTGTCCTACAGTTCTTTCTCTCCCTGAAGGTGGAGACCTGCTGACCTAGCTCTCCAACCCCAGGGGAGTAAAATTCCCACCATGACCAACAGAACTCCACCTCAGAACACAATAACATAGCATCCCACTAGGCAGTCAGGCAGTGGCACGGCACAGAAGTCCAGTACCTCTCGGAGACTCGAACATTCAGATGTGAAGAGCAGAGGCATAAAGTAAGGGATACTTGAGAAAAAGAACAAGCAGGGGAGCAGGAGATTCCTTTCGATACCTTCAGCTGTCCTATTTAGATAGGCTGAACTCTGGAAAGTGCTGCAGGAGAGAAGGCTCTCCAGTCCTCCTCCTCCGACTGTGGTGCTTTCACAGGGACCCTCGAGGAGGACTGGCAGAACTGTGTCAAGGGGCAGACAGAAGAAGCTTCTGGGCCAGGGAAACAGCTTCTGCTCAGATCTCAGCTGGGGAGTTCAGACAGCTGATACTGACTGGAGTTTCTATCGGATCAGTTCATTCCACCAACATCA
The DNA here is from genome assembly GCA_028627145.1 of Eidolon dupreanum. Lineage (NCBI taxonomy): Eukaryota > Metazoa > Chordata > Mammalia > Chiroptera > Pteropodidae > Eidolon > Eidolon dupreanum. Next base: position 56,296,695 of record CM053515.1, read on the forward strand.
CATCCCAACACCAAAGCAGGTGGAGAGGAAGAAAGCCAACAGGTCATCAGGAGGCACAGGTTTAATCTTTCCTCAGAGATGTGAGGACACCTTTCTCTCTGCCTCTACTACTTTTCCCAGTTCATTCTGTCTGTCTCTGCCCACTGGTCAGCTGTTACTCAGTACTGATTGGGTAAAAAGAAATAATAATAGAACTAGTTGATATCACTGTATCTCTCCACATTTGAGACTGTGTCAAAACAAAGAAAAGCCTGAATGAGCAGTGAATGGTTTAACTATATCTTTGATTGATGAAATGGTTCAATTAGAAGCTACCTCTTTTATCTTTACTTTCTTGTCACTTTGCTCCATGAGATCCCTCTGAAAGTTGGGTCAGAGCCATGTGTATCTCATTCTATACCCTGGACTGGTGCATCTTGGTTGCTGGGCCATGTCTTAATTATTTCGATTAAACACTATTATGATTAAACAAACACTATGTGCCAGACGGAGAGTGGGCAATCAGAGAAGGTTGGTGACTGAAGATAGGAAACCCAAACAACTGTTCCATGGCTTAAGAAAGAGGGTGTAGTAATATAATAATGAGATGGCATAAAACCAAATGCTGTGTTACACCATTAAATTGATCTGCTTATTGGGCAAACATGGACAGTACCTATCTTTCAAATGATGGCTTTTGGATTTACTTAGAATATAAGAAGATTCACAAAGACAACATGTGAACATCCCATTGCTAGCAGATGCTGTTACATACCAAGTAAAAGAACCTTAGATGATAAAGCCTGTTATAAATCAGCCTTTTCAGCTGCATGTAAAGAAAGCATAATAGTCAGTTGTAATCAATAAATAAAATGAGAGCCCTACAGAGATGCCAGTAACAGACAAAAAATATAAAATAATCTGCAACAGTGAAATATCAGATATGCATGGTCCATTAAAACTATCTCCTCTTTTGTTCAAAATAATTGAGATAATTTCATCCAATCTGCTTTGGTTCTCATGTTTTCTATAAAACCTTACACCACCAACCTGAGCTTTTTCCCTTTGTATCTAGAATTGCTCTCACCAGTGGCTTCCTCCTTTGATCTAAGCTCTGGTACTTCTGATTTGGGTTGAACAAAATAAGCACACAAACAAACAATCATTGTTTCTCCTTAATGTTTTCTCCAATTACTCTTCTTCCATTCCATGACAATCTTCTGAATCATGCACTAAGTGCTCACTATGTGCTAAGCATTGAGCCAGGCTCAAAAAATGCACAAAATTATAACATATGGTCCCTCATTTGAGTCCCAGCTATCTGCAGAAGCAAAAATATGTGTAGTATACAGTATGGTGATGACCAAAGAAGCATATATATGGTTACTTTTCCTGCCACACCCTTTACTTCACTATCTACTCTGTTCTTTCAGCATCTATTCCTTCTGTTTATTTAGCTATTGTCCTTGCAGCTTCCTGAAAATGCACTTTTAATTATAATTAATGACACCTTTCTAGCAAAATCCAAGGTATTTTCTCATAATTTATCTCAGAAGAATTTGACATAATTGCAACAACATTCCAGAGTCTAGATTGATCATTATCTCCTTTGCAAAATACTTCCTTGAATTTCAGCACTTGGTACTCTTGGCTCTCTGGTTACATTTCAGGTCATGCCTTCCATATCTATTTCTATTCCATCCTCTAATTGTAATTTGGCCTTTCTTTGAAAAACTAAACCTACATTCCTCTACTCTTCTCTGTTTATTGGCACGTACTCGGAGAAATCTCCATCTCCGAAAGCTTCACTTATCAACCCAAAAGACATCCAAATTTCTCTGTTTCTGCAAAGTTCCATTCCCACAGCATTAACCAGCTGCTAGGCATTACCCTTTCATCAATGTTTAAAACCAAATCAGTCCTCTCTCCCTCTCGTCACCTCTTAAAATGTCCCAATTAAATTGTCTAGGGACAGAAACTTAGGATAAATGTTGACTCATCTCTTCCCTCCAACAAGTGGCAAATCTTTTATTCTTTTTTCCAATGCATATAACATCCAGTTTCTTTTTCTGTTCCCATTGCCACTACCCCAATCTTATAACTTCCAAGCATTTTATTTAGTTTTGTTTCTCTGTGATATTACAATAAAACCCAAGTGATGTCTGAATCCAGTCTTTCTCTGATTTAGTTAACTTTTCATGAAGTTGCCAAATTAATCTTTCTAAAATACTACTTAAATAGATAGGAACCAACCAGCTAATCTCCTTCCTCTTTCCCACCCCTCCCTCTCAACTTCCCTCCCTTTTACCCTTTCTCCCTTCCTTTCTTCCTTTCTATTTTTATTTTATCATATTGTCTACACATAGCCCAGTTCCTGAACTTTTCCCAATCTAGTCCCTTCCCATCATCTTACCATATTTATAACTATGTTTGAATATGAAAATTCCCATCAAATCAAGGCTTCTCTATCCACACCCCCTTTCCCCCCAATTATCAATGTCATTCTTATTTCTTCTTCTTGAAAATCAAGTTGCTTAAACCTGAAATACTTACTCCATTATCCTTCACAACTTTTTAATCAATGCTTAGCTTAAACATCACTTTCTTCATGTTTCCTTAAATACTAGCTGCATGTCTTTTTTTTTTAACAACTTAAATATTAAACTACCTAATAGATCTGGCTACCTAGTATCTACTTACCACATATTCCCTAAGTGACTACAGAATGTCAGCCATCCTATGACATCATTTAACATAAGACACATCTATACATAATGCTGTAATATAGACTATCAAAGTGCTTCTCCCATATAAGTCTCTTTTATAAACACTTATTTACCTCTAAACTATAAGTGCATAAACCTTGTACAATAACTGAGTGCCATCAGCTGCTTAATGAGAAATACTAGCTGACTAACATGGATTGAAAAGTCATCCAAGTAGGGCTAATAGGCATGAGGTGGATTAGTCCATTTCTTCTCAAATTAGCTGCACAATGGACTCACCTGGGGAGCTTAAAAACCCCTGATGCCTGGGTCCCACCCCGGAGTTTCTGATTTTAATGATAAGGGTTGAGGCCCAGATATGAAGTGGTTCAAACACTTCCCAGATGATTTTGATACTTACCAAAGTCTGAGAACCCCGAGGGTAGTCCACAGTTCAGAAGGAGGTTTCAATCCAGGAAGATCTTGATGGTAAACATTAAAAATGTTTTGGCATCCCCTACCCCAAGTTTTCCTTGGCCCAAAGCTTCAACATGAAGAGCTGCTTGGAATAATTCCTTTTGCATTCCTCGTTAGGATCTTTTCTACATATGGTTCACTGGCTGCACAACTTCCAAATGATAGTTTTCTGGGATCGCCTACAACTACCACCAACTCTAAGTCACATGAGATATTCAGTCCCCTTCTGGGACACTACTGGATGCTGATTCAACTCTTCAACATCCTGTTTGGAAGGGCCCAGGAAAGAGCATTATTGCCATATGGAGTATGGATGGGTTCACTAAATTATAATTAATTAATCTACTCTGAAATCTCTATAAAATTTAAGTTTGCTTTAATCTTCTGTGGCTTCATTTTGTCAAACAACCTAATGAAGCAAACAACAATTGTTGTCTGTATTTGAAAACTAGAGAAACTGATACTGAAGGTGGTTTAGTGATTTAGCTTAAATTGTATAGCTATTGGCCAAAGTAACAATAACATTCAATGCTTTGCTGACATAACATATAAGTCTCTTTCTTAAATATAACCTGTCATGTGCTAGAGAACAATGCCAGCTTTAGGAGTAGAGATAAATATATATACATCATTGTTCCTATCTTAATGATGTTTAAACTTAAATTAGGAAGACAATCTATGTATATTCAATTAATTTATGATAAAACAGACAGACACACACACCCCTGACCAAATATCCAATCTTTAACCCATCTAAAATATCACAGTTCTAAGTTTTGAATACAATGATTTTATATATAATACACACACACACACACACACACACACACACACATATTACTTATTTTAACACAAATGCTGTCATAAGCCTACTCAAATACTTTTTTTTTACATTATAATTTAAGGTACAGGAAAATCTTCTACTATAATATTCTCGTAAAAATATTGTCACCACTCATACTGAGCACTTAAAAAATCTGGCATATAGTCTAGGTTTAAAAGGGTAACATTTTTTAAATTATAAAGCATTTCAAACAATAAAGTTAACCATATGAGATACAATAATGACATAGTTAGATAATTTCATGTATGATCTTGCCAAATTACAGTAATTATAACAATAAATGTCGTGAAATTTCAAAATAAAACAATAAATGGTTCTAAATTAAAAATCTGAAATGGAGATGCACAATTTAAAACTTGTGGCATCTACTCATTCTGAAAAAAATTTAGGTGGCAATACTTTTGATCATTTGATTTAAAAAAGCAAAAACAACTCAATAGCAATAGATCGTTTCTCATAGGTTTAGTTCCTACACTAGATAATATGTAATACGCAGGAATATATGGATGCTGTAGCCACTTTAAAGGAGGAAATTGTTTCTAAATGTCAGTGTTGCTACAATTTCTGAATATCATCTTACATATTAGAAAGTAGATTTCTATGATAGAAAGAAAAATACTATGTTTTAAAGTTCCCAATAACTAAATACTTTGTCATGCTCCTCACTTGTTCTCAAGTTCCTTTCTTCCACCTCTCTCTGAAAGTCAACTCAGACTCTCATTTGTAAATAAAATCTGGTTAATGGGCAAACAGGAAAATTGGGCAAAGCCAGGCAGGCTAAGGAAATGACACAATAAAGAACTGAGAAGCAGAAGAAAGCAAGCCTATGTACACAGAATTGGAAGGGAAACTGAAGACTTTGTTGCCGTGGAGAAGAGGCACTTCTCACACATGACAGTCAGCTGAAGTGTACGGGAGATATCTGAGAGTGAGAGAAACAGAAGAAGGGAATTTTAAAGGCTTTTGCCAGTAAAATATTTGTTATTTTGCATAATATGGTAATGTTTCCTTGAATTTGACACTGCTCAGAGAGACATGTGGCAGTTGAGCTTTATACAGCTAACATGTAGGCATCATTTCTGATGCATAATTTTTCTGTAACAAGAAATGAATATGAATAATATAGAAAAAGTTTAAAATATCCTAAGAGCAACCACTGTAAGCTGTCCTAAATTAGCATCTTTAAAATTTCTCACTCTAATATCACTAGGATGGTCTGGCCAAAAACTGTCAAAAACACCATCACACAAGCATCAAGAAAACTAAAATATTAATTTCTACAGAAGGTTTCAAAACTAACTTAGGTGCAAGAAAAAATAAGGGAAAGCTAAGAGATGGTCAAAGAAACTAAAAGGGAAAATACATCACTATAAAAGAAAAAAGCTTTGAGAAAGTGGCCTAGGGACCATTCAGTCAAAAATCTCTACCAGGGAAAAGCTCACTTGAGTATGGTGATGGTTTCATGGTTTATACAATTGTCAAAACTTATCAAACTATACACTTTAAATGTGTGCAATTTATTATACGTCAGTCAACCTAAAAGGAATAAAAAGAAGAAGAAAGGGAAAAAGGAAGGGAGGGGGGTGCGGGAAACAAAGTTCTCAGGCTACAGATATATGAAAGCAAACAAGTATCCATCTGTAATTCTGAAGGAATAGCAGTTTTCAATAGAACTTGAAAACTTGTCAGATTACACGTTGCTCAAACATATACACAAATATAGTCCATCCACATTAGATAAATATGCAGAATTTAAATTTTCAAATTAAAGTAACATATACATTAGTGTAATGTCAACGAAATTAACTTTAAGGAGAAGAGAGTGGCAGCAGGCAACATAAAGAATGTGGATGTTGGTGTGGAAGGAGAGCAGGTATTTCCAGGAACTAAATATCTAGCTGTGAATTTAAAAAGTGGTAGGTTTGTAAGAAGAAAGGAGAAAGAACTTTCATTTATCTATACCTTCATTCAATAAATATTTATTGAAGTTTTATGAGCACAAATCACTGGTCAGCAAAAGACACATGGTATGGTCTCTCTTAATTTATAGGTTGTGAGGGAAAAAAGTTATCAATCAAGTAATCCCATAAATATTAAATTATCTTGTGGAAAGTGACAAGGAAAAGCGCCATAAAAAGCATGGCAGGAGTGTCTGGAAAGGTTTCCCTGTGAAGCTGTTCTTTGAGCTGGGAAATGCAAGCGAATCATCCTTAACCGTGTGAAAGGAAACAGGATGGAACAGTCTAAAACATGGTGCCTCTGAATAACCAAAACAAGAATTGATCCATTTAAGAGATATTCAGGAGTTAAAACCTATGGGACTTTATAATAAATTATATTTTAAGGAGAGAAATAACAGGGATGATACCAAGATTTCTGCAACGTGCAACTAAATATGTATGTGTTGTATTCACTGAAGTAAGAAATGAGGAGGGAGTCCAGGCTGGGGAGATACTCATTTTGATTTCATGGTGCCATACAATTTTCAACTAAATGTGCCAAGTAGGACTACATCAAAATTAAAAACGTCTACGTTTCAAAGGATACAATCAACACAGTAAAAGGGTAGGTTTATAGGATGGGAGAAAATATTTACAAAACAACATCTGATAAGGCGTTAATATCCAGAACATATAAAGAACCCTTATAACTCAACAACAACAACAACAAAACAACCTAATATAAAAATGAGCAGAAGACTTGAATAGACATATCTTCAAAGAAGATATGCAAATAGCCAATAAGCACATGAAAAGATGTTCAGTATAACTATTCATTACAGAAATACAAACCAAAACTACAATGAGATATCACCCTACACCCATTATAATGACTATTATACAAAGAAAAAAAAATAACTAAATAACAAGTATTGGCAAGGATGTGGAGAAAGTGGAACCTTTGTGCATTGTTGGTGGGAATGTAAGATAGTACAGCTGCTATGGAAAACAGTATGGAGGTTCCTCAAAATATTAAAAATAGAATTACCACATGATCCAGTAATATTACCTCTGGGTACATATACAAAAGGATTGAAAGCAGAATCATGAAGAGATATTTGTATACTCATGTTCATAGCAGAACTATTCACAAGAGCCTAAAGATGGAAGGAATATAAATATCCATCAGTGGATGAATTGAGAAAGAAAATGTGGTATATACATACAATAGAATATTATTTCATCCCAATAAGGAAGAAAATTCTGACATGTTATATAACATGGATGAATCGTGAGGACAGTATTTTAACTGAAATAAGCCAGTCACAGAAAGACAAATGTGGTAGGATTCTACTTATAAGAGGTGTCTAGAGTAGTTAAACTCATAGAATAAGAAAGTAGTATAGTGGTTGCCAGGGGCCAAGGGGAGGAAGAAGGGAGGAGTCCCTGTGTAAATAGGTAGAGAGTTTCAGTTCAGCAAGATAAAGAAGTTCTGGAAATTAGCTAATTAATACGGATATACTTAACACCACTGAACTACACACTTAAGAACAGGTATGCGGTAAATTTTATTTTGTGTGTAAAATTTTTTTAAAAAAATAAATAGATTTTTAGCTAGTTATTTAGTTTTATAATTAAGCGATCCATCGATAACTAGTTAGCTAGATTTTTGAGGAAAGCTGTAGATGAAAAATATAAATCTGGGAATCATACAAAGCAATAAAAATTTTATTAGACTGCTTTACATTCTTCTCCTCCCTTCATCCTTAAAATCTTGGGTTTTTGGTGACTAATAGTATAAAGTCTTCTCATCTTATCCTCCCTAAAGCCTGAGTTTTACACAAGAGAGGTTTCATCTACTAAGAGAAAACATCTTAAAGTCTTTGAAGTAAGAACAGACATGGAGTGTTTGTAGCTGTGCTACACTGACTGCCACAACAAAAAAATACCTGTTACTTGTTTATTCACCTAATTCTAGCAAATATTAAAAACGACAAGTGCAGATAGAGCAGGAAAAAATAAGACAACTCCTTTGAGCAAATAAGCATTGATTTTCGAGAAAAATCCATCGTTTAAACATCAATACATATCCTGCTGAACAGTATTACTCTGCCTACCTTGTTTGCGAACATCTTCCACAGCAGCGACCAGTTCTTCTTTGAGATCTTGACTCTCCTTCGCGATCTGTTCCCCCTTTTCCAGGAAGTTCTGAGTGGCTTGCTCTACAGATGCGGCCAGTACATGGGCTTTCTTTGATCTCCCTTTCTTTTTACCAGACGGGCCTTTGTTGCTTGTGTTAACAAGGGTCGTCACCTTAAACATAAAAGAAAACAATGTAAAACTGCTCTGCAAAACTGTCTAGCAATAACGCATTGTCACCTTATCATTTTTAAATACCCTCTGTTTGTTAAATTGTGAATGCACATCACAAGCCTCATCTAAAGGAAAACGTGTAATTGTATGGGTTAACATCTAAATAAACAGACATTTATTTCAGGTAGAACAATACAAGTATGTGAATAAGTAGGAAGAGCAGGCTTGATGGTAGCTCAGTTTCCAGTTTACCGGAGGTTGTGCTTTCAAGGACTGACAAATACTATGCTCTTTGGAGTAACTAGCTTCAGGGAGGAAAGAAAATAAAACAAAATGTAAATTGCCTCTGAGTACTGAGTTAGGAGAACCAATATCCAGTCCTGAGCCTGAAAGTCAGGGCAGAAGTGAACGAGCCATTAATCAAGAGTGGGCCATCAATACCCATTACTTATGTGTCACTTACCAAGGACTTTTAAAGATTTTTGCTATTTCTGATCTCATCTTCTAAAAACAAAACAATAAATTTAATCTGAGGGGACTGAATGATTCAGTTGCAACATTTGGTTAACTAGCTAAAATTTCCAGAATTGAAAATCAGATTTGCATGATCACTCCTTTTCTGGGTATCATAATTCGGATACATGTATCAACTGCCAAACTTCTTTTAGCACCATATCTAGAGCTATTTAATTTTCTAACAAAGCTTTTTTTATCTTTTAAACAACTTGTTACATCCTATAGAATTCTGAACCTTATTTTCTCCCAGTGAGAAGCTTGGGAGGGAAATAAATGCAACGTTTCCACATTCTGTTCAGCAAAAGTTGCCAGTCATCATTACCCCTGTGTTTTTTATCACATTCATATAGGCACTATGGTTTATTTTCACCGACATTTGTCCTGTTTAGCATGCTGATCTTACTGGAGGTTAGCAAGAAAGCTAGTCCACAGAAAAGTTCCAAATGCTGTAGTTTCTGATGCTTACTCCAAATCAAGAGCAAGCAAAGTGATTAGTCAAAATAACAATTAATGTTCAGTCAGTTTATGGAGCAAGAGATCACACCAAAAGTAGAACATATTGAACAAAGGTGAAGTAAGATGATGAATACAGATAGAACTAATACTTAAGAAGTAGTTAACAGTGTTGGGAGCCATTATATTAAGCATTTTTTTGATTGCTAATTAGATGCAGTGAATTAAAGGACTCTATAAGGTCATTTAAGTACAAACACTACGCACACAAAAAAAAAGAATGGTAAAATCACTGAGAATAAGAATGTCAGATAATGCTGGTTAGCTGTAAATTGTGTATGCAATCAGGAACACACTACATTTTTTTCACTTCTACCCACAAAGAGGCAACTGTCAGCAGAAAGCCTGTCACAAAAGTCACTTTTCAGAGGTGCAAGTATGTTCTCTGTAATGAGGATTTACTCTGACACATTAACACGGCACTCTACCAGGAACCTCAACTACCCAACCAGCCAACACCTGGAAATGGGAGCATAAACCCTCCAAGTAAACACAACAAACATCTCAAAAATTTTCTTTTTAATTTATTTTTATTTTTTATTGAAAATGTTTGACATATAATGTTGTATACATTTAAGGTACACAATGTGTTCATTGATATACTTATATATTGTACTATGATTGCTGTTGTAGTGATATTTAGCACCTCTATCTTACTTAATGTCACATTCACATAACTGTTACTACAGTATATTGTTATAATTATTCTATTTTATTATTAGTTATTGGTGTTACTCTCTTACTGTGCCTAATGTATAAATTAAACTTTATCACAGGTATGTACGCATAGGAAAAAAACACATATAGGGTTCGTTACTATCCGAGTTTTCAGGCATCCACTGGGGGTCTTGGAACATGCCCCTTTGAATAAGTGGGGACAACTAGAAGAGATAAATATTATAAAGGCAGACACTAAATTATGTCATTACTTATAGAGAATACAATTCTATCAAGAAAATGCAAAAGAATTAAAAGATGAACTATTAGAACTACTATAAGAGTGAAGAACAAGGTGGCCACATACCAGATAAACAATAAAAATCTAATAGAACATTGGTAAGCCATGAAAAAAATAGTTTTAAATATCATATTCACAATAACCATCAATTGATATTATCAGAAATAACCATAGCAAAAAATATAGAATTTTGTATGGAAAACATGATAAAAAATTTAATGAATAACATAAAAGATTATATAAATAATACAGAAACATACCAATGACCTCTGGAGGCAACAGGTATCTGTGTGTAAGGTTTGATATCCAGATATTACTTACAGACTTTTAAGTGTCTAGTCTTGGCAGTGTTTAAAAGATTGATATTTTGTTGAAATTCTTGGTTGGACTATTTTGTTGAAATTCTTGGTTATGTCTCCTTCTACTGCAGCCAGGCACTCCCTCTAACCCCCACACCAACTTTCACCCAAGGCAAGAGTCATTCAAGATCAACACATCTTCCTTTCCTCTCTAACAATTCGGGAGCACATCTTTTGTACAGTGTAAAAAGAAAGAAAGAAAAAAAAAAACAAGTTCCAGCCTGTACACAGACTAGCAGTAACATGAATATCGACATGTAGAAATAGACATGACATTTTCCACAGTAGTAAAGAGACTAGTCATATTTGAGAAGAAGGCCATATATAAATGATACAAGAAGTAAGGTTAGACAAATGTGGTGGAACAAAATTTTAAAAGGCTTCGAAAGTCAAGCTAAGGAGCTTAGATTTCATTAGTCACTGCCAATTTTTTAAAAAGGGAAGCATACCTTAAACTGTCCATTTTCTCTTTCCATTCACTTCACAGTCTGCTAAATCTTGCTTTCTCTCCACATCTCCTGTAACAGAGTCCTCTTAAACTGATTTCTCACTAAGGTACTTAATAAGTTGCCAAAATCAAATTAGTTCTATCTTATCATACCACTCTGTTACATTTAGTGCTATTGACTCAATTATCACTCCTCCTGGAAACATCTCCTGGTTAATTTTCTTAGCAGTAATCTTTTGCTTCTCCAAACTTCTATAGTTTTAAATGAGGGCTTTACCTACCATCAAATTTACTTTACTCTGTACTCATCTTTGCTTTCCTCCCTCCTATGCCAGGAAAAGGCATGCTGTTACCACCACTCCTTTAATTAATCTGATCACTCACAAGGAGTTCTCTCTGTTTCATTGGCTCTGCCAAATGCTCTCTTAATCTTTAACATTCCCTTCTTTGTAGGCTCCTCGACCTTAGCTTAGAAAGATACTTGACTTCTCTCCAGCCCCACTTCAAACATTTCCTCAATATCTCTGCCTCTCATCAAAGAAAAGAAATCTTACATCTCATAGATAAGAGGATAAGTGGCCAAGGGTCCTAGGATCTTAACATAATGATAGTCCCAATGAATCCTGGCCAATGAAAAACCTCAGCCATAGCCAGAGGATGGGCACACTTGTTTTCAGATATGTTGATGGTGTGATCTGAGTGTAAAACTGAGACCCAGGCTGGTACAGATTGCTCATCATTTAATGTCATAAGTATAGACCTCTCATTCCTGCACAATAGCAGTCAGACAGTGCTCAATACCTTCCCTTTTTTTTTAAATTTTTCTTACAATATGTTTTATTATAATACAATTTTTCTGTCCATGATTCTTCTACTTGATCAGTTCTTTGTTTCTAAGATCTCAATAGACATAGAATACTTCTTTTTCCCAAACAATAGCACTACTGAGGGCACTGAGACACTTTGTCTTAGAAACTCTGTCACATCTACCCAGAGTTAGCAACAAAGTCGTCTGTCTATACTTCACCTACAGGAGAGTCAGTTGAGAGTGAGTTCTAGAGACATTATTGTCACCTGGGGCTTGTTAGAAATGTAGAATCTCAGGCCCCACTCCAGACCCACTAAGAGAAAATCTATATTTTAACAAGATCCCGAAGTAATTCAAATGCACGTTAAAATAAGAGAAATGCCGAATTCTAGGATAATGATCATCAGACTTCATCAAGTCTAAGAATAACCTGGATGCCTGTAAGGAAGCAAATTTCCAGAACTTATAGTGCTTCTGCTCAGATAAGTCTAGGTTAGGACATTTTGTATTCATAACATGAAATTGTGATATATATGGATTATGAACTTTACTTTCAGAAACAGCAGTGCAGCTGAAGCAAAAGAAAGAGAGAGATAAAGCCATTATTTCTAACAGGTAAGTTCTTCCTCTTATTTTAGTGCCATGACATATCCTCTAAAATAACTTGCTGATGAACTGATCAACTGACTTTTGGTTGGAAGGCATCTCCTCTATAAAGCAATTGCAAGGAACTTAGAACTAAGTGAGAGCATACCGATGTGAAAACTGTGAAGCAAGCAATTACTTGAGCTCTCCAGAAGATCAATAAAAGAGAACCAAGAGCTGAAAATAAAAAATGATTAACTTGGGCACTGTTTTGCTAGATTCATGCACTTCGCAGGTGTGAGTACTAAGTCTTTGAGAGTCCCACTGTTGGTATCACTCTGAAGTATTCCACTCATCATTAACTACTCAGCTAACATAAGACAGGGCTTTGATTGTTGTGTAGCCTAAGAAAAAGTAAGAGCTTTATGGGTAAATATTTGAAAACAAAATGGTCAAAAACAAGTTATTTATTCCAGGAGCAAACTGAAGATAAATAAAAAATTCCTCGAAAGAAAGAAAGAAAGAAAGAAAGAAAGAAAGAAAGAAAGAAAGAAAATTGGTCTAACTTAGAAGAGAGTTAAACCTTCAGATGGTAATACACTTGATAACATGAAGCCTTTAGGAGAAACCTTAAGTTTTAAGAATGGCCAAGGTAAAAAACAAAACGATTTTTTTTTTCAATCAACTGCCAAATAATAAGTCAAAATGAAGTTTTCCTTGAATTATTCCTTGATAACCTGATTTATTTAGCAATCATACAGTAAGCACTAATATGGCAAGTGTTTTTCTTTATAAAATATATGAAAATATATATTCTCATCTTGTTTTATGTTCTATTAGAAATTATTTCCTAGCACAGAATCTCCATGGTTTTTAAGATGTTTGTATGTCGTGCACATTGAAGAGAGAGAGAGAGAGAGAGACCAGAAAGTAAACTAGGTCGGGAGCAAACAATGGTGATAATACAGACTTACTGTAGCCTCACTAACACCTAAAGTAAGACTTCCATGGCATAGGAACTAATGCACTAAAATTTCTTGTTGCACTGGTCTTCCCTGCAAATACAACTCCACTCCCCCCATTTCAGACAAAAAGAAGTAAATTGTAAGAAACATAGTTATTGATGCTTCCACAGCTTCAAAAGTCAGACTCTGAAATTATGATCTTTTAATGATATACTAGTAATTTATAAAGGGATAAAAAAGAGAATTATTCTGCCTCTTTGAAATTTCCTCCCTGTTCTCTGCTACTGACAGTGTAAAATTCAGATGCATGTTCATTGATACTGAGACCTGGAAGCAAGCACTCTTAAACTCTGAAGATAAAATTTATTTAATCTAAAACAGATCTGAATTCTGCTAGTTGCTTATTGCTATAAAGAAAAGCTATTCCATTTAAGTTATTATTTTTTATAGATGTACCTTCAACTTTTGAATAAGTTCACAAATCAAGCCTTCTCACTTGGTTGCTTTGGTATACATTTCCCAAATACTTTATCTTAAAGAATATAACACCAAAAAGTAGATTTCAGAAATTATCCCCAAAATAAACATTCTATGATTGGGTATTTAGGTATTTTTTATAGCCAAGATAAGTAGCCACTTATACCTATATTAATTTTTTTTTTCTAGGTTAAACTTTTGGTGGCTACAATTTATGGAAAAGAACAATTGGACAGTGGATCATCCATTCATCTTGTAGGTGAGAAATGATTCAAACGTATTTCCTAGGAAGTATCCCAACAGCCCCTATGAGCCAAGATGAAATAGCATGGACTTCTCGTTAGGTGCATGTTCATCAGAAGAAACTCAATTTTCTTTAGAAGATATTAAACTAACACTTTCTCCACTCTCTACTAAGGTGTGCTGTTTCATACGAAAGTAGTGGCATAGAAGGCTTCCATTCCTCAACCTCCAGGGAGTACAGTCAAGATTCACTACTATCCTAAAGCCTGTCTAAGATAAACAACATTTAGTTTGCTTAAAGGAATAAAAAAAATTTTTTTTTCAATTAACACTATATTAGCTACAAGAATCAGTTGGCCCAAACTTCCATTCTGCCCTAACCCATCAAATCTTTTTACTGTAGTCTTTGGCAAGGGCACTTGCTTTGACATTTTCCTTCTTTAAAGTTGGTGAACTCCAATAAACACACACTCTGCGGTAATGGACAATTGGTGGGATACAGAAAAAATACCAGGACTCTACATTGGTTTTTGTCTAAAAATGATTAAAAAAAAAAAAAAAAAAAAAAAAAAAACTATGCCAGACTGATGTTTACACTGGCCACACCACCCTATCCCGACATCACATGGTCTTGAGTCACATATGACAAATGAGTTATCTTGACAAAAGGGCAAGGGGAGGGGATTGTGTGACACAAATCCAAGGAATTGGCAGTAATGGCCTTACACTTCAAGGAAGATCCGGTTATGTGGATTTAAGGATTAACTGATTTTCAAAAGAATGTGCATGGGCGCGCGCACACACACACACACACACACACACACACACACAGAAAATAGACCAGAAGCTTAAAAAGAATCATGCAAAGAAACTAAAGCTTGAAGACAGCACTAAAAATGCAAGCACAAGTGAAAGGTAAGAAAATGCAGAGCTGACCCTCCTCCTACTCCTAACACAAGCTCTTTGTCAGCTACATTATAAGGATAAAAAATAAGACAATTTAATCACAGCTGAGAAGATGTAATATATATTTAAATCCATTATTACCAATAGTGATTCTCCTCCCACATTCTTTGAGGTGTTAGTTAATGCTGGCCTGAAGCAACTATGATTTGCAAAACTTCAAAAAATGTAAGCATGCATAAATTTAGGTATTTTAGTTATATATGTTTTTAATAAAAAATTAGTTTATTTATTATTTTTATTATTGTTTCTAGAGGAGATTTTCTGGTGCTATCAAATGCTTCTTTTTCCTCTGGTTACAAGACAAGACTGAATTAACTGACTGAATTCTAGGCAATAGAATGTGAGCATCGGTGATGTACGTTCTACACAACCTCGTCCATTAAAATCTTCCTCTATGTTTTTGCTCCCAAGCTGGCAAATTTGAAAACCAGATGCTGAAGATAATAAAGCCATAAGTTGGAAAGAGCTGAAGTCCCTTAATTTTACCATAAGAGAGAGTGACACATTTATCAGAAAGATCCTTTCTGATATTATGTAATCAGAAGAAAACTTCTATTATATTAAGCCTCTGAGATTTTGGGGTTAATTTGTTTCAACAGTGAATGTTAACTGCATCACTGTATTATTTATAGTCAAGAATAAAATATTTTAAAAATTTTATATCATTATATTTAAATGTCTATATTTATGTATTATTTAATTGAATTAATGATATATATCATTATATATGATATTAATGATATATATAATTGACACATATCATATTAATTTCAGGCAGACAATATAATCATTTGATTTATGTATATATTGAAAAATGATCACCACAGTAAGTCTAGTCTATCACCATCCATAGTTAAGATTTTATCTTGATGAGAACTTTTCAGATTTACTGTCTAAGCAACTTTCAAATATACAATACAGTATTATTAACTATAGTCACCATGCTATACTTTACATCCTCATGACATTTATTTTATAACTGGAAGTCTGTACCATTTGACCACCTTCACCCATTTTGCACATCCCCCTCATCCCTTTGTCCCTGGCAACCACCAATCTGTTCTCTGTGTTTAGAAGTTCATTTTTTTTTTGGATTCCACGTGTAAGTGAGATCATATCTTTCTCTTTCTGACTTATTTCCCTTAGCATAACACCCTCAAGTTCCATTCATGTTGTCTTAAAGAGCAAGATTTTATTCATTTTTTTATAGGTGAATAGTATATAGCTCACATTTTCTTTATCTATTTATCCATCCATGGACACTTAAGTTTTGTTTTTTTTTCCCATGTTTTGGCTACTGTAAATAATGTTGCAATGGACACGTGGGTGCAGATACCTTTTCAAATTAGTGTTTTCATGTCCTTTAGACAAATAGGAGTG
>CM053515.1:56313670-56328452 GCA_028627145.1 Eidolon dupreanum
TTTCAAGTCACCTTTTGAAAGTACTAAAAAGAACCTTTAGATTCTTGGCCTAAAAATGTAATAGCTGGAATTAATACTAAAATGGAAAAGTATTTAAGCCATTAGCATTTCTGGAAACAGAACCAACAGTCTCACAAGGGAATGATACTTATGAGCCACAGGGGAATGCATTTAATCCAAAACCTACTGAGTCTAGGAAAAAACTGCCCCCCCGCCCGCTAGCATATTTAAAAACAATTTTTCCCCAAAACTAAAAGCAAAATAATCCTACTAAATCATCATTTTTTCTGTTGTTAATTAGTTTCTACTCTAGAACCAAAACAAGTCATAATTAACAATGCAACCTTGTTCTTTCCGTCATCAAATATAAAATAATAAGTGCTCCCTGGATATGCCCAGCTTGTTCTTACTTCAAACTTAGCACACGTATTTGAGAATGATGAAATGAAAGTATTATCCCTATTACCCAGATAAGGACATTGAATTACTGAGAAATTTGCCTATCAGAAGTCATAAGCCTGTTGAAGAAGAAAAATCAGGTTTTAATTTGTATAAGAAAACCAGTTTATTCCCCTAAGATAACAGTCAACATATATTTGCCTCATTTTATATACAATATAAATTTCTAAAACCAAATCAATTGTATTTTATAGCTAAAAATTGATGTGGATACACAATTTCATTACTGCATGCATGGCATACTGCTTTCTAAAACATTCTTTTGTTTTTCAAAGGAAAAAAATCACATCATCTATTGACATTTTCTGATTTTGATATGAAAGTAAACATTATTCTCCCATTAAACTATAAACTGTGGATAAAAGGCCAATTACTTGAAATAACACCACACTGACAGTGTACTGTGGGGTCATCTCTTTCTGGATGGAATGCCAGCCTTCCATTTGAATGCACTGCCATATTGTCTAGCTGCAACCCTTAAGTATCACTTCTCAAAGAACCTTCAAGGTTCTAGGAAACTATTAATGAAATAAAGGCAAAAATGAGCAGGTTGTAATTATCTTGTCAAGGCTCTCCTTGTGGACCTTTCTTTGGACAATTCTCAAAAATGAGAGCAGCTCATTTTCTAATATAGGACATCATTTTCTTTACAAACTATTAGCAGTTTTGAAATTGCAGAATGGGGTCTAGATGATCAGTACTCAAGCAAAGTTGCAAAGGGAAATGTCAGTAAAAGGCAGTGGCACGGGGTAGTGGAAAGAGTACAGGCTTTGGAGACTGCCATTTCTTATCTGGGTAAGAAATTACTGAATCTGAGATTGTTTCCTATTTTGAAAAATGAGGGTAATAATATGCACCTCATACGGATGTTGTAAAGTTTAAATATGACAGCTTATTTAAGGCACTTATCTCTGTAACAAAGGAGATGCTCCAAAAAAATAACTGAACACGACTGTGAGCGAAAATAGTCCTGAGCACAAGGTCAGAGTACTTACTTGAACTTGAGTCCCAGACCAGCTACTTAAGTAGATGTGTAATATCGGGGTCATTTAATCTCTCTGGGCCTCATTTTTTTCAGCTCTCAACTAAAAATTATCGCTAACTTAAACTCTTATATTCTATATGCTAATAGAACAAAGTTCTTGACTTGTAGTTCATGACGGTAAGTTTTAATATACAAATATCTGAAGTCTGCTGTCTGTGTCAACTAAGGCAGACTCAATAAATGGGTATTAATTTAACAATGAATTTTCCGATGTCAGAACCTAGAGGAGTTAGCAAAGAAATATCAGAAATCTCTTTTTTGGGATATTCCAAAGTAATCTGGGTAGCATATCTGAAGTTGGCTAAGGTTCACGGGGAGCCCTGCTGATACTTGGGGGGCCATACCATTATTTTACACAAGCATTTTATGAAATTCCTCACAATTATCTTTAGATATGCACCTTATATTTAATAATAATGTTTTTATATGTTTCTAAACTGAATATACCTGTATAGAATCATTAAATGAACTAAATTGCTAAGTCTAATTCTTTTTTTACAAGCAACGCATAATTCACATGCATTTTCTTTACTTTTAACACAGTGTGGAGGGCAATTCAACAGTATTTAAAATTAAATAGTTATATTTCAAAAACAATTATATTTTTAGCAATATGCTAGTGATTTTGAGAAGCCAGGGCTTTGCTGAGCCAGGAAGTTTTAAGCAGGTGTTTAATTAGACTAATTAAGCAAGATGTACTCACTTCCGGTTTCCTATTTGTTCTTTGTGAATGCAGATAAGCAACACAACTGATTGCCTAATTAGACCATTTAAAATTGACTCATCATTTTTAGCCAAGGATTTTTTTTAAATCATAATTACAAACTTAAAACATAATATTGGTCTGAAGTCATATATGTTTTTCTTCTTGATTTAACCACCATCTTGTAATTTTTTTCATATAACCTTAACAATATTAGCATAAGGAATAAGAGTAATAAAATGTACTTAATGCATAAAAAACATAAAACATTACATGTTTACTGCTCTCATAGTTTTTTTTTTTTTTCTTAGCAAGAGATAAGATGTATCTTCTTTTGCTTGACTCATTCTTAAGAAAAATCAATGTTTACTTGTCCTAGGGACCAAGTCTGAAAGACTGTCCTCATTAGCATTAAAATCATTTAAATCATCTGGGTAGAAATCTCTCAGTTATAAAACTTAAGATAGATAAGGGTAAAACATTCTTCCATTTCTCATCCTTCTTCTTTCTCTACCTATAGACATTAAGGATGCCCCAAAAGTTAAACTTTAAATCACACAACAAATCCAAGTCCATTTTTGGGTCCCTCAAAGTACTGTTTACATGCTTCTGAATAGTGTGTGTATAAACTAGGCAGTGGGTATAAACACAGCTCCTAATCATGTGATCACAAGAGTAAACAACCAGAGTTCTAAGCAGGGGTCCCCAACCCCACAGGCTACAGACCTGGTCCATGGTCTGGGACACATAGCAGGAGGTGGGCAGCAGGTGAGTCAGCAAAGTGTCATCTGTATTTGCAGCTGCTCCCCAGCACTAGCATCACCACCTACCTTCACCTCAGACCATCTGGCACTAGCTTCTCATAGGAGCACCGGTCCCTTGTGCCAAAAAGGTTGGGGACCACTGCTCTACAGTACTCTATGTTGAAGCGTTTCTTGGATGCTGTGTTTTGTTTTGTTTTTTTTCATGTCCCATCACATCTATAAAATGCCCATTTCTGTGCCCAGCTTCTGGTGAGAAGAGGAAGGCACTTACTCTCGAGATGAAACTCAAGATAGCTGCCCAAGTTTAGGCTAATATAAATGTTCCTAGCACTTTCAGGTAGGCTAGGCTAAGCTATGACATTCCGTAGGTTAGGTGTATTAAATACATTTTCGAATTACAATATTTTTAATGTATGATGAATTTATTAGGGACACAATCCCATCATAAGAGGAACATCTGTATTCTAACTGCCAACTGCTAGCTAAATTTTATATGGTCTATGTGCCTAAGTACAAATAAGCACAATCTCACACCCTTGTACTTGGACACCTACAGAGCCACAGGTCACCTGGCATATGGAGATATGCCCAGGCCCTTGGATTCACATGCATCATCAATGGCCTCTCATCATTCACTCACTGCATTTTAACTCCTTTCTCTTGGACTGACAGCACATCTCCCAGGCAGCTCAGGAGAAAGAGGGGCTATAAATGATATCTGGTAAATCAATGCATCATAGAGATTTTGTAGGAAAGAAGAGGAGAGAATCTCCAGATTGGGGGGTAGTGGTTCATGACACATGTGTTGACAATTTTTTTTTTTTAAGAGTGAAGAACGATGAACAAAAGAGATGACAGGAGGTAGCCTTTTGTAGTAATTAAATGATTATATTTTCTGAGATATCTGTATAAGTATACCTATGAGAAGATAGGAGAAACTCTCAAAACTTATCCAAGTTTTATGTTATCTACTACTAGTATCAGGATATTAGAAAAATATAAAGGAATTTTTACCAACTGGTCTTTCTGCCACTCAGGAAAGGAAAGTACATTCTTGGACCACTTGCTTTGTAAAAGCTTATTTGCTGGGTTCCTACAGTACTTTCTCTCATTCTGCACAACTATACTGAATAATGATATCAATCTTATGCCAGCAAGGAATAACATCAGATGGACTTAAAGTCACACAGAAGTCAGTAGCACAGCCAGGGTTTGCAGCCAGACCTGCCTCTCTCTAATCATCCTAGTCTGATCATCTTTTATTTTATGCTTAAGTAGCAAGATGGATTTTGACAATTTGGATGGTGCTGTTTTGCTTTACAATATAAACTTACTCAAATAAAATTCAGATAGAGTGAGCAGGATGGCATGCTAAATATGAAAGACATGCATTATCATGGAAGTAGAATCATAACTTCTAACTACTCTGAAAGACTATGCAGCTCACTCTCTGGGCCTAAATATTGTAAAATGTAAAATGTATGCAATGAGACAGAGTGTTGGACTAAGGCTTTTCTACAGTCCCTTGAAGCTGTGATGTGCTATTAACCTGTGCCATAAAGCAGGGAAATCCAAACAGTCAGGGCAGCACAATGACCAGGGAGTTGGTACCACATGGTAGGTGTGTTGCACAGACAAGTTATTCACACATGGCTAACTCATTATTTCTTTGAAATGATGCTAGTATAAAACATATCTTCAGTAAACAACAGAGTCTAGTTCATGCCCTTAACACCCAGAAATACACACACAGAAAATGCACAGGATGGCAGATGGTCTCTGCGTTCTTATAAAGGTTTCTACAGAAGCCACTAACTATAGCAGGAAAGCAAAGGGGCACATCTCCTGGGATTCACAGATCACCAAACCTAACACAAATGTTAGGGTCCCTAGCCTTCCCTTCTGTGCCTTTTTCTCCTAAGATGTGTCACTTGTGATAATAAGAGCAGGCACACTAAATAAGACCCAGAGTTAATTGAGAAAAGAATGAGTGAGAGAACCACAGAAGCCAGCTGGAAAGATGCTCCATGTAAGGCTGGTGACACAAGCTTCACAAGTATGAACATCTGTACCATGCAGTGGGGCAAACCAGGGCAGAGATGGTAGTTGAGGATTCCTGGCTACTGCTATTCCTCTAAACTAAGCAGTTGGTGCTGACGTCATGATAGGTCAGAGCAATCTTCCCATTTGAGGCATAATCTAGGTGGTAGCTGAGGGTTCTGGGGGCATGATTCTGGCTTTCTAAGCCAGCCAGGAGATAACAGAGCCAGGAGCTCATCAGGGATTCAGGCCCCATACCCCAGGGCTTTAGTACAGAGGACTTTTAGCAACAACAGAAAAGAGGCAAGGGAAATGAATCAAAAGATCAGTCCTAAAAATTGAACCAGTATAGCAGAGGGTGGAAAATGCTAGGGCTTACGTGTATGCATCTCCTAGACACAAAGTGCTACACGTATTAGCAGTAAGACTCAGTTTCACAACACATAAGATAAGGATTATGCTTCAGGAATACTTGCTGCTCCTATTATGACTGACCTGGAGACTGCACACGCCTGCAGTTCTGGTACACATTCCCCTTTTAACCAGTCCAGCTATCTTCCCATTATAAATGAACATAGACTTCTGCACAGGACCAGGGTACATCCAGGTGAAGCTCATAAAGAAGTAGCCTTTTACTGAGTGACACAGTAGTGTTCTGGGAACTATTTTGCACCACCCGCATAACTGATGCTAAAAGTTCATTTAATAGGCAACATTTACATATAATTCAATCATAAAGTCATTTGAATAATGAGTAAGATATTAACATTTTAAACTTGTATATAAAACATAAATATTTTCTCCCCTAGTTCATTTTCTTTTCTTACAATGCATCACACCAGTTTTAACTCTCATCGGCCTCACTGACTGATGCCAGTGGGGAAAAAGGAATCTATATTTAGAAATACATTTTGATAAACAATGCAACTGAAAAGATTCTCTTCACAGGACAGGAGAGGAGAAAGTATTGCTAAAAACAGCAGCAGGGTTTCAAGACAGCCCTGCTCTAAATCCAATTTTTAAAAATCCAATATTTATAAAACCAATAAGACTTATGAAGGAGCAAGTGAGATGAAGAACTGTGTGTCTTCAGGAAGTGGGAAAGGTACTCAGTTAACTCTATCTGTCTGTTTAGCAGAAAACTTTTCTTATGGAAATACCAAAGGAAAAATTTTTAAAGACTTTTATAAATGTTATAATATCTTAATTTGTCATATTTACTTAACTTCTTTTCCCTTTATACTAATATGGAATCTCCTTTTTCAAAATAAAAATAAAAAGCAGCTCAATTTTGTAGAAATGTCAAAATTCATAGAGAAAAAAACAGCACCACAATGGAAAATAACATTACTCTCAACTATATAATCATAATCAGCCAAAAACTGGATGTTTAAATTTTACAACTCATTTTTTAGTCTCACAAATATTTATTGGGCATCTACAACGTCTATGTGATATTCGGAATTCTGAGCAATGGATACACCCAGGTGAACAAAACAGACCTTGCCCCTGTCCTCATGGTATTAGAATCTAGTTGTGGGGAAGGAAAACATTAAAGAAGTAAATATAATGAACATATAATACAAATCTCAACTAGTGAGTTAAAGGAAATGGACAGCATGCTTAGACAGCATGGAAAAGAGGTGGGCTCGTTTAGATGAATGGTCAAGGAAGACTGGGAGTTAGCTTAGATGTTCTTAGGGATTGAAGATTCTGTGAGATCCGTAGGTACCACTCCATGGTGATAATAGCTAGTCAGAATAACTGCAGCAAACTTCTATATTCTAATTATTAACCACTCCAGATGCTTAGTCAACACTCCCTGTCCCTGCACATCTCTGAGAGCATGATGATCCCTATATCTCACACTCCCACCCTCTAACTAAATCAAACTAAGGCTTTCACATCAGACAATAAAACTCAGTCCATCCCTCTCACTCACACATTTGGCTGTCCCTTTTAGTATTTGGCTTATTAAGTGTATTAATTATGTCTTCTTATTGGTGATGAGACCATGCCTATGTTGCTCATTACCACATGCCCAAGGCCTCACAAAGAACATGGTTCATTGTGGGTATTCAAAAACTATAAGTTGAATGCATGAATAAAAGACTATATGTGCTCCTATTAAATGTTTATGTAACTTACATTTTAGAAAACAATCAAATTCATATGTAAAAGATTACTACAGAAAGTCCATCTGAAAGGTGATGAAATATTAAGAAATATTATTATAAACACTCTATTTCCATTTCTTTTTTTTCTGATTTAGCTAAATTTCAGCCTATCTTCAGTGTATACAGTGTCCTTGTAAAAACAGAAAATGTTTTCTATTATATTACATAATACTTCATCAATAAAGTTGGCACTGCTTCACATTCCCATACCAATACATGAATTTGAAACCTAGAACATACAATAATGACAGTATATATTCTTCTAATAATGAGAATTTATGAGATTTGAGTACCAAATTTGAATACATTCAATAAAAGAACTTCTGTATTAGGTTTTTATAGATTTTGTTAGCAGTCAATTTTGGCAGATAATATTTAGGGAGTAAATACACGTATTTGTAAATAGATACTATTTTGCCAGGTAATATTTAGGGAGTAAGTACATATGTTTGGGAATAGATAATGCTATTCCTAGCATAAGCAATTGGTAAGGTAGTAAGGCAAAGCAGGCAGGACATGTGATCTGAAGTCCACATGCAGAGCAGAAGTCTCTAGACACAGAATGGAGAAAGTACCAGAATGCAAAAGATATAAACTGAACTTAATGCTTGAGACCTTGGCCCCAACTAGAAGCATGGTGTGGTATAAATCATACTTTTCTGGACAAATCAGAGGTTAAATTCTGTATTTATTTTGCCCCTTAAATCCCATATTCATTCATAGATAATTTTCTCATTATAAAACACATGAAGATAAGCTATTTATTTGGCCTTTCCTTCTGTAGGTCTTGCACAGTGATAAAAGTGTGTGTGTGGGGGGGGTGGAGTTCTCCTAAAATTGTTTTGCTCCTTTACTAGTTTTCTCATTGACAATATCAGACATTTCAGATAAAAAAAAAAAGAAAAAAACCTTTTTGATACATCAATATAACCATCTAAAGTACAATAATCATAGCTACGCTTTAGATGTGCTTTTATGAACCAACAGAGAAGGCAACAAAAGTAATGTCCAAGGGGAAAGAAATATGTCTTCTGTAGAACTGATGTCTAATTTTTAGGTGCAATGTATTCTGGGAGGCTTCATCTTTAAGTCACAAACTGAATGACATGCATTCTCTTTTTACATCGAACTATGGATAAAGGCAGCAAGAATTCCAAAGCAGGACAAAGTGGGAAGTCTTCATTTTTTATACCCATTAATTTCCTAACTCAGAGGAAATCTGAAGTTTTCATAATTTAGGAACCAATTCATTACTAATTAACTTATTCACAGTATCAAATTTTATGATAGGAATATTAAAGTTTCTCGTATACTCACGGTATACTAAATATGAATCCTGTAACCTCTATTGGTTTTTTTTTTCATTAAGGAGATAATTCTGCTATCATGAACCTGGGTCGGATACCTCAAAAAATGCACTTGTTAACTTAGTCTGAGAAACAATGAAAATTGTGTCAGAGAATAAACCAGAACGTGTCATTATCCGCAAGGGAGATGCTATTACTATAAGCAAATCTTCTTTATTTTTTATTTATTTCTATAAATATATTTTTTGTGGCCAAAACCATTCTCCAAGCATCAAACCTGACCCAAGTGATTATCCAGAAGATGCACTGACAATGCCAAATGGCCCTCAACAGATTCCAGATGACCTCAGTCCTGGGAGAGGGATATACACATCAACCCTAAAGGGGATACATACATCCACCCTGGACTTCACAGATGCACCCAAATCCCATCCCAACCCTAAAGACTTTGGTCTCCAGCCCAATAATGAACTTCTGACACAGGTTTACCAGTGCATGTATTCTAGAATGCAAGGCAGGTTCTATTAGGTCCTGGAGGCAATATTTACTCTCTAGATTTTGTCACTTCTATGGCCCCATACCATCTCTGAAGTTAGTCCCACAGCTTGCCATAAATTTTGACTCTTCAATGACTCACCAATTCTCACTTTTACCTTGACCTTGTGGTCACTTTGACCACATTTACTCTTAATTTTCTCCCACCATGTGATCAATGATGATCATTTCAGTCTTGGAGACAGTCATATTTATAAATACACATTACAGAATATGAGCCATCGCTATTTATATGTCCCAGACCCATAAAATCGTACCAATGATCTTGTCTGGCTGTCAGCCACCTGCAAATCCCACTAGTAGCTTCTCTAAGCCTGGTGCAGCCATGCCTTCATCATCAACTTGAACTACACTTCTCTTAGGAATTACTATGCAAAGGTAATGGTGCCAAGATTTGGCTGGGAAGACAGTACCAAGAAAAGCGCCACATATTCCACTAACTCTTTACACTGACAAAAGTTGAAGGAAGCATAATAGAACTGAGTGAAAGAGTTGGCAGAAAACTTCCACTTGCATCTGCCTGTGCACGTCTCAGTCAAAAAAGAGATACATGCAGGTTTTGCAGCAAAGAAAACAAGGTTTATCGTAGAAAGTTTTAAGTCCAGGAGACACAGGGAAGCTATTGCTCTCAACAACCTGCCCCTACCCCAATCCTCACCCCACCCCCACTCCGAGTCCCAGAATCTCAGGAGTACAGATTATATAGGAAAAAATCAGTAGTCATGGAAACTAAGGGAGTTGGGGTGTGGGTGCTACCAACTGGGTGATAAGAGGTGGATGAGGTAATTGATCATTGTGTCCAGTTCTGGAATCAGCCACAGCCCCATCCCATATGGTCCCATGGCCAGTGGAATTGTTTGGCCTCAATGGGTTTGAGACTAAAATACATCTAAGGCTAAGAAGTTATCTTTAATGTAACCAAAACTTATTGTCCTCATGACCTAAGGCTCAGTAAATCTTATGCTCTAAGGCTTAATGATTAAAGGCATACAAAGGAGTGAGGATAAGGGTGGAAAAAGCAAATGAGTCACAATGCCATTATCTGGGCAAAATCAGCTTGAATTAGAGAAAAAAGTATATGAAAGAAATGAAATGAAGTTTGTGTGCAGTTACAGTGCAGTTACAGCTGTAGGCCTTACCCTCTACTAATGTTTATTCTCATCAAAATAAGGTATTTATATAGTCAAAATTTTTAAATAATGCTAAAGGGTTTATAGCAAGATAGTAGTCTCTTATGTAACTCTCCCTTCCCCCCGTCATGCTTATAAACAAATAGAGATGACTTTCATGATTTAAAATGTTTCTTCTGGTATTCACAAACATATTGTTGTACCATATGTATATTTTTATCCATTGGTCCTAGATCTACCATCTAAAAAAAGACTTGCTTTTCTTTAACAGTCCTTCAAATAGGTGCAGATGCTAGAAAGGTCTCCTTTGTCTTCTTTCTTCAGACTAAATAACGCTCAGCCTGAAAAACTCCACTGTGGTTTTTATAATATTTCTCTGAACACTTGCCCCCTTAAGGATGCATGCTGGTTGATCAACATCCCGTTTAACTTATAGAAAAAATTACTGTAAGTGACGTTCCAAAAGTGGACTAACTAGTAGAGAATTCAGTAAAGTATTTTGTCACAAATGGCATACCATGCTTCCATGACTGGAATAAATAAAGGCTTTCTCTCCACCTTACACCATTCTCCTGTATAGATAGCTTGGACATGATAATCAATGTCCAAAATGTAATTAGACTCTTAAAGGTGGTGTTTTTAAAGTTTAGCTAGGTGAATGAGTGGGTATCGCAAGATATCTGGAATGCATGTTATCTGCACATTGATGGAGAAGGGGGCAGTTAAAAACAAATTTCTCTTTTTTCTTATGGCTTGAGCCATCACTATCTATAATAATCATATTTTGTCACTGAAAAGTCAGCACATGTCTAACACAATTGATATCAACAACGCAACTGAGAGAACAAACAGAATGCCTGCAATTCTCCAGACAGACCCAAGGAGGGTATGCCTTGTATCCACACTTGTCCTGGACAAGTGTTTTGTTTTTTTGTTTTTTTTGTTTTAATTTTGGTGTAAAACACATAGTATACAATCTACATCCTAACCGCATACATGAAAGTACAACAATGTTAACTACATGCACATTTTTGTGCAACAGTTTTCTCAAACTGCCCTGGACAGGTTTTTAAAGTCTGTCTGCCCAAAGGTTATTATGGACTGTCCTGCTGGAATCCCAGAGCACTATTTCAGATTGTCTAACATGTATTTGGAAATGTGCACTGTTGGAGAAAGGGCACGTCTGCAATCGAGGTTGGAGTAGGCTGTGTTCTGTATAAGGCACTTGATGAAGGGGCAAGCAGTGTTGAATCCAGCCCTCATTTTGCTTCCTATACTCAAAGTATCAACCAGAGGAAGGGGCCCCTTTTTTGTTCATACACAGGCCATATAAGTAAGCACTGGTCCTCCTGGAGGGCTGGGGCAAGGGAGTAAGGCCAAAGAGTAGGGAGATCAATTAAAGGGTCTGGTCCCTGGGTGTTTTTCATTTCAACATACACAACAGTTGTATTTAGTATACTGTTTTAACATTTTTCCTATACTATACACTTATCTTCAGTTACATTAAAACTTCTGTGAAAACTGATAAAACTGTCCATGGTGATGGTAAAAAATCTAAATGAACAAGGCAGGAAATGAAAATATTATCCGCCTCCTCATTCACTTTTGTAATGGTGCCACGTGGAATGTCCTATTGAGTACACTGTGTCTCAGGCAATGACTAGCAACAAAGGCAGCAGGAGTCCAGAGCAGAGTTGGGAGGGTGAGGACCCACTATTACAGTGATGTCAGCCCTATGAGGGCAGGGATCTTGGTCAGTTTTGCTTATCAATACATTCTATGCAATTAGAACAGTGCCCAGAACTGAGTAGGACCTTAACAAATATTTATGGAATGCATGAAGGATTCAGGGGAGGGTGGGGACGTGCAGTGATGACTTTTACAATTCAATGTTTTAAAAGTTCAATTTAAAATAGAGAAATAATTTTGACCTGAATTGATTTCTTTTCTGTCTTTTTAAAAAAGAAAACCTTAGCAGGATACCAGTATTTTCTTTTCTAAGGATTCATATACCTACTGCTTAAAAATCTATTGTCGAATATTGCTAGTCATCTTAACTAGGCTTATCGATCAGAGAAGAGAGTTTCTAGAATCAACATATTCCTCTTTTGTGAGAATTTAGGCAAAACTATACAGTTTTGGTCTTTGCATAATTTATCTATGATTTTTAAAACATTGTTTTTGATATTTCTTTCACAAATTCTGGTAAATTTCAAAAAGTTCACTGAATTAATAATTCAATTACATATGTAAATGTTGGAAATTTACACTGACAAATTTTTGTAATTATTGAATATATCTGAATTCTCCTTGACCAAGTCCAGTTCATGTTTTTCATTAAAAACTAGCTTATATCTCCCCTGACTAGAAAATTCTTTCTTGATCTGTGGCATTCTCTGCTGTCTCCCGTTTATTATAACTCCCTTTAGCAACTGTATCATCAAATTAAACTACAATTCTTCCATTTGCTGGCAAACTGCCTTGTAACTAATCCCAGGAGTTTGGGGAACATTTTTTCTCCCAATAAAATAATACTGCCAATGGATGTAGGATTCCAGAGCTAAAGGGAAAACAACTTAATAAACTTTAGTCCAAAAGTGTTTACAAAAATGTTCTGAAATTTTTGAAAGCTCTTTCAAACTTTCACAACTACATAAGCCTCACAACAACTGTGTGGCAATGAGAATAAGAATGGCACTTAGATTTTACCGATGAAGAGATGGAAACCTAAGGAAGCAAAGGGTCGTATGGTCTGAAAAGCACTGAATGTGAGACTTGACTTACCAACAGTGTGATATTGGGAGTTTCCTAAGCTTTCTGAGGCTAAATCAGTTCTAAGGGTTAAGCTAATAATATCAAATACAGAACTCTCTTACAGATTAAGGAAGATGACATATAAAGTACTTGGCACAATGCTTTGCATACAGTAAGTACTCGATAAATGGTAGGTATTGCCATTGATATCACTGCCTCGGGAGCAGCACATGTTTTTTATCCTGGGGTTGGCAGACTATAGCTCCTGAGCCAAATCTGGCCCACCAGTGCTTCCTATGGCCTGTAAGAATGATATTTACATTTTTAAATGGTCAAAAAATCTAAAGAATAACAACAATTCATGATAAATGAGAGTATACAAAATTCAAATGTAATTTTCCATAAATTGTTTGGGCACACGACATAGCCCTCATATACATATTGCCTATGGCTAATTTCTCACTACAAGCAGGGCCTAAAGTATTCACTCTCTGGCTCTTTACAGAAAGTGTTTCCCAGCCCCTGTTCTTAACTATCAAACTAAAGTTTTCTGAGCTGCACACACGTCAGGGTCTCTTTTCTTTTTTGCCTTATTTGTATGTGCTCATTTTACCTCCCTCTTATTTTTAAGGAAAGATGACATAGAAAAGACTAAACAATTTGCTATTGTTAGGAAAAGTTATGAAACCTGTGATACCCCTTTGTCTTTTCTTTTTATCTCAACTCCTTCCTTTTGCCTCAAAGAGGAAGGCTGGGGAGAAAGAGAGAGAGAAAGAAGAAAAGAAAAAAATCAAGCCAGCTAAAGTTTGAGTGCTATTAATCAGATGATAGCACAGGGACCTGATACACTTTCCTCTTGCAGCATATCTGGAATCCAAGAAAAGTAATAGCACAAGGAGCGAGGAAACAGCACCGTGCAGTTAAATGCAGTGTCAACAACAGTCTCTGAACTACTTTATCTTCAGTCTAGTCTCAATGCCCACTGGACAAAGAAATAAAGAATAAATCAAATAATATCAGCTGAGGGATTGCTGTAGGTTTTCTCATTTCAAACAAAGGTAAAACTCTGCTAGAGTTATTCTGCTTTAAAGCTGTACTCAGTCCAAAGTATCTTGAAAGTGTGATTATGCTCACCACTGTTTTAGAAATTACATCTAGCTTTTAAAAAGGAAAAAAATGAACATTTTACTAATAACCCAAAATCTTTTTTTTATACCTCTCGTTCAGCTAGAAGCATTGTATATGATTGTTTAATGAAAAAGGTATCCCTTTGCTGAAAATGCCTCAAGGTACATTCAGCACATATAAACTATGGAAAAAACAACAGCTCAAACTGAAAAGGAAAACAAAATATAATAAAACTACTGGGATTTTAAATTTCTCTAGACTTTTCTCTGAAAATAGAGGATTTGGCTTTATTAAGTAAGAATATGTGTATACTCACAGACTTACCTGTGCACACAACACAGACATATGACACAAAAACAAACACACACAAATACTGCCTTCTCTGAAACAGGGTTGTCATATTTGAAAGCTGACAGGCTTGTTTGTGAAATTAATTTATAAGCAGTGTAAACATCTCTGTGGCATCTCTTATTAATAGGAACTGAGATGGTAAAAATAGAATGTTTAAATTAAATGTTCTCACTAGGTTTAATGTGTTGCCTACCGCTTAAAACATACTCCAATGACAAACACATCCATTCACATTTTGTCTCTCATGACTAGCAAATATAATTTTGTTTCCTACAATACAGATCTGTCCTCTCTCTCCCCTCTCTCCCCTCTCTCCCCTCTCTCCCCTCTCTCCCCTCTCTCCCCCTCCCCCCTCTCCCCTCTCTCCCC
>CM053515.1:56328552-56360516 GCA_028627145.1 Eidolon dupreanum
GTTCAAATGTAAGAGCTGACACCTCTCCTGGGGTCAAACCCTCTTGATTCACTTCACAACATAGATGGCACTTTACTAGCCATACAGTAATTAAAAGCACTGCCCTAATGTATAAAAACCAGCGAAGGAAAAATTATTCATTTTACTTTTCAATTTTATTCCATTCTACCTTTCTGATTGAAATGGAAATCCTCTGACTAAACATTTAAAACTGTAATAGGTCAAGATTATCGAGGACCTTCTCCTAATCTTCACTCAATTTGAAAAAGAAAATGATCATTTTGTACAATGTTAAGCCAGGAAGCCTCCATTAATTTCTAAACTTATCCTGCCATCTCTTAACAGAAAAGGAAAACTGATCTTAAACAACAGTTTATATGTAAAGATAGTCTGATCAAGATGCATTCCACAAATATTAATTTGTAAAAATTACCACTGAAATGGCAGGTAGGTAGTGACTATTAACAAAAACAATATGATTTTCTGAAAACTGTTTTTCTCTTTGCAAAATCATCCTTGTTATCCTTATAATATCTATATATGTAAAACTGTACTTAAGTTATATATTTTGAATTTAATATACTATAAAAAGGTATATAATATAAATATAAATGTATAAACAAAATATATAAATATATAACATTTTATATTTTTTATAAAATATAAAAATTTATGAAATAGTTTTTCTTTTTTTTTTTACACCTACAGCACCTGGTCTTCCTAGGTGGTCTCCCATTCAAATACTTACCAGGTCCGACCCTGCTTAACTTCCAAGATCAGACAGGATTGAGCTTGTTCAGGGTGGCATGGCCGTAGACAAAACTGTTTACTTCTTAAAACATTTTATATTTTGTTTTTTTTTAGTCTTTTTGAATCTTTGTTCATGTAAGCAAAGATTAAAAAATTTAAGACACTTAAATTAGCTGAACACAATGTGAAAACTGAGGAACTAGAACACAGATCTTATAAAACATTAAAGGAGAAATTAAAAATATAAAAACAAAACATAAAAATAAAGTTCCTAACGTAAAAGAAAGAGAAGAACAAATATAAATCAGACAAAGAGGAAAATAATCATAAAGAAGTTCCTACCCACCTATTGGGTGTGACTGATCAACATGCTGTAATCAAAAACATAAGCCCAGCACAGGGAATACATATTACAGCTCTCAGAAGAGCAAAGCAAACTACGAGACAAATGTGAAGCACTGAAATAGGCATAATACCTATAAAAAAGCACAAAGAGAGAGAATGACATAGTGTAACTGGCTGTACAGCCATTTGATTTAATAATGATCAATGAGTATTATTATAATACCCAGATGTTTTGATTTTTCGACATTATATTATTACAGGTTTGCGCAAAAAAGGAAGGTCGGTCTATAATTTACTTTTCAACTTTGAGATCGAGGCAGACCTGGTGATATGATTTCTTGAATTTTAATATGATGTCTTCCCTTCACTCTGTTTATCTATTCTGAGGAACTATACAAGACAGGTAGGGAAAGTTAAACATTAGCAACACCAGCTCTGAACTTGGTACAAGTAATTTCTTGGTACAGCAAGCTTTCAAATACGTGTAGTATACTAATTGATACACTAAACTCTCAAGTGGCTTGAGGAAGAACCTTGTGTTTAGAGAATACACCCAGAAACAGGGTCTGTAGAATTCAGTGTCATCGTAACAATGTGAGAAGCTGTCCTCAGAGCCCACTTAAGCTTAAAACTCTCTTTACTAGTCAAAAGGAGTTGGATGCAACTTATCAATCCCCACGACTTCAATGGGTGACATGGGATGGTTCTGGCGTGGGTGAAGACAGTGTCAAAGCATCACGCAGACACAAAAGATAAGTATGTGGACAAATCATTCACTTTTTGAAGAAATGAATGAATTTAAGTGCTGTAGTTAAGCCTAGATTTCTAATTGATAAAGAGACTCTACATAGAATGTGACTGAAGAGTCAGAGGACTTTTTCTGGGTAGAAATGAAGGCCCCAATTAAAGCAACAAAGCATGCCAATGCAGGTGAGTTACAGATCAGGACTGAGGAATTTACCAGAACTACATCTCTAGAGGTGTTTCCCACCTTCTTCATAAGATAGGGTGAAAGGTTGATAGCAGACAGTTCTACGGAAATAGATGAAGACACACAAATAGACCCACAGACATACACACATCTTGTCTTTCAGTATGTGTAATTACATAAAATGTGTACTACTATTCTACAATATGGATTACACCTCAGTTCATCCTTTTCAGAGTCCCTGCATACAACAGTACAGTTAACGATCTGCACAAAGGCATGTGGTAGATGGGGTGCAAGTGGGTCTGAAATTCAACTTACTTTCCTTGCACCAAGCCAGCAGCCATGGCCTGTCACCTGGCCTGGTTTACCAGAGCAAGGGGAAAAGAGCACCTGTCTAAATGATAAATAAAGGAGCCCTTTGTGTGATTCATAATCATGCCTCAGATATACTAATAGTGGCTCTGATCCTTTCTGCATTTTATAAGGTTTAAATTAGGGAAAGCCTCCAGAGTCATATGTTAAATGTATATTGGAATCAAGTTGCCAATGACTGATAGGCTCTGTGTAGCCAGGATTCTGTGGCTGAGTGACCAGACCAGGTAAGCAATACCCTTACAGTATTTATGTTGTAAAAGGTACTTATGCCTGTCTAGGCAACTAACTTAGAAGAAAAAATACAACCATTACTACTACTACTACATTTATCATTAATAATAATAATAATAAAATTAGAATATACAACTCCAAAATTACAAAAGTTTGGTCATGAAAATGCCACAAGAATGCCCACTCAGAGTCAGTATAAAACTAGAAATTAGGCACACTATGACCTGAGTGCCTGCTCACAACCCAAATTTTCTTATTCTGTCAAGTTTCTGCTGGTACCACTCTTCCTCCTCAATCATTTGGGTTGCTTATTACCGGATGAGTCAGTTTTATTTTCGTAAAGAAAAGCAGTTGGATATACTTTGTTCCCTGAAGGTCATTTAGAGTGGACATGTATCTCCTCTTTAAAGATGACAGGGAAATTTTTAAACCAAATGTCAAATATAATTTCTTTCACCAAGTGTATATCAACTCTCTATTAATTACAAATGAAATTACAACTGTGACCTAAAATTTAACACTTATGAATTTTAGATATACATATATATATATTCATTCATTTACTAGAATATAAAATACCCTACCTATAATGTTAACTGTTTTAATCATCGATTCTTTCTGTGTCACCAGAATGAGAGATTTTACTGTATAGTGCTTAACATTTTTTGCTAAGTCTTAAAAGTGGTTCTAAATTAAAAACTTAGCCCACATTCAAATTAATACAAATACAAATTCTGAAGAATTAAAAATTAACATAACACAGTAGGACTAGCAGATATACCTAATCTGCAAGCAAAAGATAAAAAATTCTTAAAGAAGAGTTCAATTTAAAATGATAATAGTAAGAAAGCAAAGGGAATACAAATAGCAACCATATTAAGTTTCTATTGTATGGCAACCCAGAGAAAATGAGTGGGTATCAGTCAGGAGTAAGATTTCACTTTCCAAAGGTGAGCAATAAGACTAAATCCAGAGATGTTAACACATAAAAG
Organism: Eidolon dupreanum; assembly: GCA_028627145.1. Classification (NCBI taxonomy): domain Eukaryota; kingdom Metazoa; phylum Chordata; class Mammalia; order Chiroptera; family Pteropodidae; genus Eidolon; species Eidolon dupreanum. Next base: position 56,332,177 of record CM053515.1, read on the forward strand.
GAAACTGAATGACCTACCTCTTTAACTGATTAAAACACCTTATTCCAAGTTTGAAAACAACCTATAATCTGTTATACTCTTTGAAGCTACTGATATGAAGTAATAGGTTTTTGAACCACTCCCTGTCTGTGTTTTCAAACAGATGTTTAATCCCTGGGTAAGTGATGTTTCAAAATAGACATCCAGATTAGAACTCACCCACCTGTCAAATGTAGCAGAAAATAGCCTCTGCTAAATAGGAGAAAGATAAATTGTCCCCACAGTGCTATGACAAGCTCTCCAGATTTCTTCTTAATGTTTAGAATCTAAATGTCTGGACACAGCTGCTCTCAGTCTTGTTTCTCTGCTTTGATTTTGTCAATGCCTCCTCCAAATGGAGTGTTTTCTCTAAAGGTAACCACTCGACCACTGACTTTGTGTGTATATATGTGTGTGCATGCACACACGCACACACAAGACAGAGGACCTCATAACTTTAGGACTCACCAGTTAACCTCATATTTGAGCTCATAGTTTAGATTCAGAAGCAGAGGTAAAGTGAGGGTCTAAATGGCCGATGCTGATTCCAAGCCCAATTTGCCAATGAGAAACCACTCATTTTAGACAAGCCCTACATTATTAAAAGGGTGGTCTATGAATGCTATGATTAGATTACTAATTTGTGGAACTCCAGAAGTAGTCAGAGATAACAAAATTATTGCAGGTAAAAATGCTTCACCAGAAAGGCAAGACAAGAAAACATGAAAGGAAGCAAGTTAACTAAGATTCAAATTAAGAAATTTTAAGGTACTTAAAATCCTTTATTTGATCTCCATTGCCTTTCAGAAAACTGAAATCCTTTAAAGCGAACTACAGGAACTTTCATGTTCTGACTCCTTAACAACCTTTCATCACTCATCTCACCTCTCATGCACTACAGTAGGAATTAGAAAACTTTTTTGTAAAGGCCAGATAGCAAATATTTTAGGCTCTGAGACAATATCGCTGGCAACTATTCAGCTCTTCTGTTGTAGCACAAATACAGTCAGATAATACATTGAAAAGGTGTGGGGCGCTATGACTGTGCTCCAATATAACTATTTACAGGCACTAAAATTTGCATTTCACATAGTTTTCACACATTGCAGAATACAGTCGTTCATCTTTTGATTTTTTAAATCATTTAAAAATGTAAAACAGAAAGGCCATACAAAAAACAGATGGTGGTCTGCATTTGGACCACAGCCATGGTTTGCCCATCTAGGCACCTCTGCAGTCTCCAATTCACCCAGACAACAGTCTATGATTCCTAAGAATAAAATAATTTGAGTACTCCACACACGCTATGTTCCTTTTGGTATCAAGGCTTTATACTTGTCCCTTCTCTTACAATACTCTCTCCACAACCTTCTTTGACAAACTAATTTCTGCTCACCTCTCACCTTTCGATTTCTCCAAGATGCCTTCCTGAGTCCCTCATGTCTGTGTGTGATGTCCCTTTTATATGCCCAGTGACATACTAGAGTTCTACACCACAGGACTGTGACACTGTGCAACTTGGCCTGAATTGTTGTCAGGGTATCTCCTGTGATAGGCACTAAGGTAGTGCTCAGTAAATGTTGATAGAATAAATAAATGGCTAAAGGTAGGTCGGAACAACATCAGGATGGCAAGTTAACCTGGGTTAGACTAGCCATTGGGCGCTGGGGGACTTTCAACAAAGACAAGTTTGAATGAATAAAAATGAGGATGCAGTAGTTTAGCAGAGTGATCAGGAGAACAGATCCTGATATCAAACCTGCCGGAGCCCTGGATCTACCACTCACAATTTGTGTGGCCCTCGGCAAGTGGCCAAAGTATTCTATACCACAATTTCTCATCCAGGGGATGTATTTCATGAGAACTAAATGTATTCACAATAGTGGAACGTAGTGCTTGACACACAATAAGCTATCAGTAAAACAGCTATCAGTACTGACTGATACCAGCCAGAAAGGAACTCAACCTCCTGGACTCTACAACTAAAAGTGAGAAGTTATATTTTGTTTTTCATCAATAATTTAATAACTCACCACCTACACAAAAAATTATCAGCAGAATCAATCAGATTAGGGAAACTGGAACAAAGGATCAAAAACAGATTTATCTTCAGAGCTAGAGTCTACAGATACAGAAAGACATCTACAATTGCAAACATGTGAGGGGAAGAGAGAGGTAAGAAGAATCATATTTCTCACATGGCATCAAAATATTCTAAGTGACCATCTCAAGGTGTAGGACTGGGGATTCAGTCAGAGAGTCTTACTGAAAGGAAACAAGAAGGAGAGCTGCTTTCTCTATATTACGACCTAAGCCTTCCTCCACCACCTCTGTTACCTCAATTCCCTGAGAGAGGGCAATAGACAAGAGCTGTGACAAACATGGGGTGCTCTGAATTGAAGGTGTTCTTAATATTTTATCATGGTGGTTTATAGACTTGCTAACTTTCACTCGTTTTTGTGGCATCCCAATTTCTTTACCCTTATTTTTCATTCTAAGGAGGGCATAACAACAAGGTTGTCCATTGGCCACTTGCTCCCAGAAGGTTGAAGCTTCCACTGCTGATTTTGGGCAAGAAGGGACTGGAGACAGCTGACTATTGACACCTGGCTCTCATGGCAACCCATTGTCTTACGTATCCCATCCCTTTTACCCTCAGGGGCTGTGTTTGTGGCTGGACGTAATGGTATCAGGATCAGAAGTGCTATGAGGTTAAACCTTACTACTTTCGTAAGACATGGGAATGAAAAATGCAACTCTTATTGTTAAAATTTCAAAATAGATTGTATAGTGAGTATAATATTACCTATAATACTATGATGAATAATTGTTACTTATATAAAGTCACATATATAAATAGCAACACTGAAATTTTTGCTATTAATTGATATCATAATGAATAGATATAAATTGGTTACCAAATACATTTAAATATAAAAGAATTTTTCAAAGTTGACTCAGTATGGAAATACTCCCACTATCTCATCCCCTTAAAGTAAAAAATACTAGTATGCTATGAATGTGAATCCTTATATAGATTTTTGTATACAGACATTTGATCTTGAATTAAAAAACATTTCAATATATTGTTTATAATTATAAGCTAACATTTAATGAGCCCCTGCTATGCATATCTATCCCCCCCCTCATCTATCTATCTAGAATAAAAATAATGAGGTATATGTTTTTATTATCCTCAAGTCACAAATGAGGCAACAGGAACAAAAAAGTAAAGTAACTTACTCAAGATCATAGAAAGTAATTGGCATATCTTATTAATGTTCCAATCTATCAAGTTTTCTAGTTAGATTTACTAATTTTATTCATTGCTTATTATGATTTTGATCAGGAAAACATAAATATTACCTTGTCACCATATCCTACAGGCTATCAGGCATATTGAAAAGGTGGCCTATTTAGCTTTTTAGTCAGTAGTAGATTTTTCAGCATGAAGTTTATTTAAGGTACGGAGACAAATCACAGTCTTGCATATAAGTGCACACACATATGCACATTCATTCACATATACACATGCACGTACAAGCACATGCACACATCCCTTTTTGGTATCTCGCTCTTTGCTTTTTGTTTCCTACATCATTACCATAGAACCATGTACTCAGTGAACTATAAAATAATCCCTACTAATATGTTGGGGGATAATTACTCTCAAATTATTCTTCCAAAGAAAGCCAAACTAAGGGGGTCTAATAGACTCTCTATACCAATTACATTTCATGTGTGATTGTTTAAAAATTCACTGTTACCGAATGAAAATGTTACATCTTGCAGTTCACACTCTGTGTAACTATTTAAAATTTTGAACACAAATGCAACTCCCAAGTGGTAACATACAGTGAAATAAGTGAAGTGAGCTAAAGTTCTATTTCTTCATCTTTACAACCTCTATACTTCCAATTTATTGTTTAAATGAGAGAACATATAGTACCACAGATTCTGGAGACATGAACTACATCTTTTTTTATTATTATTTTTTATGCCTACAGGGCCCAGTCTTCCTAAGTGGTCTCCCATCCAAATACTAACCAGGCCCAAACCTGCTTAGCTTCTGAGATCAGACGGGATCGGGCTTGCTCAGGGTAGCATGGCCACAGATGACGTGAACCACTTCTTAAAAGAATCTAAATAAGTCCAAACTGTTAAGAACTTAAACATACTCTTGAACACTTAGCCTACAAAGCAATTGTATAATTGGAAATCATCCAAATTAACTTCCACATGAAATATAATGCCTAAAATAAAAAATATACTAATTTGAAGTTTACATATATATTATTATAACTGACAGTAACATAGCATATTTTTGGAATTTCTATACCAAAAAAATAATATTTCTTGGGGTGTGAGAGAAAATTTCATCATTAAAACTGTTTAGAATTGATATAACTAGGTAATAATGAAAAGTAGACCAACTTTGTATGATTTTATCATTATTTTTAAGTTATTTAGATTATATTCCCTCATTGGTGGTACTGTGGTGGCCTATACTAACCATCACCCTCTTGGTACACCACTGAGTCTAAAAAATATCAGTTTGGTGAGTTTCAACTGAAACACCACATGGAAGTGCTTTATAACTTGTAAATAATATAACAGTGTGAAGTACTAATTTGTTTCAATAGTGTACTCTAGAAGATTAGAAGGGCTGTTTTAGGAACCAAAGGAACTGGCTCACCATTGACAAAGTTACAGATGCTTTCCAGGAGGAGGAGATGTGCTTGAGAATTAGGTCAGGCATAGCACTCCTGGCTTTTCATCGAAAAAAAGCTACCGACCTTAAAGCCAGCAAGGCGGTCTGCCACTGATCAAACACTAATATCACACACTTGAACGTTATCCTAGTATTCTCTATCCAACACATTTGAAAAGGCAACTCAAAGACGTAATTTCTAGTTACATATGCTTGATATCCAGGAAACTTCGGGGAACTGAATTTGACAGTTGTGTTGACAAAGTGTCAGAAATGCAGGCAGAGTTTCCAGAAGAAAATGTGGGAGTGTAATAAACAAGAAATAGAGGGACATCACTGATTCTGTTTTTAATGCATGTAATTTTAAAGCAGCAGTGATTGACTTCAGACTGTAGCTCTACAACGTTTGTCAGGAGTGCTATTGCGTAACTGCGGGGTAACTATTTTCACACTCCAATTAAACTAACATCCTGGTGAGTCTAGATTTTTAAAATTAGGTTTCAGATGAAACTCGTTAAGTTCTATTTAAATTGTTAAGACTCATATTGATATATCCCTCTGCTCTAAAAATGACTAAGAATCCACAATTAGCTATGTAATCTTGGGCAAACCAGTTCTTTCTGGCCACAAATTTTCTCATTTGTAAAATGAGGATTTAGACTTGACCATCTCTGACTCTCCTCCTCTACAGTTTTTAAATCTATGAGTGAAATGGCTTAGAAGAGATAACAATTAACGTCTTGAGTTCTACTGAAACCTTTTTTCTTAGTTTGAAGACCATACTGACTTGCCAAAATTGTTATAAAAGTCTTTGTACAAAGGTGAGGCTAAGGATTTAAATTTGGCTCTAGGATTATTTTAAATTGGTCAAGTTAATAGTTGCATATATTAAAGTGTGGTCAAATGACAATTCTACCCTAACCCTAAGTACTTATAAGTGAATGTAAATAAATCCATGACCTTCAAAACATAACAGAATTGAGCTTAGCTGTTTAAATTTTAAGTACTTAGTGCTTTTTCAAATGCAGTACTTCCGTTTAAAGAAGAGAATGTAGAAAAATATTAGTTTTCTTTTTGCCTAAATTACTAAACAAAGAAGGCCCCAGGATAACCCACTACATGTTGTTGCTTTAGGCTGATATAACATGGGTAATTTTCCCTTAACAACACAGATACCTTGTTTTATTTCTTGAGTTTGCTACAAATCAATATACCATTTACAACAAAGTAAATGAAAGTGTGTTCTTTTCTTGACTCTCTGCCATTGTTAATTCACTAGTTCTTAAAGGTGGAATGAATTTTTAAAAAGCCACCTGTTATCAACAAAACTTAATATTAAAATTCCTTTCAGTTTTTTTTTTTTTCAATGTGGGGACATGCTAGATTTCAAAACAATAATTGATTTAAATTTACAAAGGAAAGAAAAAGGGAGTCTTTGCAAAAAGTCCCCACTAACATTAAGCACTCAAAAAAAAGTCACTAGAAATGCTTTGGGTTTTATAATCTGTTACTTCTCCAACATCCACTATTCACATGTAAAATCATTTCCCAATATAAAAGAACAAATGAGGTTTAAATAGATTTTATAGAATATACAGTTATTCTAAGAGTTGACCAAAAAAAGTACAAGTCACTCCTTGCCCTACCTCAGTTAAAAATAAATTCTAAAACATAGAGCTAGAGATTTGTTGCAATCAAAATGCTGTCTGAACAATCAATGCCAGAAAATGAACTGGTTGAATATTTTCTTTAATGATATATTTTTTCTTGGTTGAACAGTCTCAAAATTTTTTTCTTCCTGAACTTTATGTAGCATAAAAAATGTTATGAATAATTTTCCTGACTCTCGGCCACTTAACGTCTTCTTTAAAATTGAATCTTTAAAATTGAAGTTTTAAGTGCAACATTTCTAAGTTAGGCAAGGCGATTTGACAGCACTATATAAAAACATTAAGTCTGCAGCTGTCTGAGTTGGGGGAAGAGTCTCCTCTCCATACAGTTGAATAATGTTCACTGAAATGTATTGCTATTAGGCTACTCATACTGGTATGTAAAAACGCCATATGAGTAACACGATAATATCTGAAAAAAACCATTGCCCTCAATTCTTCCTAACCCTTCCACATCAGTATCATCAGAAAATAGTCATAATCACAAATCTCAAGCAGGCCCTTAGTGGTGCCCTAAAAACCGACTCTCATTTATTCCAATAATTACTTCATATTTTTCCCTCAATTCTCAATCCAATTCTCTATTCTCCAACTTCATTATTACTCCATAACCTCCTTGCATTTTAATATTTCTGGGAGGACTAAAATGAGAAGAGAACATACACATACCCCACTATCACCTCTAGCCAGCACTTTCCCATGTACCATATTCTCTGACTTTCCTCATGTGGCAGTACCCTCCTGATAAAGTTCCCGGTTTTCCCAACATGATTTATTGAATAGGCTCTCTTTACCCCATTGTATATTCTTGCCTCCTTTGTCATAGATTAAATGATCATATACACGTGGGTTTGATTCTGGGATCTCTGTTCTATTCCATTGATCTACATGTCTGTTTTTATTCCAGTACAATGCTGTTTTGATTACTATAGTCTTGTAGTATAGTTTGATATCAGGTAGTGTGATACTTCCAACTTTGTTCTACTTTCTCAAAATTGCTATGGCTATTCAGGGTCTTTTATGGTTTCATATAAATTTTTGGATTATCTGTTCTAGTTCTGTGAAAAATATCATTGGTATTTATCATTGATAGGGATTACATTGAATCTATAGATGGTCTGAGGTAGTATGGAAATTTTAACAATGTTAATTCTTCCTATCCGTGAGCATGCTCTATGTTTCCATTTATTTGCATCTTCTTCAGTTTCTTTCTCCAATGACATAATTTTCTAAGTACAGGTATTTTATCTCCTTGGTTAAATTTATTTTTAGGATTTTACTGTTTTTGATGCAATTGTAAATGGGATTGTCATAACCCGTGTATTAATGTAGGGTATATAAGAAGTTATAGATGATATCTTCTTCCAAAGAGTAATTAGTTTGGTTGCAAGCACAATATTATGGTAGAGACACATCATCTTAATCCAGTAAAGAAATGAGCTGATTCGAAACTGGGCTTTAGTCCTTGTAAGATCTGATCCCCATATTCACCCATTCCTGAGTTCCAGATAAAAATATGTGGGCTGTTGCGGTAGGTTACATTTCAAAAAATCTTTTAACAACCTATGTCCATTTTTCTTGGTCCTAGGCATGCCTCTATGAAAACCTTATCAATACAGTAAGACAAAAATCCTAGCATGTCACTTTTGAGTATAGATAAGAAAAACTCCTGTACTTTACCTCTCTTTCATTGGGGTTCTCATTTTTGAAACCTAGGTATAATACTGTCAGGAAACCCAAACTAGGCAACTTGGAGATACTACATGAACAGGACACATCTTGTGTTTGGATTGACATCCTCAGCCGAGACTCCAACTGACAGCCAGCATCAAATACTTCACATATGTGTGAAGGCTCTTACAGATGATTTCAGTCCCCAGACATCATATTACCCCCAGCCTTTAAGTCTTGCCAGTTGAAGCTTCAAACACTGTGGAACAGAGATCAGGCACAATGCTGTCACCTCACTAAATTCACGAACCACAGAAGTTCTGAGTATAATAAAATAGTTGTTCCACAACACTACATTTATGATGATTTGTATGCAGCAATAGTAACTGGAAAGGTGCCTTTTAGACCTCTTTTTCCTGAACTTCTATTTCTGTCCCCATAGGCCAGTGAAACTGTCAAAAACAATTCTCAGCTCCTCACTGTCTTATTCATTGCCTTATAATTGGCAGATAGTCATACTTTTGGATTTCTCCTCTTTCCAAAATCCTGACTGCTCAAGAGCTTGTTCACATAGGACCTTTCTAGGGTTTTGTTTTTTTTTTTTTTGTCTTTTGTTTTGTTTTGTTTTTAATATTTTAGTTATTCTTGGTTGGAAGGGTTCATTTGAAACAATTTAACTCTGCCTTTTGGAAGCATATGTCAACCCTTCCCATTGGATTCTTAATTTAAATCATCTCTCACACACACATTTTTAATTTCCAAAAGTCCTATTTGGATCATTTTTAATTGTGTTTGTTTTTAATATCTTTTCATTGCCAAGATTATAAAGCCTCCTTTAATTCAGAAAATGTTAAAAGTTATTTTTTATATTTATGTCTGATAATTTCACTAGCTATTGCCCTAGTGAATGTGATTCTTCTGTGTGTTTGTTTGTTCTAGTGACTCTCACAGTTTATATTAATACTTTTTGGTTTAAGCACATTATTTAACTATATCTTGAAAAATTATTTGTGCCTTAAACAAAGCTTCATATTTCCAGAAAATCTATTTCTGCCAATTTCTTAGTTCGCTATTATCCTGGGATCACCTTACATTAAATTCTTTATCTGGTCTACGGCCATGCCACCCTGAACAAGCCCGATCCCATCTGATCTCGAAATTAAGCAGGGTTGGGCCTGGTTAGTACTTGGATGGCAGACCACCTAGGAAGACCAGGTGCTGTAGGCATAAAAAATAAAAAATAAGGGATTGTTAGCTGACAAGGTCCTTGCAATCTATGAGGTTAAACCAAGGGTTGTCTCACCTAAAAAAATAAATAAAAAAAAATTCTTCATTTGGAGTTTGACCAGATAGATAGTATGAATTCTGACTACAAAATCTGTTGAAAGTCTACTCAAATTTTCAAGGGGAATATTTTTTTTCTTTCACTCAGGCCTAGGTTAAGAAAGACAAGATGGTTTCACTCTTTGTGGATTACGTTTATTAATAGATTTCTCTTTTATCCCTTGGTCTTCCCACTCTATGATGGGAGTCTCTTATTCAACTCCCCATCTCTAGCACAATTTGTATCCTGTATACTATGAACTATGTATCCCTCAATAGAAAACTGTCAGATAAGCTACATGTAAAATCCATTTTCAGCACTTATCTTTCAAGCTTGCCATTTTCTCTTCTTTTTCAGCGTTTTGGGATTTGTTGTTTTTCCAGGTCACAACACATCTAAAAAATGCTTTTACGTTTCCAGTTTTCTAGTTATCTTCATTAAAAGAGCCACTTATACCCAGCCTACCCTGTACATTCTTTCAAAATGGTAGCGAGGAACTCAGATTTACATGTGATTTTCATGTGATATACCCAGTTAAAAAATGCACTGCAAAGCAAACAAAACAAGATGGATTGAGCCCCAAGGATGCCAGTCTGTCCTCTGGCCAGCTCAAATAAAAGTAAAAGCTAATAAAGAAAAATTATCTGGAAGTGCAAAAAATGGGTCCAAATGACATGCTAAAGGTTTCTTGCTGCTGCTTAATCTGTAACAATATCTAAAATATTTTTGTTCTTAACTCAAATTTTTTTTATACCTTTATAAGAATTGGAGGGCTACTGTGTCCCTGAAGAACCTGGAATTGAGAAATACAAGATGACCTTTTTGAAAGTTAAACTGAAATTTAACACAGAAACCTTCACTAGGATCTTAAGTGAGCCAGGGGCATCATGCTCTTAGAGCAGGTGTCCTTATATTTTATTCACCCAACACTCTTGATTCCATGTTTACCAAGCAACTTCCTGATTCCCACATAATCCTGTCTGTGAGCAGAGAATATGTTAATCATGCTGACGGGACTATCTAGAGTCTGAGTTACAGTGATTTCTCTCAGTAAATCAGTCAACTTATGTCCGACTATGATTTGGCTTCCATTTTAGCTTAACTGAAGAGTGATATAAGCTGCTTATTTCCAAAGAAATATTTCCGCTGGGTGTAACCATTCCATTTCTCACTGTAAACTAATGGAGTGGTATATGTCTCCCCAATCACTCTTGAATTTTAATTATCTCTCAGTTGTCTCTCACTCTAAGGATTGACCAGATCACAGTATTTTTCAAATTGAGATAGCCATATCATCAAGAACACACTGTCCAGTACCAGGGTATGTGAAAAGCCTTAAGAATAATATAGGATATCCTTCTGAAACAATATTTAACAGAAACATTAGAGGAAATTATACATTTTTTATTAAAATAAGCACAAATATTTTCTATAAAATTTATATTCATCTTAAAACTAAAATTGCAATTTCTAAGAAGAGTTGCCACTTGCTACCACCAACCACAAGCGGTTTAATTACCAGATTCCCAAGACTACTTCAATGGCAAAGGTGGCAATCCAGTACTTGGGCATTATCATCAAGTAGGACTTGCACTTCTATGTCTTCTACTTTTCCTCTGGTTGTTTTGCTGCTGCTGCTGCTGCTGCTGCTGCTGCTGCTGCTGCTGCTGCTGTTGCTGTTGTTTTTTAATGACTACTATACTTTATTTTCTGATTCTTACTTCTCTTTTCCTTTCTGTTGATCAATCTGTTTGTAATGCTGATAATTCTATTTTGTGGTCATTGTAGAATGATTTTGCTGTTTGTTTCTCAGAGTATAAGCCTTACCTAGTTCAATTAATAAATAAGAACTAGAGTAGAAATTCAATTATCATTACCTAATAAAGTATTTTGTAGCTAAAGTGTCTACATGAAGGCCACATTAAGACATAAACATTTGTATTAGCTTTATTCTCAAAAACTGGGCAGGAAGTTTTCATATTTATACCTTTTTTCTTTGGCTCCAGGAATTAGCATGGCAGCTCTAACTTAGTCTGGGTTTGGATAATGAATAGCATTCATCCATCTCCTTAGATGAACTCTTCAACAGTGTCCTCCTGCCTTCAGAATAAAGTCTGATCTCCTTGCCATGGATTAAATATGATCTTCTTCCAGCTCACCTCTCAGAGCCTCATTTCTTGTCATACCTTCAACCTGCCTACTGGCAAGACTGAAATTCTTTTAGTTTCTTAGTAACCATGTTCATTCTCATGTCAGGGACTTTGAATTTCATGCTTCCTCTGCCCTGACTGCCCCCGTCCAACTATTATCTTGTGGTTACCTTCACTCTTCAGATCTCTATCCAGCTAGGAAAGCCTCTCTCATTCTGCCTTCCAAACTTGGATTACATGCCTCTCATATGTAGTACTTCAGTGGTCAATGAAAAATTTTGTAAGTTTTCATTACCAAATTGACCGTTTGCTTCTCCATATTCTTTTATGGATTGCAAGTTAACTAGAACACTGATTTCTACTCCCTGTATCCTTCAGCTGACTAATTACTGTTTACTCCTTTAGATGTTTGGGCAGAGAACGCTAACATACTTCCTTTATCTATTCTTCCTTTCTTCCTTGTAGCACTCACAGTATAGCTGAGTATCTTGCTATCCAACATAGTATATTCCTCAGCCTCTCTTGCAACTAAGTGTGGCCTTGAGATGTGGGCAAAAGCCCTTAGAGAAACTTTCAGGTCATGGCCAAAAGAACACTTGTGCTGGCCCTTCTGTATACATCTTCTTGACAACTGGGGAAGGATGCTGACTCTAGCTCAATGAGGAAGCCACACATTAAAGTTGGTATAAACACCCTGATAATCTCATATTCCTTATTCCAGACTGCAATTTGGGAGAGAAATAAAATTATATCTCTTATTTAAGTCAGTTAAGATAATCAAATTTCTATGTTATAGTGACCTGGCCTCACTCATAAAGGTCAATTCAGGTGTCATTTCTTCAAGGATACTTGCATGAATCTATCACCAGACTATAAATTTCAAAGGCCAGACACTCAATTCATACCCATTTAATGACATATAAATTAATAAGTGAACGAATGACCCCAGGAATTTAAAATTATATACTAACCTAATTTATGAATAGAACATCAAAAATTCAAAATGAAATAGCAGCATAATGAATCAAGTAGTATCTTTAAAGAATAAATTAGCAGAGATAAATATAATTACAGAATTAAGAATAATTAATATCAAATTACCTACTAAAGTTATTCCATTGGTCAGAGTATAAGGAAAATGTAATCACCATAAGGTTGAAAACTTGGAGCAAGAAAGAAAGTAATGCACTTTCTCCTCCATCAGCATTAATCACAGATCTTACAGCTCATGAGGAAGTGGGCAGGGGGATTTAGCTCACAGAGCCCAGAGGGACTAGGAAAGAGGTCACCTTAAGAGGGAGAAAGCAAGCAAAACATTTAAAGAAAACTTTGACAAATTCTCAGTGTCGTATATTGACATAAAGGAAAAAATGTATATTTTAATTGCATGGCAAGCAAAGTAACACATACTAATCAATGGGCCGTGGACCAAACTCTCTCATGCAATTTATCCAAAACAATTACTGCACTTATCAAAGATGTTGCTATTGTTTGTTTTCAAATAATTCAATAAAGTATTAGAAACCCTCATGCAAGTGACTGTCTTGGCTTATCTGGTATTAAAAATTATTTTATCTTTGGCTCCTGAAGATTGATTACTTTAGGGAAACTGAAGGACAAAGGATATTGTTATTGCTTCTATATATTTCAGTTATGTAACTATGATTCTAAGCAAGCAATTCCCAAAAGATGGAGAACCAAGAATAACCTAAGCAGATAAGTGGATCTAATCTCTGAACTAGTATTCCTCAAATAAGGGCTTTGACCACCAGAACCAGAGTATCCTAGGGTTTGGGGATGGACCCAGTGCTAGAGAGACAGGGAGGATGCTCTAGAGGTCTGAATCCCATAGAGGATGCTTAGTTTCAGGCCTGCATACTTTCCACCAAAATGCAGTTAAATAATGACACATTCACTGAATTGCAAAAAGTCAACCAAGTCATTCCCAAAATCACCAACCTGTACATATAGACTTTAATGCTTCTATGTTAACAAATGCCACTTACACTACTGTACTTTTTTTTAAGGCAAGGCAACCCTTGGTTGACCTCATAGATTGCAAGGACCTTGTCAGCTGACAATCCCTTATTTTTTATTTTTTATGCCTACAGCACCTGGTCTTCCTAGGTGGTCTCCCATCCAAGTACAAACCAGGCCCCACTCTGCTTAGCTTCCAAGATCCGACGGGATCGGGCTTGTTCAGGGTGGCATGGCCATAGACACTATTGCACTTTTTATAATTTTTACAACTTCTTCTGAAACTATACAGATAGTAATAAACAAATAATATTTATATTTTTATAAGTAAGAAAAGTGATATTTCCCTTACAAATAAACCTAGAGGTTGTTTTTTCCTTAATAAGGGTTTAGGCACATATCCACAGTTTCTGTCAAATTACAGAGATGTAAATAAATAATCAAAAATCACAAAACACATATTTTTTTTTTCCTACACCAAAATCAAACAAAAAACACAGAAGCACAAAGTTTACAAGCTCTATTTTAAATTATTTAACTCATATCTGGTTGGAACCATAAGAAGTCTCCAGTCTGAATTTCTATATGAATTTTCCCCCTTATACTTCATGACTCATTTACAATTCTAGATTCTGGAATATTTTAAATGTTTTATTCACATTATGGGGTTTCATGAGCATTTTTTTAATTGTGGAAGCAACAACGTCTTTGTTCAGGCTTTAAGTCTGAGTCTTGCCAAAAGAATGGAAGCAGATTACTTCAATCCAAACCAATTTAGGTTCAGATTTTTTATGCAAATTTTTAGCTACAAATATTTAGCCTAAAAAGTTTAAAGAAAAATCATTTCAGTTGACAAACAGAAAGTAGATGTTAATCCATAGAAACCCAGTACACAAACATTCTTGCTCATCTGAATTTATTAATCTGAATCTTTATAAAACAGAGGAGCAATGCCACTTCCTAAGAATAAAAATCACATTTAAAGTGTAATTCCTTACTAACAAAGATTTGTTATTTTTCAAAGATAACTTCTGGAATCCACTGAGGGGTATTTTAAGAATTTTCTCTCAGTACTGCAACAGTCAATACCATTTTAGGATCTCTCTGACAAGCAGTCCATGTAAATAGCCAGCAAATTATCCAGTGATTACATGGTCTAGCTAGATATGATTCTCAACAAGATTTTCTTTTTCTCTCTGAAGCAGTTAAATTTTTCCATACTATATTCCATGTTACCTGTACAGATTGGGCCTGCTCATCTGCATGCAAACCATATCTACATTAATGAAGTTAAATAAAAAACGAAGGTTCAGAACCATGTAATTATATCCTAAGAGTTGTTTTCATCTGAAATAACAAGAAATTTGAGGCAAAGGATTTTGATCCATGTGGGAAGCTGACTGGTCTACATGGGTAAGGTCATTGTTTCGTTTTGCTAATAATATACTAACTCTTGCAGACAGTTATGGATGATAGTTCTTTGTGCTTATGTCACTTAACTCCCTCCTAAAACCCACTGACATCTGCACTTTACCATCACCCCCCTTTTACAGGAAAGCGGAGAGAGACTTAGAAAAATTATGTAACAGGTGCAGAAATCCAGAGCTTGAAAGAGGCAGAGCTTGAATTTGAACATACATGTCAGTGCAACACCAAAAGACGTACACTTAACAGCTATACTGATGTGGTCTAGTTGATGGTCCCTCTAATATAACAGAAAGGAAAGCTTCAGACACAAATGCCTCTGAGGACTGTGTAATGGGGCAGGGGCAGGAGCAGGAGAGAATAATACCATGGAAAAATGGAAGTCGATGTATTAGATGGGATGACACAAAATTCATACTTGTTAAACATTTCTCCACTTAATCCCGTCTCCTACTGCTGTCCTAAAGTCCTGTGATGTCTGAGGTCCCCGCTCTACACTGCAGCAACCATTCAGAAAAGAAGGTGAGTGCAATTACACATGCAAAGCTCTGCCCTGATCAAAAAGTCAGTTTCCCTCTTTTCAAAGTTTTATGACCATCCCTGGGCAATAGCAGAATAATACTTCACATGTATATTGACTTTTCACATTACTGAAAACACCTTTAGAGGAAATACTCACATCAAAAATGTCCTAATATTAAGTTTTCCTGGAACTCTTTTGAATCAATAACATGGATTTGATGAAATTCTGTATCAGTAGCCTACCTGATGCCTGTTAGTACTCTTGGTACTACAAGAAATCAAAAGGCCCCGGGCACAAGGTTCTTGCCTCTCAGTACCTTCAAATCACAGTACAATGCAGTCAAGGACATTCTTCATTTTAAGTACACAGTCCATTATTTTTGTCTTTTACAAACAATTTTTTGTACTTCTATGAACTCTTTTTAGTGTGAGAAATAAGATAAAAAATGCAGAAACATCAGTAAGACTGTCCCTTCCCCTCCTGAGAGGTCACTGGCAGAGCAGGAGCATCTACAGCAGGAAGGGTCCTTTGTTGATTGGCCTCAAACTAAAAATAACATTCAAATAACCTGTCTCTTCAGCATAAAGGAATTAGCTAGATTCATAGTATGAATATTCATGAAAAGAACAAGATCCTAAGGGAAAGTAAGTCTCTAGATCCCCAAGACTTTCTGTTTCCTTCATTTGCTGCCTAGTTTAAAATGACAACAAAACCAAGAACTTACATGGTGCAGGTGGTTGCCAAGCGGCAATAAGGGTCAGTCCAAAAATAATAATAAAATCAAACTTTCTGAAATAGGAATGTGAGCACTGCTTTCTCTTCTACTCTGCTGCTCATCCCCCTTTCCCAACTTGTTACAAAACATTTCCAGTTCCTGAGATGATACCCTGGGGAATCTCTAAGTTTTAACAGTTAGTGTAGAAAGAACAGGTTCTTTTCTGGATGCAAAGCTGCAAAGTGGGCCTAGGTGTGTTGGCTCAGAGATTATCTCCTTGTTCTGGAGGTCGTGGGAGGAGAAGACATAAGGGAACCTCTCTCTGCACTGCATCTCCTGACAGGGAGCTCACCCAGGAGGAGGAGAAGTTAAACACTCACTGCTCCCTCCCATCTTCCTTCCATTCCCTCTTCCTCCACACACCTCAAAGCGGAGTTATTGCAGGTACAGGGAAGTAGGAGGGAGAAGCTGAATGACACTGAAAGAGTGAAAGCACTAGGAAAATCAGAATACATTAATGAAGCAAATACTCACCCTAACTGGCCTGGGCTGGGGCAGCTGCCACAAAGCAGAAACAAAACCCATTAGGAGGTGCAGCTCCAGGGAGGCGTGCCACGGACCACAGTCACGGAAGAAGGTTCTGGCATAGTGGCTCCAGCATGGTGAGGTTTACAGCTGCTCACACAGGGCCAGAAAGAATGGGATCAGGGCAGAGGCCCCAGAACAGGGTATCTTAATGACTGCCACTGTGAATGTGTGAGTCACCTCAGAGCTGCCAAGGAAAGGGCTTGGAAACATGGTGTGGAGGGGCGGTAGAGTGACAAGAAGGGATGGCAGATCACCCACTATCAGAGGATTTATTATTAACACGCACCTTTAGCTCTATCTCTCAGGTGGTTATGGCCTAGGAAACATGTGCCCATCTGAAAAAAATTGAATTGTCTTCCTTCAATATATTATTTTCTAGGTGTAAAACCACTCATTTAAAGGAAGTTAAACTATATTTTAAATACACCAGGGACACACTGTTAAAAGTGAATTAGAATAAATTAGCTGGGAAGCAAAAGCCACTTTCTTATAATGCTGGCAATCACTTCCTAAATTCTCTATTTTATTTTATAAGTAAGTGTTTCTGTGTCTTAATTTCCTGCAAAGCAAGCCACACAGGTATAGGGTGTTGATACACACACAAATACAAATGAACCAAAGTAAAATAAAAATCTGAAGAGGGAGAACTGTGAAGTCAGTGGTGGCAGAAGCAGCTTTCTTTTTCTAGCAAAAGTGTTGGAAAATATCTGTAGATTTTAATGAGCTGTGTGCTGTGACTTATATGTTGTCTATAAGAGAGAAACTTTTGCATTTGTAGTGGAGGAGAGAGCAAGTGGCTATTTTCAAGAAGACTCAAAGGTCTAAGAAAAATATGAAGTTTGGGAAATTTGGAAAACATGATCGACCATGACCCTAAGACAAATGAGGCTGCAGTTCTGCCTTGAAAGAAGCAAAGAATCCAGGAGGTAGAGGCTGATGACTCCTTAAGAAGGCCCAGTGGGACAGGAAGGAATCTGTAGCTGGAACAAGAAGGGGAAAGGGTCAGCTTGGTCTGGGACTCAGTGATACAGCCTATCACTGGGATCCTAGGAGAGAAAAACTATGTCACTAGAGGCTTTCTACCTTAAAATGCAATGATGCTTGAAATTGGAGCATTAAATTGGGAGCTGATTGGCTGGAAATTGTTGTCTCATAACCAGATAACCCAGGGAGAGCTTTAGGTACAATGTAGTAGATTCTGGAATAACTTTCCGCTTTTTCTCTCTGTTTTGCTTTCTAAAAAGATTTACTAGTTTACGTCTCACATCTTCAAAAACCATCACAGCATATCCCAAGCCTGATAATTTTATCATGAGAGGAAGTCTTAGAGTTCTGGTACTTTTTAGATTAGGATACAAAAGCTCAGAGTAGTTAAGGCCACAAGGCTACTTAGTGATAGCATTTAGAATATTAAACTATGTGTGTGTATGTGTGTATCTTGCCACCACTCTTCCTTTTGTCTATTTGCTTTTCTGCACTTAGATGACATAGGTCATTTGGATTTATTACTTAAGATAAGAAAAGCTTTAGCAGCAAACAGAGGGGAGAAAAGAACCCCATTAAAGGAAGTAGGCAAACAGACAACAAACTTGGCAGATTACCTGATGGATAAGACCTAGGCTCCCTGTCCCAAATCTAACCATCCCCACATGGGATTCTACAGCCTGGAAGAAGACAGAATTTTAAAAGGAGCGGTGGGTACACAGAGAGTCATAGGTCAGATTGTTAGGCCCCTGAGGACAGAAATTGGATCTTCTTGTTCCTCAGATAACTCTTGAGTAATTATATCCTATATTATCCAAGGGAACTGTGGATAATTACGCCTTAAAAATGTGTAGTCAGACTGTACTAGGCAAAACTGATGGAGGGTCACCCCAGCTTTGGAGATGAGACACTGATAGAACCTCCTACAAAAGGCAGAACAAACCTGTGTTCCCTCTTCTGAGCAGAGTTCTAGGGAAAGAGCAAGCTCCTTAAGCAAGGAGTCTGGGTAGCTTTTGTATTTACAAAACTTTTCAGTTTCTCACATCTCAGAATGAATCCTTTCTACCCCAGAGTGGCTCTGAGTTTTACACTTTATAATCTATATAAAATATATTCATTGATATTTACTTATTTATACTTGACATTTTTACACTTTATGATGCAGGCTTTCTCAAATGTTCGCCGAGTCTTTATTATGTGCTCATATTTCTAGCTGAAATTCCCGTTGGCACTGCATGCTGCATGTGTCTGTGGAGCAGAAGGCTTGGCTAGCATCTAGACACAGTATTCAGGGACAGTGGTGGAACACTGCTGCTGGCAGGCAAACTGAAAGCTTTCATCTGGACCTGGAAGCACCATCTTCCTCCAGGCTGTGTCCAGACTCACTGGATACACACCTGGCTCCTGAAACAAACCTTTCATACCTGTTGCTCTCAACTAGCCATAGAAACCACTGTTAGTGTGTCAGGCCCGGTGTGAGGTCTGCAGTGGGAACTCTCTGCCTGTTCCCATGGATCAGCCCCTTGGTGCACTGGCCTGGGTCTACCACCCCTGCTCTCAATTTCACCCTCTTATGGACGTGAACTGAAGCAGCACTCCCACATTCTCCAGCAGCAAGCACCCACAGAGATTCTGAATTTCTTTCTTCGATCACCTTTTACAGATTCTTCAATAATTCTTGTTCAACCGAAAGTTTTCAAATGCACTTTTTAGGTTAGCTATTTGATTATTTGTTATTAATTCACTTAAAATATCTTTTCTATCATTTCCAGAATTTTGATTTAGGAGAGGGAATCTCAACATAAGCTCAATCTGCCATTATGAAGCAAAAGCCAAAGGGCCAACTCAGGAGTGACCTGTCTACATGGAGAGCTGGAGACCAGACAGTCAATAGGCTTCTCTTATGGTGCCCCCACAAATGGGTGACCCCCAGAGTATGGCAGCTGATACAATATCCTAACACTATATAACTCCCCTAGAACTGAGATATAACTCTAGGGGAATCTAGGGGGAACCTAGAAACTGAGAGCATTTCTTCTTCCTAGACATAATGAGGGCTTAAAATATAAGTTAATTTAGTTATAGAATAATTAAGTTGCATTTGTTTATATCCTTGTGAAGCTAACAGAGTGGGAAATATTCATTCATTCTAGAAAGTTTTATTGAATTAAAACTATTATGATGCCTTTTAAAAACAGTAGAAGAAAAAAAAGAGAGAGAGAGAGTGCTGGGGTTAAGATATAAGTCAGATTTAGGAATGAGATGACTAGAAAAAGGAATACCACAAAGTATTGACAAAAATAATAGGACCAAGTGAAATAAGCCAGTTACAGAGACAAATACTATATGAGTCCACTTAGATGAGGTATCTAGAGTAATAACTCATAGAGACAATAGTACAATGGTAGCAGCCAGAGGCTGGGGAGAAGTTTAATAAGTAATAGAGTTTTAGTTTTGCGAGAAGCAAAAGTTCTAGAGATTGACTCCAAAACAATACAAATATACTTGACACTTCTGAACTGTATTCTTCCACAATATTTAAAATGTAAGACAAAACACAAACAAACTACTATATGCCAAAGACTGT
Source organism: Eidolon dupreanum (assembly GCA_028627145.1). Classification (NCBI taxonomy): domain Eukaryota; kingdom Metazoa; phylum Chordata; class Mammalia; order Chiroptera; family Pteropodidae; genus Eidolon; species Eidolon dupreanum. The sequence continues at coordinate 56,352,520 of CM053515.1, forward strand.
TCTGGGCCCTAAGGATTGCAAGATGACATAGACACCCATGTCGCGTGACTTCCTTTCAGTTTCTTCATTAACAGATCCCAAGAAGTACCTTGTCTTTCATAATATAATTAATATTTTGATAAAGAAGAAATAATAATGCTTAGAAATTATTTAAAAATCAAATTTTATAGAGATAAGTTATAGTCTATGCATATGTTCCAGCACTCAGATAAAGCCACATATTTGTTTTTTATAAGCTACAGAGCAATGATATAATTCCCAAGCTCCAAACAGTTTTCTGAGTCATGTTCAGAATATGTCTTTTCTTAATGGAAGACTAAATACCTTATTTCAACTTTAGCTAGATACTTTCTCCACCCACTTGACAAGGCCATTAATATTCTAAGAAGAAAAATGCATTATCCACAGGCATAAAATTAGGTGATATTTGTTTCTTACAGTTTGAATCAATACCAATTATGGACCTCCAGTTCTCTTTATTATTACAATGGCTTCTATTCAAGCATTGGGTAACCATTTCTCCCTCTTTTTCTTCCAGCTAAAAGTAAATCATGAAGAAATCAATTCTGTTTGGATACTTAAAATCATGACATTTACTGTTTTTCCATATTTTACATCAAAGAATAAGTACTCATTATTTCAGCTAAATCAAAAGGTATAGAACTGAAAACAATTCACTGATAATAGCTGAGTTTGTTATTTTTTATTTATGCTTTTACTTTTATCAGCATTTATTTGATGTTGAATTTATTCCTGGGCCATAAGTTTTCATTTCTCCGGTTTCTCCCAAGATGCCTTTTTCTTCTGTGCAACCCTCTGTCCTGGTCTAGGAACAGTCTAATCTTCAATGAGGATCATCTCAGTGCGGCAAAGGGAGCTCAGGTAGGGTTAATCCGCCCACGAGCTCTGTACTATAGGCGCCACATCTCGGCAGCTTTGTTCACCAAGACGTGCTCAAGGCCCTGAGAATCCATAAACCCTTAAGTTCAACACTACTCTCTGCATTTTTAAGCACATGCAGCAAAAATTCAGCACTCTTTTTGGGCCATCAACCCTGCATCCAGCCCTGCTGTTTGGCCTGGGCATACCATGCAACTCCACCATTTTAACGGCAGAATAGCACACTTTGCTTCTGCAAAGTGACATCCTTCAGATACTTGGTGGCTTTTCGGATATGCCTACCCTTGATGGTGTGGGCAGATTAGAAGTTCTGAAAGTGAACACGAAGATTTGAACCTATTGATTTGCATGATTTTGTGAGGTTTTCTGGGTCAAGTGAATAACAAACCATTTTCAGATGTCGCCTCAGCCTGCTTACAGAGAGAGGAAGCTGAGTTTGTTACTTTTTTAAGCATACAATTAGCATCCCTTGCAAAACACTTAAAAATAAGAAAGCTAATGTCAGTTTATTCTGTTACCAACTAGAATTATCCAAACTACCATTAGCAAAGGCTCATGATAAACATTCCCTGTGTTAATTCTACATGAGCTTTAACTCAACTGGCAATAAAATCTAGAACTTTGAAAAGAGCTCTCAAAACCAAGTACTTTTAGAGATTGAAAATTGTTATTTGAATTTCAGTTGTGATTGCCAAAAATAAAAAATGTCAAGTGAAAACAGTTTAGCATATTTAAGTATTTTAGTGGCATTAACCATTTTCAAGTCTTCTCTCATTTGCCATTTCCCTTCTATATCTTTCATCTGTTTTATTAGAAGTAAAATGGTAGATCATGGTGAGATGAAATATGAGTATAATCATACTATAGTATTCTCATTTTTATGATCATTTACCATATACATTTCTTGTCCATTCTTTTCTGTCCTGTGACTTCTTTGAAAAGTGACACACATCCATGGACTAGACAAGAGCAGACGAAGGCAATCAATACAGTGCTGCAGAGCTGGCACCAGGCAGTGAAGATGAAAGATGAGAGAGGTCTGGAACACAGTCCATCTTTCTCCTTGAAATTAACTATTGCCTTCTCTCAGACAAACCAAATCTTATCTCAAGGTCCCACCCAACATTTATCTACTTGTTTCAAGTAAATTTCTCCAAAACAGGCCATTGACATTTAAACTACTACGTGGAAGATAAAGTATCATATTCATTTGACTATAACATTAGTCAGAGTGTGATTCAGGAAAAACACACACAAGATGATGCAGGGCAGTTTTTAAAAACACAACTCTCCAGGTATGACATCATACCTACCAAATCTGAAACTCAGGATATGGTGCCCCGTAACCCATGTTTAAACAAGCTCCCAGAATGACTCCCATACACGCTAAAGTTTAACAACCACTTTCCCACAGCTTCCAACAGGTCTATGCACTTTGGAGTAGATAGTGGCTGAGTTAGAATTTGGAGCCAAAAGAGAGAAGACTATATTCAAAAAGAGAAAACATGAGCATAAAGTTTAAACATTGCTTATTAGGAAATGAAATACAGAACAAAGATAGAGCCAGTCTAAGGAAAAAAAGAAAACAGATATTTAAAAATTAAAGTGATCACAACTTCACAAAAAAATAACCATAAAGATAATGAGATACTCATAAGAAGTGCTAACACACACATTCACGAGAAAAATTATTAAGATAAAAATGAGTGTTTTCTATTATAAAAGGCAGTCATTCTTTTATCTGCAAATTCACAAAAATTATATTACTCTGCCTTAAAATGTTAAAACAGGTGACTGAATAAAAGGTTTCCTAATTGTATTCACAGGGGAAAACAACAGTTCTTTCTAACCAAGGTCAATATTTTAAAGAATAAAATCAGTAGAATTATTTTTCTTGACATTTTTAATTTTATATTTTCTGTAATAAAATTATATATAATGTTTACAATAAGTTTACATAACTCACATATACATAATAAAAAAGTTACTATATCAAGCTATTTAATATATACATCTCCTCATATAGTTACTGTGTGTGTGTGTCTGTTGAGAGCACCTGAAATCTACTCTCTTGGCAAATTTCTAGTATAAACTACAGTATTATTAACTATAATCATCACACTGTACATTGGATCCCTAGAACTTAACCATCCAACATAACTACAATTATGTACACTTTGACCAACATATCTCCCATTTCCCCAATCTCCCTGCCCCTGGTGGCTACCATTCATTGCTTTTAAGTATTCAAATTTTTTAGATACCACATATAAGTGAGATCATGTAGTATTTTTCTTTATGTATCTGGCACTTAGCACATCCTCCATACAGGTTCATACAGGCTATGGCAGATGGCAGGATCACCTTTTTTAAGGCTAAATAATATTCCATTATATATACATACCACATCTTTATCCATTCATCTGCTGAGGGACATCTTTGCTATTGTGAATAATGCTGCAATGAACATGTGAGGGCAGATATCTCTCTGAAGTATTAATTTCATTTCCTTTGGATATATACCCCAAAGTGGATTGTTGTGTCATGTAATAGTTCTATTTTTAATATTTTGAGGAGGGTCCATACTGTTTGCCATAATGGCTATACCAGTTTATAATCCCACCACCAGTGCATAAGGGTTCCCTTTTCTCTACATCCTGGCCAACATTTATATCTTTTCATATTTTTATAATAACCATCCTGACAGGTGCGAGATAATATCTCATTTTTGATTTGCATTTCTCTGACATCCTTTATACTCATCATAGAGTACATTTAACTTATTTCCCTAAGAGCTATAACTTGTTTTTGTACTTTAAACAGTCCAAATACATGGAAATCTAGGTTAATATTTAAAAAAAGAGAAATTAAAGATAACCTTTTACTTTAAATGTTACTTTTTTTAATATCTAATATTTTTATCCTCCAAAGGAAACTAACAACTTTTAAGGGTTACAAACAACTAAGATTTAAGATACACTGTTGTGCTGTAAAGTCAACAAACCAATGCAAAAACAACGTGTTGTTCAACAGTATAATAATCTGCAATACAAAAAAAAAAAAAAAAAAAAAAAAAAACTGAGAAAAACCTAAATAGTCAAACAATAAAAGACTGGTTAAACAAAATCTTGAAAGATGAATCCAATATTATATCATGCAGCCATGAAAAGTCACATAGAAGAATATTTAATGAGATGGGTAAATAATCATGATATAAAGCAAACTGATTTTTTACCTCAATCATGTTGAAACTTTTATATAGGAAAATATGAGGATAAATCAATATTGCAGGAAGTTACTTTATTTTCTATTATCTTCATAAAGAATTTTTTTGGATTTTCAACTTTTTCTAAAATGAACATTTACTTATATGATGACAAAAACAAACTTAAAAGCATAGGATAATAATATTCCACTTGTATCTTTCAAAAAAATTCACTTTCCACTGTTAATTATTTTTTCTTTTTTTATTGTATCTCTATAAAAATTACAGTTTTCTTAGAACTAATTTAAAAAAGATAATAATTGGACTTTTTCTATTCATGTTCAGTTCTACTTAACTTGATTAAATTTGCTTTAATGATGGTGATTATTATTAATGGTCATGAGTGAGTAATTTCTAAAACTCTGGTTTAGTTTTCTCTAGAGAAAAATATGTCTTATTACCTTTTCATGGTGCCAAGGCTAATAACGGATAAATAACTGCATACTTTAAGAACCCAACTAGCGGTTGGGGATTTTGTCAACCTTCAAGGAACATAATCTTGGCTATGACTTTTTTGTTTTAGATGCCTATCAACTTGTAAAACTTTTTCAAAGGAACTCTTTGTTATAGATAATAAGTATTTCTTTAGGTTATAAATGTGTATGTAGAGAAAACTTAATTTATTTTTACAAGCTGTAAATTAACTCACCCAGCTTATGCTCATTTATCTTCCACTGTATATGCAAGTATGGTTGGTGTGCCTACATAAAATAAAGCATTTTATATTTATTTGATAGAATCACCTATGGTATATACGATCAACGCACATGTGAAGTTTCATCTCTCAATGGCTAAATAGGCAGTAATGCAGAAATCAAATCTGTGAAACTGGGTGACTCTCATGTTGACTTTGGATGTCATTTATCCTAAATTTATACTATAAGTCACATGGCACCTCTTCTCCCAATAAGAGCAAAATGTATTAACCATTTTCTATGTGTAAAGCACATATGTATTAAGCAGTTAAATGTAATAAGCATTTGCTATGTGCAAAGCACAAGTTTCCCAGGCATAATCTTGTTTGTTTCTCACTGCTTCTTCCTGGCACTTAAAAATGTTGAAAGGCAATCTTTTTTTTAAAGGTAGATTTTAAAATTTAACTAGATTTTCTGCTTTTTCAGAATTTTACCTCCTTTTTTTTTCTCCATGAAAATATTTAGCTCAAAACTATATGCTTTATTGATTAGAGCTTGTCATCTTCTTGGACTTTTTTCGAGGAAGTAGCCAAATGGATGGAAAGGAAGATAACAAGCTGTTTCCAAGGCAGAGTGTGTGGGGGGAAAGTACTGAGTAACTTGAATACAGCACTTGTGTGATAACACAGAATGCTTTCATGTTATCACTTACCTGAGCTACCGTGACTTGAAAGTAGTAAAATGCATGCTATGTAACCCACCCCTGACCTACAGTAAGGACCTTATTTTGCCTCCTGCTCCTTGTGGCATTCTAGCACAGCAAGGTAAAGTAAGAAGAGGTCACCAGCCAGTTGACAACATCCACTCCCTAAGGACAGGCTTCACAGGGCAGCGTGTCTCTTGAGGCACCATCTCATGCACACACTTGTGATAGTCCTGTGCATTCACTATCTCAGTCTGTGCAGTGAGCAGTTAGCAGGCAAGTTCTTGCTTCTTACAGGTGTGAAAGGAGAAGCGAATTTCTCTTACACATACTCCAACTGTTAGCTTTATCTATTGAAATGTCTTTTTAAATGTTTGCAAAAAATGTGAGAATACTTGTTTATAGTCTTGATTTTGAGGGTAGAAAAGGAAATATGAATTATAAAGTAGGGCAGAAAGTAAATAGAAACACTTTGAAGTCAAAATTAATCTCCAAAACCTAAGCAAACAGAACATGATGTAGACAGAAATCAATATACAATGCAACGCAGTGCTAAAAGCATTAACTACAAAACTTCGCTTCCATCAACCAAACTCAAACTGTCACAAGCCATTGTGTCAATGTATCCATTTTTACCAAAAAAAAAAGAAAAGAAAAAAAAAAGAAATAGATATTACTATTTTTAAATTAAGGTTATATAGCTACAGAGAAAAATATATATTTTTTAATCTACTAAGGAACTTGCAAGTGGAAAAGTGAGGCACCAAAATTGGTAAGCCACAAGTACTACAATAGGGCTACATTTATTTATAGTTATCCAGGCTCTTCAGAGATCAAACTAACTCAAAAGATCAATTTTTTTTTTTCAAAATGCTATTTTAGAGAGGAAGAAAGCAGTGGGGGAAACTTAAAACATTTGCGTTTGGTGGTTTCAACGACCAGATATTTGATTGATCCTATTTTACCAACAATTCTCCTGTTATTCTTCATTTAAGAAACTTCAAAATTGCTACCATCTTGGTCTCATTATGCCATGTTTAAGGATACCCTGCAAGTGGGGCTATCTAAAATAAAATTATTAAAAGTTTCAAAACTTGCTAACACTTCCAAATAGAATCAGGATCTGTCAGCAGACCTCAAGGTCTTACCTGCAAGATCTCCATGTCAGATAGCACCTGCATACCTCCTCCAGTGTGCCGAGATTACAGGCTAGGGCGTGGAGGTGGGGCTGCAGTCAGTTATATGCGCATTTCCCAACCTGTATGTGATGATCTAGTCCTCATGGTTAGACCTTCCGCATCCCTTTTCCACTTCGCTAGGGACTTTTGGTTTCAATGATCATATAATACTTTTTACAAATCTAGAACAGCACAGCAAGTAATGATAATAAGCTGCTATCTCTTATGTTCCTAAAATGAATCCACAATCTACAGGTTGTAGCTGTATCTATATTCTGAAACAGCAGGTATTTTGTCATCAATGTTTCTGTCACTTAGTAATATTGTGCTGTTTATTTTCAATGGCAAAGTTGTGTTTTTTTCTCTAGAAGATGAAATCATGTGAAGGGTAATATGGTAATAATGGGAAGGCTCACTAGTTCAAAAAGGTACATGTTCTTTATGTGAAAAATAAATGGGACACTTTCTTGAGAAATAAAAGGAATATTCAAGGAGTTGGTTTTCATCCCCTTGCATCTGGATTCAAAGCCATGCTGAACGTTAATGAGAAATTTGATACGATTATTCACTGACATAGATGCATAAATAGAAAAGCTAAGAAGCGTTCAAAACTTAACGGGGTTTAAAAACAGGTAAGGGAAATGAATTAGCTAATGCTGTCACTTAGGATGTCTTAAATCACTGAACTATTACAAGTCCACCTGGCTAGAAACAAACAAAGAAAAGAAATTCTGTGATTTTCCAATATGACAGAAAGAAAAAGATATTCACATTTTACTATTATGAATTTTAGTTGGTATAAAATTTCAGAGTAATCTATGGTTAATTAAAATACTACAAATCATGCATTAAAGTTTAATCATCCTTTTCTATAGTTTTCATAGATGTGCTTAATTTGCTGTGGAAACCTGAACACATTAATATGTGTCTCCTGGAAATAACTCCATATCCAGTAACCACTTAGTATGCTAAGATTGATTATGCTCCTACGTGAACAGCTAGTAATAAAAGAACTTGCTATTAGCATACAAAGTGCAATTCATTTTCATGTTATAAAATAATATGGCATGAATGGTAAACTGTAAGTCCATTTTGAGAATTTAACTGTTATATGCCTTCCCATCATAAAGGTTGTAGACTTTAACCCATTCCTGCCGGATTGTATAAGGTACAGCACTACAGATTCTCACTTACCTGAAAACAAGCAATTCAACAAGCTCCCAATGAGTTTAAATTAAGGGACTATTTATCCAAAAGAAATCCAAATGAGTGCTAAATGGCAAAAAAAAAAAAAAAAAAAAAAAAAAAAACTCTAA